>CM064485.1:30273576-30473055 GCA_032716605.1 Paralithodes platypus | reverse complement strand
AATAATTTCAACATTGCTTATTAATATGTAGTATACTGAACTGAATAATGATATTATATAACATACCATAACACATGTAGTGAATTTTATTAAGGTTTTTAAAATACATGCAAAACATACATATACAATAAGTATTTAACACCTAACTGGCGGTACCCGTCATATGACGGGCGGCATTTTGAGCACATTATCGGCTCTGAGAGAGAGTCCACGCGTTTGGAGGACGATAGGCGGGCTCTGACCGTTCGGCCTGACCACAGAGCCGCGACTGAGCCCCCCACTGCAACATTCCACACCCCCGGCCTCGCGAGACCAGGAAAAAACTGGGGAAATTACCTTATTTTAGTTTTTTTTTACCTCTCGTTGCGCGATCGCTACAGGATAACCCGTGGTCGTACAAGGATGGTTCAGGTGTCATTGGAAAGCTCTATTATCGCCCTTTCACGGATACATAATTGTATTACGCTTTGGCTCTTCTTTATGCATGAAAAAGAGCATGGAATGAAGCTCATTTAGGGTAAATATGCCTGCTTGGCAGGTAGTAGATGTTACAAACGGCCCTGCTCTTTGAGAGTTAAAGACCGCTTCATCCACAGAGAGCGTGGTTTTAGTCTATTTACTGTAGTACAGTAGGCTACAATAAAGACTTGCCACAACACAGCCCCATCATGTCATCACAGTGGCCGATATTGGTAAAGCGCTAACAGTTTCTCAACAAAGTCCCCCTGAAGCACTTGCACCTGGCGAAATCGCACCACACCAGCCTTTACTGTGCTACAATAAGTCAGTAACAAGAAATCACCATAACTGCTACAGAGGCTGACTGCCCCACCGAAGTGGTGGGTGGTAGGGTCATTGCATCCCTATGTCAAAATATACATTTAAAATAGCCTACTGAAACCCTCAGTGATCGTATGACCTTGAACTTCAGGTCAGGTCAAAGAAAACGATGGACAAAGTCTAAATTCTTACATCGGGGGCCCGAAATTCGTTTATGGTAATGTGGAGGGCACAGGATTCACTGCAGTTGTTTAGGATTTTTAGTACATAGTCTGGAGAGAACACCCTCTTTTGCTGGTCAGTAATAGAGTACCAGAAAATGTACTTAAAAATCATCTTGGTGGGCTGGTAGATTGAGCTGGAGGCAATGGCAGGTGGCTGTCTAACGGCTCTGTGGTGGCAGAAAAGCAGACAGACACTATATTTGCTCAGACTTTTCTACAAAGTATGGAGCACAGCTCTCAAATTAGATTATGATTAAATAATATAATGATTTACATTGGCATTGCAACTTACAGTACGTTCAGTACAGTATTTGCAACCTATTAACATTATTCTATTATCATGCAGCAGCAAGGGAATGGGGTAAATGGTTTCTGTCTGGCTAGCTTGATATTTTGAAAGCAATGCTGTGTCACTAGATTCAGGCTCGGAATCACAAGGGCGAACGTCGCGATACGATACACGCATTTTTCCCTGTGATAGACAGTGATTACTTGGTAATCATTTAGGATTCTGGTGATGGTGTGTGGTCTCGTGAAGTGTGGTTTGAGTTTGTCAGTGAGAGGAAGTTTCAGAACCATCACTTTATTGTTGATCTTGTATGGGCCTGTATTCGAGGTCTCGTCCTTTTGTAGGTCTTCGCAGTGTTGTAAATGCCGAAGGCGATTCTTTATATGATGCAGAGGGTTGTGGGGTGAGTTAGAGGTGGCATCGGGTCGAGCGAGGTCGCTTAGCGGCATGAGTAGCGGGCTTCTCCGAAAACTCGTTCGTGGGGTGTGATGCCATCATCTCTTGGGCAGATAATCATTCTCCATTGAATGATCTTGATTTGGGATGGCCAGTCGTCGGTGTTGAGTGCCACCAGATGGGTGCGGAGCAGGATAGCTAGGCTTTTGTGGCTACTTTGGCAGATAGAATTTCCTTGGGGCCAGTAGGGGGATGAGTGGGAGATCTGGTACGTGAACATCTGAGAGTTTTTCCCAAACTTGGCCCGAGAATACTATGGCGTTGTCGGAGTCCAGAGTAGGGAAAAATGTCTTGAACCAAGGCTTCGGCTACGGCGAGGGCAGAGTGTTCTTTGGCAGGGCAGGCGATGATGACCTCTACAAATGTAATGACATACTTCTTATTGGTCTTGGCTGGAATTGGGCCCATGACATCGACGGCCATATTTGCCATGATTTAGAGGCAACAAGGTGGCTGGAGGGTCCTGGGGTCCTGGTGTGATCCTTACCCAGACAGCAGGCTTCGGTGATAGTCTTGGTGAGGAGTGAAATCTTTGGCATCCAGTAGACATTTTGCTGAACACTTGGGTAAGTTTCTTCTGGCCCAGGTGGATACCGAAGATGTAGAGAGTCTATGACATCATCCATACTTGAGGATCCAGTACTATATGTCCTGATGGTGTATAGAGTTGTTACCCAATCGTTGCAAACTCAAGAAGACATTTTGTAGCATCCATTCAGGTTTTCCTTGGGTTTCCCATTACTCGAGCAGTGTTTGCTTTGATTCAGCATTTTGAGGGGTGACGCTGTTGATAGACAACCGGGAGAGAGCTTCCGCATTGGTGTAGAGTTTTCCTGGCCTATATTGTATATCAAAATCAAACTCTTTGAGTGTCTCTCGCCATTGTACGATGAGAGAATTTGTCATCTCTGATTTGCGCAGCCATTGCAGAGATTGGTGATCCGTGATGATAGTGAATCTGGTGCCGGTGAGGAAATAACGAAAGTGTTTCAGGGCCCAGATGACTCCCAGGCACTCTCTTTTGGTGGCAGTATAATTGCTTTGAGATGGAGTAAGGGGGATTAGATGCTCTTTCCCATCACGGACTTGTCCGAGAAATGCTCTATTGCCGACCAGGGATATGTCGGTGTAGAGGCGGAAAGGCTGGCTGTATTTAGGGCAGGAGACGATGTGGGCGGAGACTCATTCAAGATTTGGAAGGGGTTCTGGGGTCAACCTGAAATCTTCTTTTTTTTGTCATGGCGTGGAGAGGTTTGGCGATAGTGGCAAACATTTCGATGAAGTGTCTGTAATAGGAAGCAAGGCTAAGGAATGCCCTGACTCCTTTTGCATCTTGAGGTGGAGGCATACCCGCTATGGTGCTCAGTTTTTCATGATCGGAGGCGATGCCATCGCCCAATATCACATGTCCTAAGAAGGCCACTGATTTGGGGCCGATAGTGCACTTTGAAAGTTTGAGCTGTAATCCAGCGGCTAAGATGCAGCTGAATACTTGATGGAGTCGTTGTAGTTAGAGGTGGACCGGATGTCGATTTTTCAATATTTGCGGATGCGGATGCAGATGTGGATATCTTCAGCCATTAACTCTTTCGCATCCGGTAACTTAATTATATTGCAAATGGTGAGCCCTTCTCTAATTTGCCATGAAATACCAGGCTGGGCGAGTTTTTGAAGCCTTGTGTTTTTCTGTATTTTCATCCACCAGAATGCTGTTTATTGTGATGTATCATATGTCAATGGAAAGAGGAATAACTATACTACATTATAAAAAAAAAAAAAAAAAAAAAAATCGCAATATGAAAGTGTAAACGACTCCGGAATAAAAGTTTTTCCCGGGCAATTGTCTTCACACCGTCCTATCTCGAAATTGTGAGTGATGACCACATATTTTTATTTGGTCAAATAATAGTATGTTTCCTCCTCTTTCCAAATCTGAAAACAGAAATTGTCTATCTTCAATAGTTCTCAAGCAGTGACCGAAAACAAAAAAAGTGTGACTTTGCATGATATGGTTTATAACATTTGCGAATTATTTCGTTGTTACGATGTCTATGGTTCTCAATTTAAGTTGTATGAATACGGCAGATAATGCTGAAGAGAATAAAAAAAAAGTAGAAGTTCCTACGACAAATACTTTTTGCTCTATGAATATTTGAAATGAAGAGCCAAAATGCGAATATTTACGCTTCACTCGTCTCCGTTCCGCCGACGCTAGCCTGGTTCCGAGCTGTTCCCCACCTCGGCGTTGCTTTATTTGCTCGGATACGTATATACCTGTTTATATCACCGTAATCGGAAAATTATGCTCTTTCTAATGGTGAAAACCAAAATAATATAGCGTAATTGGTTCGCGAGCTATGCGCAATTGTTTCCATGCATTGTTATTGTTATGTAAATATATGAGAATTTTTATACAGTTGTATATCTTTGCCACAATATACAACACTTTTACATAATTTTACTTGCCAATAATTGTATAATGTTCATAGAACATATTATGTCAGTCATGAAGGTTGTCAATTTTACTTACCTGGTAGGGCCACAACCCTTTCCAACGAGAAGGGAAATGGCTCCTGGGTTGACAGTGAAAAAACAAAACAAGAAAGCCAGGTTATCTTCAAGTAATAAATTCAGAAATAATTCTATTGTCCACAAATAAAGTAATATATAAATATATATATATACAAGGTGTCATACAAAATATAATGAATGGTAACAAAAATGTTTGTATGTGTATGTGGGTATATATAAATAAATAAAATAAAAATAAAAATAAAATGAAATAAATAAAATAAAATAAATAAAAATAATAATAAATCAAATAAATAAATATATAAATAAAATAAAAATATAATAATAAATACTCGATTATGGGCCTTGGGCTTGCTCGGGACCTTGGGGCTGATCCGCTAGACATCCTGGGGAACCGGAATAAAAAAATATATATATACTGTATATATATATACTGTATATTTGTTAGTAGTCTTGGCAAATCCAACGTCAAGGCTATTAACCTAATTGCAATGACGACTTGTCTATTTTGACTGCTATGTCGTCATTCCAACCGCGGTTAAAAAGAAAACGTCTAGAGTCTACTCCTTATCTTGCTCTAGGAGACGTTGTACATTAACCAAAACTACCACCGAAGGTGAAAAAAGCATAAAAGAGAAGAAAAAGGGGTTTACCTTAGTTACCGCTTAAGGCCCATCCCGTGTTCCGTCATGTGCAGATCCCTGTCGAACGTGCGCATGAGCGACCCTCTCTTGTCATCATTTTTTCACGCGCTCCATTGCTTGAGTCCGCTTTTGTTGTGCTCCTTCAATTCACCCTGTTTTAGGTTCGTTTCGGCTTATCTGGCCTTCTTTTTTGTTAGACAGATGTTACGTGATCTAGGGCACACGTAAATGGGCTCCTAAGTGTGTATAATGGAGACGCGTGTGGAAATAGCCTACCGAAGGTACGGGGGCGCCTGGCCTTCCTCGTATATGTTTTTCATTCTTTCTCTTTTCATATTCTTTTTTCCTGTTAGTCTGGGCATAGTTTAGCTTTTAGCTTATTTTAGCCTAGCTCGGTTTCTCATTCAGGAATTGCTATGCCCCTATGAGTTTTCATTTTTTCATAGCCTAGGTGTACCGTTGGTAAACAATCTGAGATTTCGTTGGTGGCGGTGCTGTTTGTAGAGTTTGTGTCGGCCGCATTATTAGCGTTATTCCCGAGTCCCCCCCTTTCGAGCCTTCACTGTGTCTCAAGGGCCTGGGCGACAGGTGGTTCGTGATAATCCAGGGGTACCCCACGGGGGCCCCTCCTTCACACCACAGGGTTTTTCGCCCCTGACACATTCTCTGCTCACGGCTAGGCCACCCTTTTTCTCACCAGTTTCATTTACTGGTTTTTTGTTTTCTCTTCCTGTTTCACCTCCATCCTTTCATAGTCTTTTTGCCCAATCCAGGGGTACCCCACGGGGGCCCCTGTTTGTGCGAAACCACCCTCCCTGCCACTTCTCCTCATGGGCTTTGCTCTATCTCTGTGGGTTGGGTGGTTCCTGGGGGATGTGCCTCCTCTCCCCTGGTGTCTTCCTTGCCTCTCCCTTTACCGGTTGAGTTAGGATAAATTCAAGGAAGACACTGCTCAGCTTGATGGCCATCATCGCTTGGAGTTCATAAGGAGATGACGCATTTTTGTGGCCTTTTTTGGTATTCCCTAGACGCTCCTCTCGCTTTTTCGGCGCCGGACCATCTCGGCAGGTCCCGCAAATTTGCGGAGAGCTCGATTCGGTCCTCTGGGACGTTTCAGCTCCCCGCAAATTTGCGGGAGGGTGGTGTCGGTATGGTTATGCCTCCATTGGCCCGCAAATTTGCGGTAATAGTTGGCTTTCACTGTTGACCTTTTTTATGTCATCTTGTTGCCTGAATCTATCTTGGTGTGTGCACTTTACTGGTGTTATAGGCCCTGCATGTAAGATGTTGAGTGGTGGTTAACACTTTCTCCATCTTTGCAGGTTCTGCTAGTGCTCCTCCACCTCGCCCGCCCTACTCAGCTACCTCTGTGCTCCCCGGTTTAGGGTGAGTACGGATACCTGTTTGCATGTGTGTTCCTGTTTCCCCATGCTCCTTCCCTGGTTCTTCTTGGACATTCTCTCCACTTACTCCTTCGACGTGCTGATTATGGTGTGTGTTCTTCCAGTGCAGGTAGGCTGCCTTGCTTTCGCCATGGTTGTAGCTCCCCGTGCTTGGAGAGCCACAAGTCCTGCTTGCGCCACTCGCACTGTGTGTCCTCTACGGCCTACCTCCCTGCTCTGTGTGGCCCGTGTCTGGCCCTGGTGGATGTGGTGCACCATAGCCCTGGTTCCTCGGCGGCGGCAGTGGCCTCTGCTTCCCTTCAGTCGGTGTGGGCGATAGTCTCCCGCCACTTTTGGACTGTGGGCCACCGTTCCCCGGCCTTTGTTGCCGCCCGGATCCGCGTCGCCCTGGGTATCCCTGACCCGACTGAAGGCCGTTCGCCTGGCCCTCTCCCTGCTCGGGCCCTCTCCCCTGGGTCCCGCAGCCGGTCATCACATCGTCGGGGGGATCCCTTGCTCCGTCCACGCTCTCGCTCGCCTTCGCCCGTCCTCTCCTGCCCCTCGTTGTCCTCCTGATCGCTTGACGGCGCCCATCGCCCTCGTCATGGTTCTCGCCCTGCGGCCGGGGTTAGCGGCTCTGCCCCTGTGCGCCCTCCCCTGGCCTCTCCGGGTCGGGGCTCTACTACCTTCCGCCCGCTTCCCCTGCTCGAACGACGTCCTCTTCCTTTGTCCTCTACGCGCGCGGAGGTTCAGGCTGTGGCTGGCCCTCTGCTCCCTCCTCCTACACTGTCCAGGAGGGTCCGCCAGGATGTAGTTGCTTCTCCTCCTACTTCACCTGCTTCGGTGCCTATTCTTCCTTCACGGTCTCGTCCCACGGTGGCGGTCCCTCCCTCCTCCGCCTCGGTGTCGGGCCGCCCTGTTATCTCTGCCCCGGGGATCCTTGCTCTGTTTCCCCCCGTGGCTCCTTCTGACCTCTTTTCACCCGGCCAGCCTTCCCACTCCCGTCGTCCTGCTCCTCCTCCTCCTTCTTCTCTCCCTGACCTTCACTTACCATCTCGCCACGGGGGTACCCCTCCTCTTGGCTCGGTGGGGTCTAGCGTGGTTTCGGGGTCCCCTTTCTCAGGGGCTGACGTGTCGCTGGAAGAGGGGGATGGTGCTGTTTCCCCCTCGGGCGTTCATGTTCAGGGACGAGTCCCTCAGCGGCGACACAACCGTGGTCGCTCGCCTTCCTTGGGCCGCGACTCTGCTGGTTCGTGTCGTGGATCTCGCCCCCGCCCGCGCCCCCCCCTGCGGGCCGACCATTCTGGGGGGGGGGGGGGGGTCGCCTCTCTCGGATCGATTGTCGGCTATGCAGGGGTGGCTTGTGTCACGCATTGACGGGCGCTTGGAGTCGATGCAAGACTCCCTCTTATCGCGCTTCTTGGCGGTGACACACCCTCAGCGCCTCACGCTACCTACCCCTGCTACGGTTCCCCTCCCTTCTGCAGGCCTACGCTCTGGTCAGACTTCAGCCGCCGGGACATCCTTCAGGATGTTCAGTCCCTGGCTGTGTTGACGGGACTGTCCTCCTATGGGACGGGTTTGTGCGACGACGGTACGCCTGGTTTAGCCATCTTGCTCGATCACCCTCTCCCATTGGGGGCCTGGTTTGCTGAGGCCTTCGACTTCGCCGGCCGTTCCGTCGCCGGCTATCCTTCAGTCCCTCCCCCGGAGTCGTCACTGCTTTTGCCTCCTCTTGTGTCTGTCGGCGGGTTGGACGGCGCGTTCTGGTCCTGGTTCAGCGCTCCCGTTCTTGAACTTTGTTCTATTGCTACCCCGTTCTTCTCTCACCCAGTTCAGTCCTCTGTCGACAGGGTTTTTCCCTTGCGGCGGTGGGTGCCGAACTTCTTCTCTTGTCTTTTGGTTCCCTCCAGACTTCTGTTCACCACCTGCGGCTTATCGCGGCGTCTGCACCAGGCGATCTTCGCGAGGGGTTGGGCCGCGTTCGGCGGATCCCCCTTCGGCTCGGGGTGTCTTTGGTTCCCGAGCTGAAGGCGGTTTTGTGCGTGGCCCCTCGGCAACGCCGGACGGTATGGTCCTCGTTCTGCCGGACAGCCCCCTTGGATATTCGTCAGGGATTGTTGTACTCTACGCTCTCTCCGTCGGGGCTTTTTTGCGCGGGATGCTTGGGGCCGCTACGCTTCTCTATCGGCGGATCCTGCTTACGACACGCAACGACGCGCTGTGTCGCGAGCGGGGTCTTCTCAGTCCCGTCCTTCTGCCGGTCCTCTTCGGGGTGCTGCTGCAAGTGCTGCCGCCATGCAAGGGCGCAGGACAGGGACGTTCCTGGCCAGTGCGTCAGTTCCGCCTCGCCCTTCTGTTCTTGCCACCTTTTCATTCCCGCCGTGTCGGGGCTGGCCGGCCTTCCACTTCCGGCCGCCCCTTCGCAGGGGTCAGCCCCGCGCCGGCCAGGGGTTGGGGTGGCCCGCCCTTTTCGACGAAGTTGGGGGGGGGGGGGGTAGAGGAGGTCAACGTGGCGCTCATGCCCGCACGGACCGTACCGGGGGTACCTCCACGTCACAACGATGTGTAGGTTCTCTGGGTCGGTCTCCTTGTTCTCCTTCTCGCCTGGCCACCCGGGTCGCTCCCCTCCTCTCGGGAGCTCCCACGGGTTGTTTTCGCCCTTGCGCCCCTCGGTGGCCGCGAGGGACGTTGGGGGCGGCGGATTGCGCGGAGGGGTCTCCCCTGGAGGTGGACGTGCAGACCCCCACTCCGCTCTTGTCACCGACGCCGGCCCATCTCTTCAGAGGTGGCCCACGTGTTCACATCCAGGCACGGGCAGGGTATCGTCGAGGGAGTTGCCCGCCGGTCACCCGGTTTTCCTCTCCCGTGTCTTTCTGGTGCCTAAGTAGGACTGCGACGCGATGCGCCCGGTGGTGGCTCTGTCGGCCCTCACCGGGCGCATCGTGCACACACGGTTTCGGATGCTGCCGCTATCCCAGGTACGCCTGGCCCTGCGCCCTCTGTCGTGGGTAGTGTCGCTGGCCCTCCAGGATGCGTCTTGGCTCGTTCCTCTCCATCCTCGATTCCAGCGATTCTTGGCCGTTCGGACTTCCGATCGTGTGTTCCTGTTCGCCGGCCTTCTCTTCGGTCTCCACATCGCGCCGCGGGTCTTCTCCGCACTGGTGGGACAGGCTCTGGGTCCTCTCCTCAGGAGCGGGCTCCAGCTCTTGTTTTCCTTGGCCGATTGGTTGATAGTTTCCGAAGCCCTCGGACTGTGCGTACGCGACGCCCTCACAGTCGTTCGCCACGTCGCACAGTTGGGGTTCCCCATCGATGTTCCCGAGTCCCGCTTGACCCCGTCGCGTGTCGTGCCATGGGTCGGTCTCGCATGGGTTTTGTCCGGTGGTACGGTGACCCGGGGTCTGACGGACGCGGTGCACCTTCGGCGGAAGGTCTTCGCCGTATTGCACTCGGTCTCCCTCCCGGGGTGGCTCTGGGACTCGTTAGTGGGTTCGCTGCTTTGGCCCGCTCTGCCCATTCCCTTAGGGAGCCTCAGGCTACGCCGCCTCCTCCTCATGGGCTCCGAGGTGTTTCCGTTGACCCCTATGGTTCGGCTCCTGCCGCTCCCGCGTACCGTTCGCCGACGCTTCGGTCACTGGGTTGCTCGGGGCACGCTCTCTACGGCTGTGCCCTGGACCGCCCCCCCACCGACGATCTGGGTAGGCACAGATGTGTCGAGCGAGGTAGGGTGCGGTTCCCAATCAAACCTGGGACGTCCACTTCCCGGCAGATGGGTGGGTCTCACTCCCCTTACCCGTCTATGCCCTCGAACTGTTGGTTCCTTTGTTCTTCCTGAGGGACCACGCGCTGGCCCTTCGGGGAAAGTCGGTGGCCTTCGGGATGGACACTCAGACAGCTGTCCACTGTTTCCTAAAGCGGGGGTCCTCCAGGTCGTTGACTCTCTTGGGGATCTCGGTGAAGTTGTTCTTCCTCGCGAACCGACATGCCTTCTCCTTGCATGCCTCCTCCCTGCCCGGGACTGCCACCCTGTGGGCGGACGCCCTGTCGAGAGGACAGGGCGTTCTTGTAGAATGGGCAATGCAACGGACTGTGTTCGACGACCTCGCGGCTTCCGGGGGTGTTCCGGAGGTCGCCTTGTTCGCATCGGAGGTGCCGCGCCAGTTGCCTCAGTACCTATCCCTCCGGCCTCGCACTCCGGAGGGGGCCCGGACGCTTTCATGGTAGACTGGAACGGGTGGCGGTCGATATACATCTTTCCGCCACCAGACGCACTGTTGATGTGCAAAGTCCTCGCGAGGCTGCGGCTGTACCGCAGCGGCGTCTGGCTACTCGCGCCTCTGTGGCCGGCACGGGCTTGGTACGCCCGGTTGACGCGGTGGTGCCCGAGTCCGGTCCCTCTACCTGTCTCCGACTTCCACTTGAGCTAGGTTGGGGACCTGCGGACCTCGTTGGCCTTCGCATCGTGAATGTTCATGAGGCACGGTGGCTCCCGGTCCACGGCCGGGACCTGACTGCCTTCCTGAAGCGTTCCTGGCCGCCTTCTCCTTGGGGGACTTACGGGTCCCGCTGGAGGTCTTTTACTAGGTGGGTACAGGACACTCGCCAGACAGTTGGCTCTCCTTCCCTCGTCCTCCACTCCTTGTTTCACCTCTTCCGTACACGTCACTTTCACGTCGACGCTATACGTAACAACTTGTCTGCCGTCCGGGGGGTCTTTGAGTCCGTCGCTGGGCTGGTCGTTCCGCCGCAGGAGCTGGATTCCTTCATGAAGGCTGCCTTCCGGGAACGCCCGCCTCCGCGCCAGGTCCCTCCACAGTGGGATCTGGGGCGGGCTCTGGACCTTCTGGCTTCACCCACGTATACCCGGGCCGCTACACCGGTTCCGTTGCTCGGGCGTACACTCTTCCTTGTCGCTCTGACCACTGGGGATCGGGTGTCTACACTAGCGGCATTGTCACGGCCCCGGGACTGCGTGCGATTCTCCCCGTCCTTGCATGGCGTCACGTTCGCCTCCTCCCCTCATTTTGTTACCACTAATGAGAAGGAGACCCACGTTTTCCAGCCTTTCACCGTCCAGGCTTTCCAGCGTGGGCATACTCGCCATGTTTTGTGCCCGGTGTCAGCCTTGCACTCCTCTGTTGCGTCTGTGGCGCCGCCTTCGGGTACTGCTGTGTGGGTGTCTCCTCGGACAGGTGGGAGGCTCTCGCAGGTGCAGATGGGACGCCACGTTTGTCGGACCATTCGTGCCAGTAACCCTGTTTGTCGGGGTTCTGCGCACGATGTGCGATCCGTTGCTGCCTCCTTCCGGTTCCTGCAAAGTCGATCCTTACCTGACATCGCCTCAGCGGTTTTGTGGACTTCTATCAATTCCTTCATCTCCTCCTACCTCTCCATGTCCAGTGTTCGACCCCCTCGGCCGGTGATGGCTCTCGGGGGTCGTGTTTCCTAGTGCTCTGGCGAAGATACCTGGTCTTCCCCCCTTGTCCCTCGTTCTTTTCCTTTGTTTTATTTGACAAAGGGGGGGGGGGGAGTATGGGTTTGTAACACTTGATTGCAAGTTGGGGATTATGTATTGTTACAGTACATAAGTGTTTTTGCCACATTGAAAATTGTGTTTTGTTATTGTGTTCAATGTTTTTGTTGGTTTTTGAAGAAAAGGGCTTTTGGGTACAGTACCTTTTTGGTTTAAGACAAGTCTATGTTTTTGCATTACTATGAATGACGGGCATGTGTTAAAACTGTTCTTTTTAGCTACTCCTCAGTTTTTCACTCTTTTATTAAACTCTCTTGTTTAAATTGTGTCTTTGTCATTCATAATTTTGTTTTATGCATTGTTTTTTTTTTGGTATGTTGGGCTTGGATGTCCTCCTCCTATTTGTTATGCAGCCTTGACGTTGGATTTGCCAAGACTACTAACAAATTGGGAGGTTTGACGTACCTCCCAACCTACCAAATAGGAAAACCTACTATTTGGTAGTAGTCTTGGAAAATCCAACGTACATAATACCCTCCCTCACGCCGGACCCCTGCCCATCCGCGTTCTTCTGCTGACGTGAGATGTGATGACAAGAGAGGGTCGCTCATGCGCACGTTCGACAGGGATCTGCACATGATGGAACACGGGATGGGCCTTAAGCGGTAACTAAGGTAAACCCCTTTTTCTTCTCTTCTATGCTTTTTTCACCTTCGGTGGTAGTTTTGGTTAATGTACAACGTCTCCTAGAGCAAGATAAGGAGTAGACTCTAGACGTTTTCTTTTTAACCGCGGTTGGAATGACGACATAGCAGTCAAAATAGACAAGTCGTCATTGCAATTAGGTTAATAGCCTTGACGTTGGATTTTCCAAGACTACTACCAAATAGTAGGTTTTCCTATTTGGTAGGTTGGGAGGTACGTCAAACCTCCCAATATATACTGTACAGTATATATATATATATATATATATATATATATATATATATATATATATATATAAAATAAACAAAATAAAATATATAAAAACAATAATAAATCAAATAAATAAATATATAAATAAAATAAAAAATATAATAATAATATAAATACTCGATTATGGGCCTTGGGCTTGCTCGGGACCTTGGGGCTGATCTGCTAGACACCCTGGGGAACAGGAATAAAAAAAATATATATATGGTATACTGTATATACTGTATAATTATATAAAATAAATATAATAAAATAAATAAAATTAAATAAATAAAAACAATAATAAATCAAATAAATCAATATTTAAATAAAATACAAAATATAATAATAATATAAATACTTGATTATGGGCCTTGGGCTTGCTCGGGACCTTGGGGCTGTTATATACTGTATATATATATATAATATATATACAGTATAGTACCGGTATATACTGTAATATAACTAAAATTCCATAGAGTACTTACCATACTTCCTGTAAGCATTCCTGTGACATCTTTGTGATTATAATGTATTTATTTCGTAGGCAGTATTTATTGATAAATATATTTGTCTTTCAAGCAAAAAAATTTGTAAAGTCATCAATGATACCTAGACGAAACTGCATCAATGCTCAAGGGGTTAACCAAGATTCACTCCCCTCAGTCACCAAAAGTCACAGGTAACATCTTATATACATATATAATTCGAATTATTCACTAATCACTTTCACTGGGTAGATGAAATAATCCATAATTGCCTGCCTATAGCTAAGCATGGTGGGCCAGAGGGAGGGAGCCAAGAATTTAAAGGGCCGGGACCCTGCCTCACAGTCTGGGGGCCGGGAAACTACTGACTGTACAAAGGCCCGGGCTCCTCAGTGAGGGACGCCATGGGGTTGCTAGATACTTCCTTTTGTAACTTACTGATGCCTAACTTACCACTCCAAATTGCGTCAAAATAAAGTCATAAACTTATTTTTGGCGAATATTTCTAACTTACAGGTGGCATTATAACGCGATTGCGTCATACGGGCACTCTTGGGCTGGTGGCGTTATGACGCGATCGCGTCCTAAGAATGCGAGAGGGTTAAGAGTTTTGGCCACAGATGATTGAAATTTTAAAGGTGGGGGTGCATGGGTTGAGATAAACATGGAATAATAATTGCCAGCCTACACATAATTATCTTGCTAAATGCAATGGCACCGAAATAATGGTATAAATGGTATAAAGGATTTTGTGGATCGTCTAAACCGGACCTGTAACGTCATAGGAGTGTAAGTCCACCATCCAGTCCACGATGAGGATACTGGTGTGACATCACTATGACATCACAGGTCTGGTGTAGACGATCCACAAAAACCTTTATCTATCTATCTATCTATCTATTGCCTGACGCCGTGATCCCCGAAGGGGTGGCCACGAACGAACCGCCCCCATGCACCTCTGTCCCCAGTCAGTCGACGCCCCTCCCCCCAACCAGCACCGCCTTCGTTCATGTAGTTCCTCACTCCATCCTTCCACCTCATATTCGGTCTACCTCTCCCCCTCTGTCCCTCCACCTCGCTCTCGTACACCCTCTTAGTCATTCTCTCGCTTTCCATACGTTCCATATGGCCGAACCATCTCAAGTTGTTCCTTTTCACACTTTCCAGCACATCTACCTCCACACCACACCTCCTTCTTACTTCCTCATTAGTCTGTCTATCCCTCCATGTAACTCCGCACGCACTCCTTAAGTAATTCATTTCCACTGCTCTCACTCTTGGTCTGAGTCTCTCAACCAACGTCCATGCTTCGCTTCCGTAAGTCAGTGTCGGGATTACCACACTGTCATGCAAGGACTTCTTCATTTCCATACTGACCACCCTATTTCTTGTTACTGCTTTTAGCGTTCCTACAACCCTCTTCCCCTGTTGTACCCTCTCCCGCACCTCTTCATCCATAGTCCCATCTTTACTCAACACACTGCCCAGATACTTAAAAGAGTTGACCATTGTAAATAATAATTTCATTGTAATTATACCATTGTAAATAATAATTTCAGTGCCATTGCATTTTTCAAGATAATTATGTGTAGGTTGGCGATTATTATTCCATGTTTATCTCAACCCATGCACCCCCACCTTTAAGATAGTAAGAGATGAGTAAAAAATATATCATTAATATATTAAGAAATAGGGGAACCAAGAATATATTAATCAAATTACTGTATGTTATAATTTCAATTACCTGTGTTACCAGGATGAGGGATGGGGGCCCAACTCTTATGCACCCCACCAACCTCTTTCTCCAACCACCACCCATTAGAAAGAAGTTATAAACTTATAATCTGTATTTCTGTAATTCTATATATGACCCAATGCAACTAAAAAAAAAAAAAAATTTAATTCTATATATGAAGAAATGCAACTACACGTATAAAGAATTGTATTCCTGTAATTATATATACAGTACAGTGTGTACGAGGAAATGCAACTAAAGAATTGTATTTCTGTAATTCTATGTATGAAGAAATGCAACTAAAGAATAATGTCCAATGAAACAGACCCAGATGTAGGTTTTGTTTAATCTCTCTCTCTCTCTCTCTCTCTCTCTCTCTCTCTCTCTCTCTCTCTCTCTCTCTCTCTCTCTCTCTCTCTCTCTCTCTCTCCTCTCTCTCTCTCTCTCTCACTCCTCTCTCTCTCTCTCTCTCTCTCCCTCTCTCTCTCTCTCTCTCTCTCTCTCTCTCTCTCTCTCTCTCTCTCTCTCTCTCTCTCTCTCTCTCTCTCTCTCTCTCTCTCTCTCTCTCTCCGTCTCTCTCTCTCTCTCTCTCCATCTCTCTCTCTCTCTCTCTCTCTCTCTCTCTCTCTCTCTCTCTCTCCCTCCAACACCGACATGTACAGTGTCTAGTTACGTATTCAAGATATCCACATAACATTCGCATCCATAGCATGCGGATGCGGATTTTAAAAATTATGCGGATGCGGATTCGGGTCTCCGGTCCACCTCTAGTTGTGGGTGCACTCCCCAGATCCAGCCAAACATGATGATATCATCTGGATAGGCCAGGCAGGTTTCTCAGGTGAGGCTTCACAGGACTGACTCCATGAGTCTGAAGAAGGTGGAGGGTCCATTACACAACCCAAAGGGAAACATGTTCAACTCGTAGAATTTGCCTCCGCTAGTGGAGAAGGTGGTTTTGGGTTGGTGGTCTTTTTGGACTGGCACATGCCAGTACCCGGATTGAAGGTCGAGGGTTGAAAACCATTTCGCACCATTTAGGGAGTCTATTGGGAATCATCTATCCGGGGCAGGGGAGTGGCATCCTTGATGGTGACGTCGTTGAGGCGCCGGTAGTCGATGCAGAAGCACAGGGAGCCATCCCTCTTTTTGATGAGGGCCACTGGGGATGACCACAGGCTGGTAGAGGGTTTGGTGATGCCGGTGTCTACCATCCAGCTCCTGTACTTGTCGTTCTTCTTTTGGCCGTTGGACAGGATTCTTTCTTTAGGACGGCTGGCCTAACGGCGCCGGAGGTCTGGTGGTGTTATAATGGGGTGGCTGAGAACAGTGGTGTGTGTCCCAGCTCATTGACACTCATGGCGAAGATGTTTTGATATTCTACTAAGAGCTGCTCAATCTAGGTCATTTGGTTGGTGGGTGGACAGATGCTCTGGAATGTGAGACAGGGTTGGCGGCTCATGGTTGCAGTCGGCATTGTTGGGCCGTCAAAGATTTCCAAGTCACCTATGACCAATCCCTTGTGTAGCGTGATCGGCCGGTCTGATATGTTGGCAATCCAGACAGTGCTGAGGTGTAGCGGTAGGACTGCAGAGAATATCAAACAATGATTAGCTGCTGTCTGTTCAAACTTGGGGAAGAAACATAACATTTTTGGTATCCTGGCCCCTAGAAACTGGTATCCATATTTTGTGGTGAGGTTGTAAGGTGGTGGTACTTTGGTTGATGGTTTGAGTCACCACATGAATGCCGGATAATGAGTAAACATTGCAAAACGCGTAAAACTGCAAGGCGCAAAGGAGGGCATTGCAGTACTAGTATTTTATTAGTTTTAAACCATTTTTCATGTAAAGACTAGAGAGGCACTCGGGAAAGCCCATACATCCACCTATGCTGACGGAGGTATGCACCCCACCGATCGCTTCCAAAATGGAATAACCTCTTTCTTGGCGCATACCATATCTGGCTACCAATTTTCGTGAAGATCGGTTAATAACTATGGAGCCACCTACGTTGGATAAGGTAATTAGCGCGTTACCGATCGCCTCCAAGATTGAATCCTTCCTTACTTGGCGCATATCCTATCTGCCCACATCGGTTAATAACTTTTTGAGATATCTTATTTACAAACAGGCAGTGAAACAAACAAATAAACAAATGGAGGCAAAAACATAACCTCCGTCTATCCTCGTTGGCGGAGGTAGTAATGAATAGGGAAACGCCAAGTAACGTATGATGAAGCTTGATATTAACCCATAATTAGCGGCGAGCAACATAAGTCGAGTTAAATAAAGCTGGACTATGTGGCGGCGCTCGACATAACTCGAGTGGCAATTTCAGCACGTAATGTGGCTGAGAGAGAGAGACAAGTGGTGGCAGGAGACTAGCGAGCGTATGACTGCTCCAGACCACCGCGGCGAACCTACTGACACAAATTTCAGCTCCCTCCTCCCTCTCTCACTCGCTACATACTCAATTATGTACTGAAAGTACCGAATTACCTGCTTTTTGCACTCGCGTTGCACGGTTATTGCAAGAAAACTATCCATCATACAAGGATCGTTATGGTGTCATTCGAAAGCTCTGTTTATGCCCTTTCAGGGATAGGTACTTGTTTTACGTTCTGGGTCTTATTTAGGCATGAAAATGATCACGTAAACAGCCCTATTTTGGCTAAAAACACCCCGCTGTGCGGTACACATAAATAAACCGCATAGGCCGCTCGTAAGGTGTTAATGCTCAAAGAGCGGGTGGTGGAGTATATTTCACTGTGCCGCCCAGCGGGGGGTTTATACCATAAATGGGGTTGTTTCCGTGCTCTTTTTCATGCATAAACAAGACCCAGAGCGTAATACAAGTATGTATCCCTGAAAGGGCATAAATTGAGCTTTCCAATGACACCCGAACCATTCTTCTACGATCACTGGTTGTCTTGCAACGATCGTGCAACCGAAGGGCAAAATCGGTAAAATACGGTAATTTCTTTATATAATTACGTATGTAGCGAGGGAGTGAGGGTGGATGTAAGTGGAGTACATCTCAGTTGGTCCACGGCGGCCGTGGCGAGTGGTAATGAGGTAACCCATGCTCCTTCCGTCACTCGTCTCTCTCTCAGAGCCAATATTGCGCCAAAATTGCACTCAGACTTAAGTCGGGCCCCGCCACATAGTCCAAATTTTTTGATATGGACTTAAGTCGGGCCTCGATAGACAAGGGTTAAGGAGGGTCACCTGCTTTTTTTATCGTTCTCTCCTTTTCTCTCTTTCCCTGGCTTGTATCTGTTCAGCCCCATTCAGCCAACTGTTTTAAGACGTTTATACCCATCCATGTGTTGATTTCTTCCTGGCGAGCGATAGCGAGCTAGCATTGTATTGAGAAATCCGGCTTTGCCGGAGAAATTTTTCTATCGAAAAATGTACACATTAAGCTTGCAAAACAAAAATATATATATGCTGGCTCACTACCACTCGCCAGGAAAATATTGACACCTGGATGGGGGTAAACGTCTTAAAAACAGTAGGCTGAATGGGGCCGAATGGGTACAAGCCAAAGAGAGAGGGAGAGAAAAATAAAAAAAGCGAGGTGGGCTCCCTTAACCTCTGAAGTGCGCATGCGGGGTATGAGACACCACACTCCTGTGCTGACGTATTTGAGCTGTTCCCATCACTAACATCGTTATTTTACCATAAATAGCATTAATACTTATCCATATGCGCCTATTATAGGTTGATTATAAAGGTATTAACCTGTTACAACAATAAAACAAGTGAAAACAGCGTTTGGATGGTCAAAAGCGGCGATACAGGCCGGGAGTTACATAATGTATGGCTGAGGCAACCTCCCTTCCCACCACTTTTCTCCACGTCTGGAGAGAGACTGTTGATCGATACTCTCTCTCTCTCTCTCTCTTGCACTCGCTTGCTAACAGTGATGACAATGCCCTGCTTGCAACTCGCTAATGTTAGCACGATAATATACCACAGAATAAGGGAATAACAGGGAAAATAGGTGATAACTGAAGGAGGGGAGGAAAGTGGGGAAGGAGGGGAGGTGGAGGAGTGATATTTGGCATGGCCCAGGGGCAATAAAAAACAAAATAAAAAATAAAAAACAAAAACAAGATTTTTTTTTTTTTGGGGGTGTTTTAAATGGATTTTTTTTCCCCTTACTCTTAATAGTCTTCCCGCAGTCCGCCGGGGGAACTCTTAAGAGTCTTCCTGCAGTTCCCGGGTTAATGCTTCCCAAACACACCAAATAGCCTTTTATTGTGTTTTGTTATCATCACAAGGAGAGCCCCGTGATAATGAGTTGAATATGCAGTTTGGTGTATTATTGTATATCTTCAACTCATCGCCACGGGAATAGGAAAAATGCTACAGTGGAGTTTTCGAAGTAACTTTCCCTGGCTTGTATCCATTCGGCCACATTCAGCCAACTGCTTTAAGACGTTTATCCCCATCCAGGTGTCGATTTTTTCTTGGCGAGCGATAGCGAGCCAGCATTGTATGGAGAAATACGGCTTCGCCGGGAGACATTTTTCTATCGAAAAATGTACAAATTTTGCTTGCTGTCTAAACAAAAATATATTTAAAAAATACATACAAAAAAAAAAAAAAAAAATGAAATATTGATACCATACTTCATCATACACTCCAAAGTGATTGCTCTATCCCTCTTGACAAATATTAGGGTTAAATATTACGAAAATGCAAAAATATCAGCTTTAATGGGCTACAAAAATAACAAAATAAATAAAATGCCCTCAAATGCCTTTTCCTATAGATTACATTTTATTCAGAAGGCTTTAATATTTCATTTTTTGAAGTAACTCTGCCCACTCACCAATTCTCTACAGTCTCTCTCTCTTCGCCGCAATGTTGCATCTCTCTCACTATTCTACGGAATTTCTACCGCTATTACAATAATCAGTGTTCCTCAGAGCTCTCTCAGTATATACCTCTTCGTAGAGCACATAGCACCCGTCTTGCAACACAATCCCACCCCTACTTTGAGCAGCTCTCCAACCCAAGAGTGAAACGTTATTCTCAATCTTCTTCTATTCAACAGCTGAGCTCTGGAACTCTCCCAGAATCAGTCTTTCTCTCTTCCTATGACTTCAATTGCTTAAAACTCTGTGTGTCCAGGCATTTTTGGCTTGAACGTCCCTTAATTTTTGGCCCTGTCAACCTTTCAACTCTGGGGGAGGCACTCGCCACAGGTAATTCTGCCTCGTGTCTCCCTCACTCACATAGCCAAAAAAAAAAAAAAAATCTAACAAAACTCATGGGATAACCCTGTATACAGAACGGTCGAGAAACATTTGCCCATAGGCATCACATTAACCCCTTCTTTACCGGTGACCTCTTTCGATTTTTATTGTAGCTATGTTTAGAAGATTTTGAGCAGTTTAAGAAGGATCTGTGGTAGTAAAAAGGGTTAAGAGAGATATTTCGAACCTGTTAATTGCTGGAGGCCCTTTATAAACTACACAAAAATCGTCTAATAGTAGCCAGAATAAAGTTTAAAAGACGTAGCCGGTAGGGAAGGGTTAATCTTGAAAACTGTATATGCCCATCTCGCTTGAACACATACCCAACACTATTACACTACACATTTATAAGCAGGGGTGTAAAGGTAATTAAGTACATTTACTCAAGTACAGTACTTAAGTATATTTTTTCAGTATCTACTTTTTAAAAAGTAGATTTTTTGTCCAGTACTTTTACTCTAACTATTTAGAATTATTATTTGTACTTTTACTCCACTACATTTCATTTACTTCTTTTAATTTTGTAGAGTACAATTTCAGCAAATTTCCTAAATATTAATTCCCAATAGATTTGAAATTCCAGGTAGCATTTCCCATGGACATTCCCCTTAATGTAGGCGTGACATTCCTTAGCTAGTTCAAAGGTCACCACTATATTTATATGGCGCTGAGAGCCCTCCCCTCTCCCCCACACATCCTAATGACTCTCCCTTTGTACCACCTGATCCCAAAGGCTTAACACCTTACACTTTCCACCCTGACTCAGCATGATAATTTTACTAGACCCTCATCTATATATATTTGAACGGTAATACATTTTTTAATTTCATGTAACGAAGCTAACCAGAATTGTTAAACTAGCATTAGCAATTTAGAATAATCCTTCAAAGAATAAATGTATTGTCCGCTGTTGATAAAATGAAGATTATATTAATATATGATAATATAAATTATGCTATTCCGTCAAAAAAATATGATTGCAAACTATGGCTTTGAAATAGCCACACCACACGATTTGAAGAAATAGAGAGTTGAAATTATATAACGAACACATAAGCAAACCATCGAGAGTAAAACTAAATTTAGGGAAATCCCCAAGTATAAATATATGCCTGTACAAAGTCCCTCGTACAGAGCTACCTGCATAGTGTCATACTGTAATATTATTTATCATGTTATTTACTAACTACAATATATTCTAGCCTGATATAATCTAACTTATCATATTTTCATTTCCCAAACCTTATACCTAATCTCACTTGTTTAATCCAGCATTATCATAATTAACCCTGTTTAATATCTATTCTGTTATGGTCTTGCACTAATTGAACCTAAACTTAGTTGCAGCTTTTACCGAGTTGAATATATTCTAAGGAGATATTATCCCGAATCAAAGCACTTTCTCTATGTCATATAATCAGAATATCTTCAATTAGATATGCATAATGAATATATATTTTTTTTTTCTGTGCTTGGTTCTATTTTTTCTTCAGAATGTTATAAATAGCACTGGTTATAAATAGCACTGATTATATCGACTCGTCTGTATATCTTGCAAGTTTTACATTATAAGAAGTACCGGTATGTGATTGTAAGATAACAAGAGGGGGAACACAAAGTCAAGGTTCCTGTAATAGTTAACTATTAGTTTTCGTTCATGTTTCACACAAAGAGATATATATATATATATATATATATATATATATATATATATATATAGTAATAGATTGGGATATTACTTTTTACTTTTGGTACTTAAGTAATTAATTCGGTAGATACTTTTTTACTTTAACTTAAGTACATTTCTAGTTGGGAACTTTTACTTTTACTTCAGTAACTTTTTGAGTACATACTTTTACTTGGACTTAAGTAAAATTATTAAGTACTTTTTACACCCCTGTTTATAAGTACGTCGTACATGTATTATTTACATGCGCAGTACATTTGTCTCTCAATAATATGTCTTAGAATGAGGGATCAGACCGCATACCAGCTACCGGATGATGTCATGCACGTAAAAGGTCAATCTCGGACTGACCTGATCTATATAGGACTTGGGTAATAGCTTCCATTATCAAATTCTCATAAATATATAATATTTAACAAGGAATATAATTCCCAATACGTAACCATAAAATTTTTTAATTTACAATTTCAAAGTAAATACTATGAATGAAGTTAAGAACGCTTTTATATTCGCTTGTAATGTAGCATGCATTTAAAAAAGTTATCAGTATGTTGTGTAGTTCAATGTCTAATTAACCCTGACAGAGGCTAATTTGCTTGATCTTCTACATAACCATGCAGCTGGGCCAACCAAAACCCACATCTTGACGTGTGGTTCCTGCAGACAGCCCCAACCTTGGAAGACCTGGACAACCTCCCATCCCACCTTCTCCGCCACTACCCTAACATGCACATCGTGGGGATGGATCTGTTTAAAATGTTCAAGGGCACACCGCTTGATACCTTGTTTAACTCCAAGGTGTGGTTGGATAAAGATAGTGAGTACATTTGTTTATCACTTTTTTATATAATATATTTTTCTATGTGGATGAGGGAGACAAAAGGCAGAACTGCCTGTGACGAGTGCCTCCCTCAGAGTTGAAAGTGATAGGGCCAATATCAAGGAATGTTCGATCTTGGATTGGAGAGTTGCACAGAGTAGGGGTGGGATTGTGTTGCAAGACGGGTGCTACGTACTCTACGTAGAGGAGTTGGTATACACTGAAAGAGCTCTGAGGAACAATGATTATTGAAATAAGCGGTAGAATAGCGAGAGATATGCAACATTGCGGCGAAGAGAGAGAGATTGCAAAGAGTCGGTGAGTGGACATGAGTTAATGAGACGAAAGGCTTTCTTTTCTACTTTGTCAAGAAGTGCTGTTTGAGAGGATCCTCCCCACACATAAGAACAATACTCAATACATGGACGCACTGTGCCCCTGTACAGAGCAAGAGGTTGTGCAGAGGTAAAGAACCCCCGGAGGCGATTGAGCACACCCAGCTTCTGGGAAGCTGTTTTAGCAAGAGTGGTAATATGGTCTTTCCAAGTGAGATCAGAAGAAATAGAGACACCGAGAATACTGAGAGAAGATGAAGGGTTGATTTGTGTATTGTTGAAGTATAAGGGATAGACCTGTGGGACTTCTTGATGGGTAGATAAATGGAGAAATAGGGGTTTTGGAAACATTGAAAGCAACAAGATTTTTTCGGCCCCAAATGAAAATGGTTGACAGGTCAGAAGATAAGTGTTCTATGGCATCATCACATGAATTTTTGAGTGATTGTTTGCTGGGGCGTTCTGAATATCTAGTTGAATAGTGCAAGGTAGAGTCATCAGCATATGAATGGATAGGACTGAAGGTGCAGTTGAGAAGATCATTAATAAATATTAGAAAGTGAATTGGAGATAGGACAGAACCCTGAGGAACACCGGAGTTGATAGCTTGAGGAAGTGAACGATGGCCGTCTACAATTGCAGCTATGGAACGGCCAGAAAGGAAATTAGAGATAGAGGGATAGACACCGAAGGAGGGTAGTTTAGAAATTAGAGATTTGTGCCAGGTTCTGTCAAAGGCCTTCTATATGTCTAGTCACTAGTGCAATAGAAAAGGTCTCACCGAAGTCCCGAAAGGAGGATGGCCAAGAGTAAGATATGAGAGATCAACAGTAGAGCGACCCCTAAGGAATCCATACTGGCGATCTAAGAGTAGATTATGGGAATTAAGATTAAGAAATTTTGAGTTAAGAATAGTTTCAAAACTTTATGGGACGATAATTGGAGGGTTAAGAGTGGTCACCCTTCTTTGGGACAGGTTGAATGAGAGCAAAATTCTAGCAAGAAGGAAAGAGAGAGATGAAAGAGTTTGCCTAGGCAGAGAGTCAGCATGGAAGAACAGTTGTTGAGTACAACAGGAGGAACACCATCCAGTTTCTACGCCTTCTTAGTATTAAGCCCAGAGAGGGCAGAAAGTACATCCTTAAAAGATATTATGATCTTAGGCATAAATAAGTGAGAGGGGGGTGGAGGGAGGAGTAGTGGAATCAACAAAGGTGTAATATTTAGGAAAATTTTGAATGGAGAGATCAGCTTTTTCAGAGGAAGAGGTGACAGTGGTACTGTCAGAGTGGAAAAGAGGAGGGAAAGACGAGGAAGTGAAATTGTTGGAGAGGTTTTTGGCTAGATACCAAAAAGCTTGTGAAGAGCTAGAGTTGGAAAGTTCAGGGCATTTGTTATTGATGAAAGAGTATTTGGTGAGTCGAAGAACAGATTTGGCTTGATGCCGGTCAAAGACATATAAAGTACGGGATTCTTGAGTTTGAAGGCGACGGTACCGTTTATTGCAGACAGCAATAGAACAAGCGTGAGTAAACCAAGATTTTTGTGAGTTAGTTTGAGAGAAAGAAAATGAGATGTATGCTTCCATGACCAAAAGGATTACCTCAGCTCTCTCTGAGGGTCCCCGGCCACAGAATTTTTTTTTCGTTCCATGGGAAATCAAAGAATTACTGCCGAAAAGCCTCCCAGTCGGCAGCGCCAAAATGCCACATGCGCCGCCGGCTGGAAGGGTCAGAAGGCCATACTGGAGAGACAGGGCAAGTGACAGAGAAAAGGTTATGATCAGAGGAGCCCAACGGAGTGAAAAGATTTACAGTATAAGCAGAAGGATTAGAGGTTAGAAATAAGTCAAGGATGTTAGGCTGATCTCCAGAGTGGTCCGGAATACGGGTTGGGTGCTGAACTAACTGCTCTAGGTCATTTAGGATAGATAAGATGTAAGCTTGTTCACCAGGTTGGTCAGCGAAAAGAGAGGAGAGCCATTGGCGGTGATGAACATTGAAATTTCCAAAGATGGAGATTTCAGAGAAGGGAGAGATAGATAGAATGTGTTCCACTTTAGAAGTAAGTTAGTCAAAGAATTTTGAATAGTCAGTAAAATTAGGGAGAGATAAACAGCGCAGATATATTTAGTGATAGCTTTAGTCAGATAGTTGAGAATTCAGAAGAGTCAAAGTTGGGAACACGAGAGCAAGTAAGATTGGTGCGTACATACACGCAACATCCAACTTTGGCTTTGAATTGAGGATAGAGATAGTAGGAGGATATAGAAAAGGGTTTGAGGTCTATGGCCTTAGGCAACTGGGGTTTGGTGAGGAAATGTAAGTCAGATTTGGTAGAAAAGAGATGGTGTTCTACAGAGAGGAAGTTAGAGGAAAGGCCACGAAATGGATAGATAGAGTAGAAAGTAGAGGTCTAGGGCACTTTGAGGAGTCCAGACCAGGGGACAAACCGATGGGGGTATTTATAGTCTCCGCCCCTCGAGACTCCGAGGCTGGTTATAGGCCTATTGATGTCATCATTGATTTATTTTTTGCAAAGGTAGTGTAGTATGTAAGGTGTTTGTAGTATAATGTACAGTAGAGTCACGCATCTCACGCATTTTGATCCCACGATTACGCATCCCACGGTACTATCCAATGGCTACCTGAATTCTCATCCCACGAAAAACCACACGAGTCCCACGGATGCGCACCGACGCATCGTGGATAGCATTTGTTGGCGGCCATGTTGATGACGCGCTCCTAGGCTTCCCGCTCAGTGTTCCTATTGTCCCAGCTCTCTCTCGTGTGAATTATTCAAGGTTACCTGTTTTTTTCATTGTGATTACCCGTCCCGCGGTCCGACCCACGAACAATGATTGCTTCCCAGGGTAGTGGGGGCCCCAGTGGTCCTAGTGAGGAAAGAAAGGAGCCACCTAAGCGACCAGGAAAGGCCAAAGAAGATAAAAACAAACATCATCGGTGTGGCCAAAAACTGAGGAAGTATAGTGTAGAAGAGAAGAAAAAGATTATTCAAATGATCGAAGAAGGCTACAGAAACTGTGATATAACAAAACGAATGAACTGTCCAGAAGGAACTGTGAGAACATTTAGAAAGAATAAGGAACAGATGAAGAAATCGTTGGCTGTTGCTGAGAAATATTTTGGTGGTGAAGGTGGTGGTGCTAGTCGGGCAGTGGTGGAGTACAGTGAAAAAAATCAAGTGCTAGCTATAACTGAACATTATTTGTTAAAGTGGGTTCAGAGGCGAGATAAAGAGAAAGCAGGTGTTGCAGGCCCACAAATTAGAGCAGAGGCACGTAAGATTTACGATGCACTATGTAAAAAAAGAAACATACAAAATCCAGTGCCTTTTAATGCCTCAGTAGGTTGGCTTCAAAAGTTTAAAACAAGGTGTGGGGTGAAGCATGCTGTGTACCAGGGTGAGGTGGCTTCTGCTGATGAACCTGCAGCCAACTCTTACCCTGCAATTGCTCGCCAACTGATAGAAGACGGAGGTTATTGTTTGGATCAAATATATAATTGTGACGAGACAGGACTGTACTGGAAGCGAGCACCAAAATCCACATTCATCTCAGTAAAAGAAAAGCAAGCAAAGGGGGTAAAAATGGCAAAGGATCGCATGAGTGTTCTCTTGACTTGCAATGCGTCCGGAACTCACCGAATGAAACCTTTGGTAATTTATAAGTTTGCCAGGCCTCGCGCCTACAAGAACTGTGACATGAATCGTTTGAATGTGTACTGGAGTCAAACTCGCAAGGGATACATGACCACACCCCTCTCCATCAGCTGGTTTGATGATCATTTTGTCCCGGATGCTAAAGCCCATTGCAAGCGCCAAAACATCGATTTTAAAGTCATTTTGTTTTGGGATAATGCGCCTAGCCATGCAAAGTTTCTGGTTGGTCGCCACAGTGCTGTGCAAGTCTGCTTTCTTCCCCCCAATACCACCTCCAAAATCCAGCCAATGGATCAGGAAATCATTGCCAATGTGAAACTTTTATTTTACAAGCAATTGCATGACAAGATGAACCGAGACACCGATTCACAAGAGGAACTGAAGGAAATTGGAGAGATGGAATCAAGTGACTCAGACGAACCTCCTGGCAACCCCTCCACTTCTTCCGCCGCCTCTCCCCCTGCCTCACGCTCTGCCTCACGCTCTGCCTCACCCTCTGCCTTGCAACCAACTTCCAATACTGCCGATGCTACTCTGACTGTAAAATAATTTTGGAAGCTTTTCAATATTCGTCATGCAGTAGACTTCTTTGTGAAGGCTTGGAACTATATTTCAGTGGCCTCTATTAAGAATGGTTGGAAGCCACTGTTACCTCACTTAACCCTTAAAAAGCGGCTCACCACATAAGTCGAGTTGAAAAAAATGGCAAAAAACGGGTGAAAAAAGGGTGGAAATCGAGTGAAAATGGGTGGGATAGTAATGATCCATACGTCCGACATCTGTGGCCTCCCGGCCCACACTAACTCCAGTTCCCCCACCGCGCGGGAGGATGACAGTGTAACCAATAGTTCGCTAAAAGTGAGCAAGGTAGCAAAATCAGCTAAACTTCCATCTTCGAGGTAACACTGTCAGTGCTCCACGAGTGCTACGTAGCTGTATGTGGCGTCATTGTGTAGCGATTTCCACCTAGTTTTTGGCGCAATACAGTTCCTTTCATACTGATGGTTAATATAGCAGTCAGAATGGCCTGAAAAGGCCCAAAACGGCCACAGAGGACCCGCTAGACTAGGGTTTAATAGTGGATGAGGCTGCAGAAGGTCAGGATCTGATGAGGGCAACTCTTGAGGCAGTGAGGAGTGTTCGAGCCCCCGGATTCAACGAAGTCAACGAGGAAGACATCGAGGAACTGATTCACAACCCACTAAGGCCAGAACAAACAGCAGAAGAGATGATAGCGGAGGACGAAATGGAAGAGACAGAGCAAGAAGAACAACCACAGCAAGTTGAAAAACAGAAAGAAGCAACAACTCAGCAACTGTCTGTCATCTTGGGACTTTGTGAAAACCTGAAGGAAGAGCTGGAAGGCACACCTGGCATCTCTGATTCTCGTGAACAGTTCCTGGGATACATTCAGAAAATCAGCACAAGTTTCCATGACCTCTACAATGCCAAAGTAAACGATCGCCACCAAGCCCTAATGACCCGCTACCTGAAGAAGAAAGATGATGATGAGGCAGATATAATAGAAGCTCTACATGACGCCGAACTTGATGCCATCGACGATGATTTCACGGGCTTTGGCGGCGACGGTGGGGTGACGGAGAACGAGAGTGGGGCCACGGAGGGTGGTAACTAATATCCGCCTCCCGTCTATCACCACATCCATCACACTTATCACCTCATCAACTTTTCTAAGGTTTGTGTTTGTGTTTTACTTACCTTTCTTTTCATTAAAGCAACTTACCTTTTGATTATTGGCATGTAAAGTGAAGGTCAATAGTCGCCCGACGATAGCCTCCAGTACTTTTGTAATTTTCCCCATTACTTTAATACTCCGCATCCCACGAATTCCGGTCCCACGGTCATATTTCGGTACCAATAAATCGTGGGATGCGAGATTCTACGGTATTGATAGGAGGAGAAGGTGTTTTGGAGGGCAGGCCGGGATTGCCCTCAATATTGATGAGGCACAGAAAGGATCAGCTAGGAGGCCAGGTGGTGAAACTGGAGTTCCAGCTGTCCTTATCAATCACCTAGCACTCCCCGGGAGTACCACCCTGTTCGGCTGGTGCCTACAGCCTCCTCCTAGCACTTACAATTTACAATTATATTAAGAACATAAGAAATCGGAAATCTGCATAAGGCTGAACGCCCCACACAAGGCAGAACCCACTTACACCCAACCCATATCATTCATTGATCAATGATTTTCTCATTTGTGCTTCAAATCCTACCTACTTATGTAATGATGACTTTGCCTTTCACAACTCCTGCGCCCTCTGTAATTATTGACCTCTCCCAACACCCTCTGTAATTATTGACCTCTCCCAACAGTCTCTACAAAACTTGCAAGGGGCAGACTGCCATAGTACTCCCATCTTCCAAGATGTTTATTATCTCTGATTGGAGTAGAGGAAACCTTGTTGTCTTTGTTTCCTCAAGCACTATTCTTATTCTCCAAAATATTCCATACAACTATCCCTTGTATCCTCCTTCATTCACTGTCCCCCCCTTCACTCACTCAACCCCACAATTTGCCGGAGGATAACAGGTTTTTCACAATACGTAGACGGAGGTCTTTTAAAAAAAAAAAAAAAACTATCCCTTACTCTGGTATCACAAAAATCAACCCTTCCTCCTCTCACAATACACTTGGTAACTGTTTGTTTTGATATCTTTCTTGGGAGAATGTTTACTCAACATTTCAAAAGTTAGATCTTCCTAAACGATTCTTTAGGTTCTTTCCTTTAGGGGTTTGGCATTTGCAATTGTAGAATATTCACAGCCCTTTTCTATAAAGTGGAGCTAAAAGCATTTCGTCTCATAATCTCAAGTGAGTCACTTAACATTTGCCACAAGGTTGTATAACATATTTTCTATCAACCAGCGTGGCCAATCAACCACCTGAGTGACATGAGCCGCGTACTGGCCCTGTGGCACTGGGGTGGGTCCTACAGCGACACCGACATCCTGTGCATCAAGAACTTCAGTGTCCCCTTCAGTGCCGTGGGTCTGGAGGGTCATGACGTCATTGGTAACGCCTTCCTCAGCTTCACACACCACCACCCCGTAGTCTGGAAGCTTATGGAGGATATGGAAACCCATTTTCATGTGAGTAATAATATTTGTTACTCTGCTATATAAATGCATTCCTCTCTAATGCAATGAAATAATCTTAAAATACATTGAAATACAATTGTAATTCTACACACTTTTAGAGGTATAGCGGCTGCGTGCATGGCCACCCGATTCCTAAGGGTCTCGAGCTGATCCCTCACATCCATCCCCATTCCTATCTCACACACACACACCCACCCACCCACCCACCCACCCACCCACCCACCCACCCACCCACTCTCACTTTCCTATGCACACCATTCCTCCCATACCTACACTGTCAGTAATTGTACTCACAAATGAAGAGGATTCAAGATGAGCTGAATCTATTGTCTCTGCAATAAAATTTATTTTCAATATGTAGATACAGTATATAGATTTCCAGTTTTGTATTCATGGCACTGATTTTATTCACTCATAAAATATCAATGTACTAAAAAAGTTGATCTACTTTGACAGAAACATGAATGGGGCAGCATAGGTCCCCATGCAGTTACCCGAGTGATGAAGAGAGAGTGTCCTGACGGTGACATCAGCGTAGAAGGAGCCCCACACTACTGTAGCAATAACATCACCCTTCACCCACCCTCATCTTTCTTCCCCATACCCTGGAGGCAGTACAAAAAATACTTTGAACATGACAGGGGCATGGACCAGGTATGATATATCAAGTTGGCATTGGTTTAGTTAGCCTGGTTGAAATCTATTCAATTGGTCTACTGATTGAGTTATCCATGAATTGATATCTAAGATAGATGGATAGTTCAACTTGTAGACTATAATAATAATACAAAATAATGGTTCTTAAAGCTAGCGCATGCTAAGCTAGCTAAGGATAGCTCAATAAGGCCGATTAGGCGTATTTCCATTGGGGTCCTGTACTACTACCCCATCCCTTTGCTCATGAGGGATGGTAACGACTCAGTGCTTGTGAAAAATCTTTAATGCGCCGAGCGTGGGCGCGAACCCGGGCCTTCTCGGTGGAAGTCCGAGATGCTAGTCACAACAACAACTTGTAGACCATTTCAGCCAGTAGCTCTTATCCAATGTAATAAAATACACTATAAACCTAGATAATTTATGAAGTATTATTTTCTTTACAAAACTGGCAACATTACTGCATAAACAAGTTTTATATATATTAACCCTTAAATTTCAGGTGAAGCGTATTTGCGTCAATAGGGTTGTATGCCACAACATGGGTGACGCGTATTTACGTTCCCACGATTCACACAAAGCAATCAAATTTGATGCAGGCCCGATCAGCATAGTGATGAACTAAGTTCCCTCCCCAGCCACTCCCGCACCCCCCCCCCCCCCCCCCAAGCCTCTCCCTACTTCCCCCCACCATCTCCCCCACCCACAAGCACCCCCAACCATCTCTCCTACCCACCCCTCCCTAACACATGAAATACATCATTGCACCACACTCCTTGTCAGTGAGTGATAGTGACAATAGTGTGCATGTCTAACCTTGAGCTCGCCTCAACCCTGATTACACAATTGACATACACATGCACACACGGTAGACCTGAAATTGTTGCTTGTGAATCTCGTGGTGCTCTCACAGGAACCAGGCTACTTAGAAAGCAGCAGTTTTTATCATTCTCAAGATGGAATAAGGCACATAAACATGAGATCTGGTTAGTTATTGTACGTGTATTTAATTTATATAGATAGGCCTACAGCAGGTATAAAATTACGTTAATATTTGCCAAAGATGCCCCATCTGGGGCGATTGGCGCATATATTCAAGCTCCGAAGCGTAAGAGTTAAAGATAAACAAAATTTGCTAGTTCTAGATTGTTTTATATATTAACTTTCTTATTTAAATTAACCCTAATTTTTTCCAGGCAGTGACCAATTCATACCTAATCCACATCTGGAATAAGAAGAGCAAAACTGAGATAGCACACGTGGGGAGCAACAGCATCTATGAAACAGCTGCTAAACGCTTCTGTCCCATCACCTACCATCAAGCCACACTGCGCTCCAACACTTTTTAACCACTTCAGTTTATGATGACACATTTCTATCTCTTATTTTGGCTGCATTCCTGCAGCTGGTCCTGGTACAGTGCTCCAAGAACTAGATCTTGGGTGTGGGTGCTGAGGATAGCCTTCGGAGTAGTTTGGAGCCAGTGAATTTGGTCTTGGTGTTGGCGAGGTAATGCCTAACTTGCAATGGCACCCCTATTCTGTTCTAGTTGCACATTTCACTTATTGAGCTCTATTTTCTTTGGGGATGGCAATTATTCTTTATTGGCTAATTTACAATTTACAACAATTAGTAATTAGATGACTTCTTTTTAACTCTGTGAGAGTTGAAGAATTAATAGTCGGGCTCAAAGAAACCTCACGTTCGATATTTGTTGTCAGTTTCGTTTGATTGATGGATAGATATGGTCCATAATGGTCATCCAAAATCTTGCCAGGACCCATCACTTCCACTTAACCTGACAAGCGCGATATGACAGTAGGTGCTAGGGTAGTTATTTGTGCATTTCTAGCCCTGGATTCTGACAGAATTCGTTATATTTACAATATAAACCATTATTTGTTTTCGGTATGCTTTTATTTTACATATATGATGTATATATGAACCTTCAAGAGTGCTAAAATAAGTGGGAAAAGCATTTGGGTGGTGAAAAACGAAGATATTGGCCACCCGGTCATAATCTCAGGCGAGAGAGAGAGACAGGCAGCCCTCCCCTCTCGCTGTCTGGGAGTCAACTGAGAAGAGCGGGGCGGTGTGTGCCGGTGTCTGGGTGTTGCATAACGATCTTTTATGCAACCCACTTGTGCTACATTATCGCGGGAGAGAAAAATAACCGATAAATGATGATAATAAGAGGAAAAATAGGTGATAATTGAGGTGGGGAGGGAGGGGGGAATAAGGTGGGGAAGGAGGGGAGGGGGGTGGGTGAGATTTACATGGATGAGTACTGGAGGGGAATTATCTCACCTAGAGACAAATTCCTTTGTTTTGATAGGCCCTTTTTTTTTATGGTCCTGCTTCCGTGAAGCCTATCGCGTTCCCTATAGGAAGCCTTCCGTGAGGCCTATCGCGCTTGCCGGGTTAAGGGGAGATGGGTCGTTTTTATGGAACGCTTTCTCCCTCGTGTTTAGCCCAATTAGTTTTGGAATTTTAAGATTTTTAGGTGTAATTTTTTTCCTGGTGAGCGATAGCGAGGCTGTAATTATAAGAGAAACCGGCCTTTGGCAAGGAAATTTTTCTAACAACAAATGTACAAATTCAACTTGAGGAGGGGTCTAGGGTGTGCTTTTCTAAGTTTGAGGATGGTCTAGCTAGGACACTAAAACATAAATGAATAAATTAATTAATAGACCAAAAAAACAGCCACTATCCAAAGTCCATATCTGTTTCTACCTATTGATCTCTAATTGCCTCACTGAGCAATTGTAAGTGTTTGAATGGTCTCACTAAGTACAGTTGGCTAAATAAGTCGTGACGCTGCTGTCATTACGGTTTGCTCTTTGTGTGCTGTGTTAATAATAATAATAATAATAATAATAATAATACTTTATTTCAGACTCACACAGTACAGAGGGGACCATATATACCTTACAGTAACATAAATATATATAAGCTACTGTACATAGGCTACATAAAATAAAAAGAAATTAAATAATACCCAGCTTGCTATCATGTAGTTCACAGCACTGCCTCAACCAAAAACAGTGGTCATCAAACTACTGTGTTACCAAAACCACTGTCCTAATTGTGTACAGTACCATGCCTCACATAATTTAGCTTCCGGTACAGTATGTTGCTACAGTACAGTATAGGAATATCGGTACTGTACTGCACTATGAAGTTCAGTACCTATAATAATAATAATAATAATAATAATAGTTCTTAAAGCTAGCGCATGCTAAGCTAGCTAAGGATAGCTCAATAAGGCCGATTAGGCGTATTTCCATTGGGGTCCTGTACTACTACCCCATCCCTTTGCTCATGAGGGATGGTAACGACTCAGTGCTTGTGAAAAATCTTTAATGCGCCGAGCGTGGGCGCGAACCCGGGCCTTCTGGGTGGAAGTCCGAGACGCTAGTCATTACACCAAGCGAGCCGCCGGTATGCTAATTCTGTAGAGTAGCAGACCTGAAATCATTACCTAAGGTTAAATATAGAGCAACTTCCTTCAGTGTGCCTGGATCCTAGAGGTGTACACTATGCTTGGAGTTTGTAGCATTTTAATGATACTGTTCTCAGAAGTGTTAAGGCGCTGAATGAATTTATATGTTAGCTTTCTAATGAGTGATTGGTAACAGTGTAAGTTCATATAGGCACATAGCGTACTTGTATTCTCATATTTTGAGAGCCCCAGAAACATTTTCATGATATTGTGATATGAGATACTTAGTCTATTCACTGTCATTTTCTTATAGTTCCACCATAGTTGTGCTGTATACATTGGTGAGCAGTAGTATTTGAACAATGTTATATTTGTATCCCATGTGCACATATGAAATTTTCTTAATATTGAATTTCCCTGCATGTAAAGTTGCCTTCGCTGACGACCCATATCCTCATCATCTGAGCGATCACTTGAAATATAGTGTCCTAGATACTTTACTTTACTTACTTCTTCTATAATTTCTTCATACAAATGGAATTTAGGTAGCTTTGATTTCAATAGAAGGTTAGATTTAAATATTATGATATTGCTCTTTATAGGATTAAATTTGACTGAATGTCTGCCGGATGTGAATAGATAGGGACATGTTTGTAGGGTACCGGTACCATCAAGTGAGGACTCTATAACCACGGTAACCCACCCTCCCCACAACTCTTAATCATGGATATAAAGTCTACTTCATCTCACAACAATTTGCGTATTGCTACCTATAACTGTAGCGGGCTCCCTAAAACCAACAGAGGACTTCTCCTCCGCCCTGATGTAGTAGACGTGCTTAATACCAGTGATATTGTGTGCCTGCAGGAGACTTGGTATTTTAAACAGGATTTAGGTAACCTCAGTACTATCTGTGATAATTTTCATGGGTTTGGGGCCTCGACAACCGATGCTATGGATGGTTTAGTAGCAGGTCACCCACCGGGAGGAGTAGCTATTTTGTGGAGGGACTCTTTAGACAGCCGGGTTAAACCACTTGTCACAAATTTATCATGGTGTAGGCTACAAGTATAGAAATAGAAGATAACCAACAGAAAGTAGTTAGTCTTAGTGTGTACTTGCCCTACCAATGTAATAAAATGAAGAACAATACCTGGAATGCCTTGGAGAGCTAAGTGTTCTTTTACAAGAACTAAATACCACATGCTACTCTGTAATAGGGGACTGGAATGCTAATCTGAAGGACATGAGTAACTCTCTGTTTGCTAGTCATATGACTAACTTCTGTGGTGAGCATGATCTAATTATCTCTTCTCAGCTCATGCTCCCTCATAGTAGTTGCACATGTGTCAGTGCAGAGCATGGGGCTTAACGTCTTGGCTAGATCATACTGTAGCTAGTGCTGATTTCCATGATATGATAACAAATATGGAAATTCAGTATACTTATACAGATGAAGATCATATCCCATTGACCTTAACAGCTAGTTTGGAAAGAGCGCCAGAATTAACCGAGTCAAACAATAGTGTAAATCCAAAACTGCCATGGGGCGGGCTTGACGAGGAGGAGTGCGAGCAATTTTGCACTTTAACACACACTCTCCTTTCTGAGCTTGTTCCTGGCAGGGAGGATGCCATTACCTGTGAAGACCCCAATTGTGTTAATGCTAGTCATCGAGAAGAGGTCAGTCAGCTGTATAATAATATTATATCTTGTATCATTTCACCACCAAAACAAGACTCACCCCAGTTAGCCACAGACACACTTACACTAACTATAAAAGAGCTAACTGGGAAGCTTTCACATATGAGACAGAACAACACTTTGAAACCTTAAACAGTACACCCATCACTAACATCAACAATGCTGTACACACATTCATCACGACTATCCAAAACGCCGACAAGAAACACATTCCAAGAGGTAACATAAAAAAACACAACCCCAACTTCTCACCAGAAATTCAAAACCTCATCATACAACGCGACACACTGAAACTCTCCCCAGCACCCCACACACAAGACATCAATCAACAAATTCAAGCACTCAACATCCAGATTAACAACAAAATACAAGAACAACAAACACTAAATTGGAATAACTTCCTACAAACACTCGATCACAAAACAAACCCCAAAACACTCTACAAAACACTAAACAGCATCACACTTTCCAACAGCAACACAACACAATCACATGCTGCAATCACAACAACAGACTCTACTCCTTCACGTAAACAACAAGCAAACACTCTCATCAATCACTTCTCTCATGTCAGTCACCTAAAACCCCACAAAGACGACCGACGTGTCATCCGACGCAAAAGACAATTCCCCACAGACCCTGACTATACACCCTTCACCAACAATCTCAAGCTCTCACCCGCCTGTGGCCTAGACAACATAAGCAACATTCACCTCAGACACCTGGGACCACAAGGCATACAAGCACTCACTAACATATCAAACTACAGCTACTCACACAACACAATACCAGACATCTGGAAGCATGGTATCATCATCACATTCCCCAAACCTAACAAAGACCCCACGCTACCCTCCTCACACCGCCCTATCACACTCCTTTGCACCCCCTCCAAAGTCATAGAGCGCCTTGTACTACAACTGATGACACCTGACTTACCCCTTTCTCCAACACAACACGGCTTCAGGCCATTGCACTCCACAAACACTCTTCTTACAGACCTTACACAAAGAGCTTTTGACGGCATCAACTCGGCTAGATCACCACACAGATCAGTACTTGCCACACTTGACATTAGTAAAGCCTTCGATGCCATTCCCCGCCACAACCTAACAAACAAAATCTACAACACAAACATGCACAACAACACAAAAAGATGGCTGGCCAACTTCTTAGCAGGCAGATGTGCACACGTATCCTTTGCCCGTCAGTCATCTAGCATTAGAAATTTCCCAAACGGAGTCCCGCAAGGATCCGTCCTGTCGCCCGCACTCTTCAATCTGTACATGCATGATATAAATACACCAAATTCACCCCAAATAACCATAGCCTCCTATGCAGACGACATAACACTCACAAGCACGCACCAAAACCCAGACACAGCAACAAGACTCCTTCAAGACTATCTCGACACATTACATGAATGGTGCACTACAAACAGACTCAATTTAGCCCCAGCTAAATCCACTGCAACCCTCCTCACAAGCTGGACAGGAGAGCACGATTACGTCCCAGGACTCAACATAAACAACACACCCCTAACACACACACACACACACACAAAATCCTAGGAGTAACATACGACACCCAAATGACATTCAAACAGCACACCACAAACACGAAAAAGAAACTGACACCCAGACTTAACGCCCTCAGATCACTTGCCCACACAAAATTTGGACACAACAAAGAAACCACCACCACAGTCTACAAACAATACATAAGATCAGTTATGGAATACGCAAGCCCGGCCTGGGCTTCTAACCTAGCTGAAACACATCATAAGACCTTACAGACTATTAAAAATAAAGCGCTTAAAATCATCACAGGATGCACAGCTACTACACCCACAGATCACCTACATCAAGAAACCAAAGTTCTAAAAGTCAAAGATCATCTAGACATGAGAGGCACTCAATTCCTGGCAGCAGCCTCCACGAATCAACACCACCTACTACACTACATGGCAACACACCCACAGACACCAAGAAATATCAAAACAACACCCAGCACACGCTATCACACACAAATACTGTCTTCTCTCCCTCCCTGCCCACCCCAAACCAACTTCCGGAAGCACATCCATACTCATATCACTCGCCGTTCCATCCACTCACTCATAGACAACACGCAGCTGCAAGCACGACCACCCGAAATCCATCCTTCTAAATCCTCCCTTCCTCGCGAGGACAGAGTCCACCTGGCCAGGCTGAGATGCGGACACCATCCAGCTCTTCTGAGCTATCAGAAGAGGCTGGATGACTCCGTCGTCGACACCTGCCCGGGTTGTAACACAGCACCCCATACCATAAAACACATCATAGAAGACTGCATTTCACACAATCACTTACGCCAACAACACAATTTACACTATTTGAGAGCTCTGTGGGAAAGTCCGACTGTGGCCATGGCCTTCCTTAAGGACTCGGGGCTGTTTGGCCAGGCAGCTTAGGGAACAACAACAACAACATTATATCTTGTCTTACTAAGGCTAGTGACAAAATATTTCACAAGCATAACAAAAATTACTCTTTTAACAAACATGGGTGGAATGACCATGTTTCCGAACTATACCAGGCATCCCGAGATGCTCGTAGTGTATGGCTGGATCATAACAAGCCGAAGCAGGGACCTAATTTTGACATGTTCACCAGACTAAAGGCTAGATGCAAGTATGCAATCAGATATATAAAAAATAATTAAAACTTGTTAAGAAGAGAAGCATTGGCCAAAAACTTTGCTAGCAAAGACACAATGGCCTTCTGGAAGGATATTAAAAAAATGCATAATAGCTGCACACCTCTACCAGTTAGTGTAGATGGGATCTCTGGTACTAATAACATAGCCAATCTTTGGAAAACACATTACCAAACTTTGTTTAACTCTGTTGGGCACCAAGGAAATACCATTGCTGCTACTACAGAGTGTAAGAAAGAAGAAAAGTATGACGCAATTAAAGTTACAAGTGAAGAAATCAAGGCTGCAATAAGTAGGCTAGATGCTAACAAATCCTGTGGTTTTGATGGTATATATGCTGAACATTTGAAGTATTCCTCCACTCTCCTCTTGGAGAAACTCAGCAGCTTTCTAATCCATGGGTTCCTACCAGAATCTATGATGTCCGTTACCTTGATACCAGTAATACCAGTAAATACCAGTAATACCAGTAAAGACAAGGCTGGCAAAATCACATCAAAAGACAATATACCTATTGCCCTTGCCAGTATTGTAAGTAAGATACTAGAGTTAATAGTTTTAGACAGAATCTCGGTGTATATCTCAACTAATAGTAATCAATTTGGCTTTAAAAAGAACCATGGTACGGACCAGTGCATCTACACTCTGAAGGAGCTAGTGGATGGGTACATCAAAATGAACTGCTCTATTTTTGCATGCTTTCTTGATGCTAGTAAGGCATTTGACAGAGTCTGCCACAATATCCTGTTTGATAAATTAGCAACAAGGGGAGTGCCATACTATATACTGAGAATCTTGAAGTACTGGTACGCCAATCAAACATTTAATGTAAGATGGGGTAACATTATTTCGGATTCCTTTACAGTAACCAATGGTGTGAGACAGGGTAGTATTCTCTCACCTTACTTATTCAATGTATATATGGATGAATTAAGTGATAAATTGAATAAAGAGCAGATTGGATGTTATGGTGGGAATAAAATCATCAACCATCTCATGTATGCTGATGATCTGGTCATTATTGCACCGTCTTCTGCGGGTCTGAGCAGACTTCTTGAAATATGTGAACCTTTTGGTAGCAAACATTGTGTTACATTCAACCCACTGAAAAGTGCTGTTCTTATATTTAGATCAAAATTACTGTATAAAAGTAAACTGACAAATTTCTCACTCAATAATCAAATTATTCAAGAAGTAAACAAAATAAAATACCTAAGACACATTACAGTATTTATCTTCTGTGTCTGGAATAAAGAATTAATGTATTATTATTATTATTATTATTATTATTATTATTTGTCACTCGAAATGATGAATTAAACCTTAGATAGAACTGATACCAATTATTGATTGAAATATACTGTACATGGTGTTGCGACATCACTAATTTGGCCAACTGTACAGTCAACTTGATTAATCCGCAGTCTCAGATATTGTAGTTAAGCAATTATATTTTTTCAGATTGATAATTATATGAAATAGTGTTGCATATACTGTATATTTCTTGATCCATTCCTTTTCCATTTTATATATTGCAAATATATGTTTGTACATTAACTTTTAAACTCTCATAAGCCTAAGTAAGATTCTGAAACTACGGATTAAGGGAAGGTTTTTAGTTTGTTCCCTAGACTTCCATCAAGCTTAAAATTACACCCCATAGACCCTCTTTCAAGATAAATTTTTACGTTTTTTGGTAGAAAAATTTCTCGGCCAAAGGCCGGTTCCTTTTAAATTACAGGCTCGCTATCGCTCGCCAGGAAAAAATTGATACCTAAAGGTCAAGAAAGGTTTTAAAATTGACAGAAATGGGGCAAAAGTTCTTAAAATTGCCAAACTAATGGGGCGAAAGTCTTAAAATCTCAAAAGTAATGGGGCTAACCATGAGGGAGAAAGGGATCCAGAAAAACATCCCTCAAGTGGTAATCTCCCCTTACACGAGTTAGTTAGTTATGTAGAGCAGATTAACCAGACCACTGAGCCCCATACGGAACTCTCATAGGTCTGGCCCGAAGGATTAGATCAGATTACTGAAAGGAGCTTAAGGCGACGCAAAAAACGGACGATGGGGGGGGAAGGAAAATGACTGAGAATCGGATAAAAGGTCAGTGAATGATTTAGTACCAAAACAAGCCGTACGCAGACGGGCAGTATCTGGGCAGTCAAAGACGTGGCGAACAGTTAGAGGGGAATGACAGGAGCAGGTAGGGGGCGGAGTGCGGGGAGTGGACATCAAATAACCGTGAGTCAGCCGGGAATGGCCTATCCTAAGTCTAGTTAGTAAAACTTCCTCACACCTGTGAGACCTGGAAGACGAGGGCCAAAGACGGACAGAAGGTTTGATTGCACAGAGTTTATTATTGCAGGGTAGAGCATCCCAATGAGATTGCCACGTGCAAAGAATAGAAGGCTTGAGTAAGGACAGCCAATCACCTAACGGAAGGTGGGGCTGGCGAGGGATCAGTATTTCAGGCTGTTCGGAGCGTGACAGTAAGCACCGGGCGGTGAACTGCCTTACACGAGTTGAATGTACTTGTATCTTATTTCTACTTTTCTAGCCATTTATCCCCTGTCTTGCTCACAATATGTCTGTATGTGTGAAAGCGTCTCTTAAGTTTGTAGGCCGAAGATTCGTAGACGTCTTTCCTAAGCTGATTACGAGTATCTGACGGTAGCTAGAATAATATTAACCCCTCTCTACCGGCGACATCTTATATATTTTGTTCCAGCTACATTTAGACGATTTTATGACGCTTAGGAAGGATGCATGGTAGCTAAAAGGATTAATTAAGATAGTCTGTAGCCTTTTAAATTAATGAGTAGACATCCTCCCTAAGCTGTACAAAATTGTCTAATAGTTGCCAGAATATAATAAAAAGTACATCACCGGTACAGAAGGGGTTAAGAAAGGCGCCATCGTATCCTGAAGGGGTTAACGATGACAACTTTTGTATAATTATTCTCACTACCATCAGACAATTTCCAAGCAGTAGCCAATCTGAAGGGCATGTGCACTGTGAACAAATAAGGCTATAAACATTTTATATAATATAGTTGGATATATTAATAGTAATGTACCTTTCTATTTTTATATTAGATGGGTATATTACTACCAATATACCTTTATAATACAAAAATCAACCCTTCATCTTCTCTCAATATTCTTGGTGTCTCTTTTTCTTCTGCTCTCATTTGGAAGGACCATATTACCAGTCTTGCTAAGGCAGCCTCCCAGAAGCTGGGTTTGCTCAACCGGGGGGTTCTTTTCCCCAGCACAGCTTCTTGCTCTGTACAGGGGCATAGTGCGTCCTTGTATTGAATATTGTTCACATGTGTGGGGAGGTTCCTCTCACACCGCTCTCCTAGACAAAGTTGAAAGGAAGACCTTTCGTATCATTAACTCCCGTCCACTCACCAACACTCTGCAATCTCTCTCTCTCTCTGCCGCAATGTTGCATCTCTCTCGCTATTCTATCGCTACTATAATAATCAGTGTTCCTCAGAGCTATCCCAGTGCATACCAGCTCCTTTACGTAGGGCACGTGGTACCCGTCTTGCAACTCAATCCCACCCCTACTCTGTGCAACTCTCCAACCCAAGAGTGAAACATTACTCTCAAACTTTCTTCTACTCAACAGCTGAGCTCTGGAACTCTCTCCCAGAATCAGTCTTTCCCTCTTCCTATGACTTAAATTGCTTCAAACTCCGTGTGTCCAGGCATTTTGGCTCGAACGTCCCTTGATTTTGGCCCTGTCACTCTTTCAACTATGGGGGAGGCACTCGCTATAGGCAATTCTGCATTTTGCATCCCTCAATCACATAGAAGAAAACAAAATAACAAAAAATAAGGGTATAATATTATGAGCACTTTAATTACCCTTTTCATATCATCTTTAAATCTGTGATTTTTTATGCCCTTCAATTGAAGGAACAAATGAATATATGACGCCTTGCTTCTTCAAAGAAGCCTCTCAGAAGGGATGGCCATGTCAGAAACTGCCTGCAGGTTTCCAAACATGCTCTCATTGTCCATTCCACAGTGCTATATCCACTGTGTGGATTAACCTGAGGACTGCTTAACCTCTGGACTACGGCCAGACTCTTAACCTCTTAACTGCGCAGCTATGGTATTTGAAAGTGCCCGCCATGCGAAGGTATTCTGATTCATTCCTCACTAAAATCGTTAATTTACCATATGTATAATTAATACTTATCCATATGCGCCTATTTTACTTTTAATATGAACATGGAAAAGCAATAAAACAAATGGTAACAGCAATTGGCTGGTGAAAATTTTATATTTTAGCCCCGCGGTCGTAATCTGACCTTGTGAGAGACAAACACCCTCCCTCTCTCTTGTCTTGGACGGTACTGCATGAGAGACAAGGGGAGCTTTCAGACTGGCTTGGAGGGTCAGAGATACACTCCTCCACCACCCCTCTCTCCCACCCGTTCTTGCATGAAAATACTCAATAAATATCGGGATTAATAGAGAATGTTGGTTTGAAACAGGGGTGTGTGATGTCCCTGTGGTTGTTTACTGTATATATGGATGGAGTCATGAAAGAAATACTATCAAGAGCAGTGGATGTTGGTGTATCGCTGAAAAGGGAGGGAATTGAGTGGAAGCTACCTATACTGCTGTTTGCGGATGATACAGTTCTGATGAGTGATAATGAATGGGAGTTGCAGGGTCTGGTAAATGAGTTTGGAACAGTGTGCGAAAAACGGAATTTAAAGGTAAATGCGGGGAAGAGCAAGGTTATGGTCTTCGAAAGGGGTGAAGTCACAGAGTGTAAGGTGAAGCTGAACGGTCAGGCTATGGAGATCGTCAACTCTTTTAAGTATCTGGGCAGTGTGTTGAGTAAAGATGGGACTATGGATGAAGAAGTGCGGGAGAGGGTACAACAGGGGAAGAGGGTTGTAGGAACGCTGAAAGCAGTAACAAGAAATAGGGTGGTCAGTATGGAAGTGAAGTCCTTGCATGACAGTGTGGTAATCCCGACACTGACTTACAGAAGCGAAGCATGGACGTTGGTTGAGAGACTCAGACCAAGAGTGAGAGCAGTGGAAATGAATTACTTAAGAAGTGCGTGCGGAGTTACATGGAGGGATAGACAGACTAATGAGGAAGTAAGAAAGAGGTGTGGTGTGGAGGTAGATGTGCTGGAAAGTGTGAAAAGGAACAACTTGAGAGGAGTTACATGGAGGGATAGACCGACTAATGAGGAAGTAAGAAAGAGGTGTGGTGTGGAGGTAGATGTGCTGGAAAGTGTGAAAAGGAACAACTTGAGATGGTTCGGCCATATGGAACGTATGGAAAGCGAGAGAATGACTAAGAGGGTGTATGAGAGCGAGGTGGAGGGACAGAGAGGGAGAGGTAGACCGATAGAGAGGTGGAAGGATGGAGTGAGGAAGTATATGAACGAAGGCGGTGCTGGTTGGGGGGAGGGGCGTCGACTGACTGGGGACAGAGGTGCATGGGGGCGGTTCGTTCGTGGCCACCCCTTCGGGGATCACGGCGTCGGGCAATAGATAGATAGATAGATAGATTAACCTGACAAGCGCGATATGACAGTAGGTGCTAGGGTAGTTATTTGTGCATTTCTAGCCCTGGATTCTGACAGAATTCGTTATATTTACAATATAAACCATTATTTGTTTTCGGTATGCTTTTATTTTACATATATGATGTATATATGAACCTTCAAGAGTGCTAAAATAAGTGGGAAAAGCATTTGGGTGGTGAAAAACGAAGATATTGGCCACCCGGTCATAATCTCAGGCGAGAGAGAGAGACAGGCAGCCCTCCCCTCTCGCTGTCTGGGAGTCAACTGAGAAGAGCGCGGCGGTGTGTGCCGGTGTCTGGGTGTTGCATAACGATCTTTTATGCAACCCACTTGTGCTACATTATCGCGGGAGAGAAAAATAACCGATAAATGATGATAATAAGAGGAAAAATAGGTGATAATTGAGGTGGGGAGGGAGGGGGGAATAAGGTGGGGAAGGAGGGGAGGGGGGTGGGTGAGATTTACATGGATGAGTACTGGAGGGGAATTATCTCACCTAGAGACAAATTCCTTTGTTTTGATAGGCCCTTTTTTTTTATGGAAGGCTTTTTTTATGGTCCTGCTTCCGTGAGGCCTATCGCGTTCCCTATAGGAAGCCTTCCGTGAGGCCTATCGCGCTTGCCGGGTTAATAGAGAAAAACCTGATAATTGAGGAGGGGGGAAAAAGGGGGGGGGGGAACACATGTGTATAGAGTGGTAGCAAGTAAGGGAGTGAAATTATCTCACCTAAACACAAATTGTTTTGTTTCGAGTGCCACTGGGGTGTTTTAAAAAAAAAAAATTAGGCCTTGGATCTTAACCCGCAAAGACCCAGCGTCGCACGTGTTGCGTCGGCAGTCTTTGATCACCAACTCCCAGCGACGCATCACGTGCGTCCGACATATAAAAAACACTTACGTGGCTCGTAAGGTAGGAAATGGCGGGAGAATAGGAGGGGGAGGTACCGTAGTGTGTGGGGGAGCCGGGCCAGTAGGTGTGAGCGGGCCGAGACAGCCGCGCGGCTGGTGGTGGTGGGCTTAGTGGGGATAGTTTACACCCCTAGTTTACCGCCACTTTGAACCTTCATTACTCCGGTCGTATGGGAGCTAGAGGCTTGAGATTTATGTGAGATACTCCTTAGGATGTATGCCGTACAATGCCATACTCAGTTTTTACCCTAGTGCTCCCGGGCAGGTGGTCATGCGGGGGAGACGAACTATTGAAACCCCCCCCCCCCGCCCCCCAAATGACCGAAATGAGTTTTTTTTATTTGTGTGTTCATTTCTCACCATTCTCTTCCATTTTGGCTCAACAAATTTTTTTGAAGCTCCCCCCCCCCCCCCCCCACCCCCCCCCCCCCCCCCCAAAAAAAATGTCAGAGGTGATTTTTTTTTGTTTTTTTTTCATTTCTCATCCTTGTCTTCCATTTTAGCAAACAAAAAAAATAAGTGAAAATGGCTTGGGACTGGGGTGAACAAAATATTATAACTAGCCGGGGCTCAACGGGTTAAGAGTCTTCCCGCAGCTGCCCAGTAAAATCTCTTAAGAGTCTTCCTGCAGCTCCCGGGTTAAGGAAGCCATACTGGCGATCTGAGGGTTATCACGGTTTACCTACTAATGTCCACTTACTCCAGGTTCCTAGTGTATATTATTATATACTGTAGAGAACATTCATATACTGTACATATATATTTTTAGTTTCCTCGCTAGACCTCCATCAAACTTTAAAATAACACCCTCTAGACCCCCTTTCAAGATAAATTTGAACATTTTTTGGTAGAAAAATGTTCCAGGCAAAAGCTGATTCCTCTTAAAATTACAGGATCGTTGTCGCTCGCCAGGATAAAATCGACACCTAAATGGCACGGAAGGTCTTAAAATTAACAACAAAATGGGGTGAAAGGTATTAAAATCGTCAAACAAATGAGCCGAACGTCATAAAATCTGAAAACTAATTGGGCTAAACACGAGATAGAAGAGGGCCCATCTCCCCGTTAATACATTAGCTTATATACTACTAGACACCCATACACAAATGACATATTACACCATACAGTATTTTTGGCTATGTGTAAGATATATTGTACAGTCAAAATTATTAGTTTTCCCACATATTTGCTCTTAACCCAGCAAGCGCGCCAATGGCCTGTGACGAATGTAGTTGTAATGATTATATAATTATATACATAGGCTACAATATTATATTATATTACTGATATGTAGGCTATAGTACTACATTAAAATGTCTTATACTGTATAGTGATATTAGAATATATCATACATTATGTTTAAAAGACTAGAATTACGGATGTTGAGTTATCTACTGTTATTGGAACATGACCGTTCAGTTTGAATACACCTTCTAGCTCAACTAGGTGTTTGATTGCCATCCTCTCTATATTATGGCTGTATAAGACTCCACTATGAGAAATATTACATGGTGTCAGGTGTGCGAACGTCCCAAGAGCACGAAGATATATACTGTATATAAGCTGTGTAAACAAGAAGAAACAGCCAAATATGGACAGTGACCGACGACTCCCGGGACCTCTAGACCTGCAAGGTAACACAGCTGAGAACTGGAGACGATTTCGCCAGGAATTTGAAATATATCTTCTCAGTTCGGAAAAAGATGGCAAGAAAGATGGAGTCAAGATTGCTATTTTGTTGCACTGTGGTGGAAGAGAGTTGCTGGATATTTACAACACTTTACCCATTGATGATAACGGGAAGAAGGACTATGAGAAGTTGCTAGAGGCGCTGCAGAAGTATTTTGAACCCAAGAAATACATCACTTATGAGCGGTATTTATTCAACACTAGAGTGCAACAACCTGATGAAACCATTGATATTTTTGTTACCGATCTTAGAAAGAGGGCAAAGAACTGTGATTTTAGTACACTTCAAGATGAATTGATTAGAGACAGAATTATTTGTGGTATTAACAATGAACACTTGCGAGGACGGCTACTAAGACATGGAGATTCTTCTTTGGAGGAGGTAATACAACTTTGTAGGACCCAAGAAGCCAGTGAAGAACAACTGAAGGAGCTCAGTACTACTGTGAATAATGTACCTATTAATGCAGTGAAGGCCCAGAAAAAAGATTTCCACTCCTCATCAACAAGATCACAAGCTACTCAACGAAAATGCAAATTGTGTGGCTTTGGGCATGTATTTGGACGTATTCACTGCCCAGCAAACAACAAGGACTGTCTGAGATGTGGGAGAAGAGGACATTTCCAGAGTAGATGTGACAACTTTGGACCACGGCACACAACAGAAAGGAAGATCAAGCAAGTAAGCCAGGATAAAGACTACTCAGATTCATCGGATGGTGAAGAAAAACAGGTTGGGGGCCTCCACATTCTGAAGAAAATGTCTGTCAATACTGTCTTCAGGGTGTCCTCCTGCCAGCCCTGGAACCAAGAAGAAGATGTATTTATTAACTCTAAAAATCCTTGATCTAAACATTTCATTTCAAATTGATACTGGTGCCTAAGTTAGTGTATTACCCAAGCTAATCTATGATAAATTAAGAGATAAACCTAATTTACAACAAACAAAGACTGTGCTCGTTGCCTTTAATGGTAGCAAAATCAAACCCATTGGCAAGTGTAAATTTCTTTGCTCTTATGGTTCTAATAAATACCAGCTGATGTAGTGAAAGCAAAATGTGTACCTTTGTTGAGTAAGAATACATGTAAGTTGTTGGGTGCCATAAAGTTTATGAACAAGGTAAATTCTGAAGTAGAATCTGGAAATCAAATCTGGCAGCAAAGTATTCTGATGTGTTTGAAGGGTTAGGATGTCTGGATGGTGAATTACATTTAGAAGTAGATCCTAACTTTAGTCCAGTAGCTCACCCTCCCCGTAAGATGCCAGTGGCTTTGAGAGAGAGACTGAAGAATGAACTAGATGAAATGGAAAAACAAGGAGTAATCATTAGAGAAAGTAATCCCACGGATTGGGTTAACAGTATGGTTGTTGTGGAAAAAGGGAATAAGATGAGAGTATGGCTGGACCCTAAAGATTTAAATAAAGCATTAAGAAGACAGCACTATCCACTGCCAACCATTGAAGAGGTATCTACTAGACTAGCTGGTGCTAAAACAAAATCTGTATTGGATGCAACCAAAGGATTTTGGCAAATTAAACTTGATGAAGATTCCTCTAAACTGCTCACATTTAACACATGTTTTGGGAGGTATCGATATTTGAGGTTACCCTTTGGGATTAGTCCTGCTCCAGAAATCTATCAGAGACGAATGCATGACCTTTTTGATGTTCTGATGGGGGTAGAGATAATTATGGATGATATACTAGTTTATGGAACTTCAGAAGCTGAACATGATGCAAGGCTAGACAAAGTATTGCAAAGATGCAGAGAGAGAGAAACTTAAAACTAAATTCAAGGAAGCTCAAACTAAAAACAAATAGAGTAGAGTACATCGGGCACACATTAACTTCAGATGGGCTAAAACCAGACCCCCAAAAGATAGAGACCATTTGTAAATTTCCTGCACCAAAAGATAAACAAGAATTGCTAAGATTTATGGGAATGATAAATTATCTGGCAAAGTTTGTGCCAAATATGTCTATGATCAATGAGCCTCTGAGAAGATTGCTGGAAAAGGACGCAGATTATGTCTGGGGAAGTGACCAGGAGAAATGTTTTCAGACACTAAAGCAGGTGGTTAGTGAAGCCCCTGTTTTGAAATTCTATGATGTTAAGAAACCTATAACACTGACTGTTGATGCTTCAGGTTTTGCTGTAGGGTCATGTATTCTTCAGGATGATAAACCTGTTGCATATGCTGCTAAATCTCTTACCAAAACTCAACAAAACTATGCTCAGATAGAGAAGGAATTATTAGCTATTGTATTTGGGGCAGATAAATTCCACACATATTTTGGTAAGAGTGAAGTACTTGTAGAAACTGATCACAAGCCTTTGGAAAGTATATTTAAGAAACCTTTGTCGTCTGCTCCTCCTAGGTTACAAAGAATGCTTCTCAGACTGCAGAAATACTGCTTAGATGTAAAATATAAGAAGGATAAAGAGATGTATATAGCTGATACCTTGAGTAGAGTACACTGGACAGAAGAATTGGACGATGATGATTATGAAGTCAATGTAAATTTGGTGGCTAGTAATGTACAGTCAGATGTCACTGGGATAGGTTTATGTGATTTCAAAGAGCAAACCAAGAATGACAGAGTAATGCAAATTTTGAGAGAAGCCACTCTAGAGGGGTGGCCTGATAGAAAGAAAGAAGCACCTATAGAAATCCATGCATTCTGGAATTTCAGAGATGAAATTAGCTATAGTGATGGTTTGTTACATAAAATGGACAGAATCATGGTTCCCAAGCAGCTGAGAAGCAAGGTTTTGAAACATATTCATAAGTCTCATCAAGGTATTGAGAAGTCCTTGAGGTTAGCCAGAGACCTGGTTTACTGGCCAATGATGGTAGCTGAAATAAAAGACCTTATTAGCTCGTGTGACACCTGTAATGCATATGGTAACCAACAAGCCAAAGAACCTCTTATGACACATGAAATTCCATACCTACCCTGGCAGAAACTTGGAGCAGACTTATTTGAATTAAATGGTAAACAATATATTTTGCTTGTTGATTACTATAGCAAATATTTTGAATTTGACAGGTTAGAAAATACTTGTTCAAGCACTGTTGTGAGACACTGTAAATCCCATTTCTCTAGACATGGCATTCCTCAAACATTACATAGTGATAATGGTCCTCAGTTTATTTCTAAAGAGTTCAAATATTTCTGTAAGACTTATGGTATTGTACATACCACATCATCTTACCACCCTAAAAGTAATGGCCTGGCAGAAAAAAGTGTTCAAACAGTGAAGAGATTAATGATGAAGGCTACCAAAGATAACAAAGATCCTTATCTCAGTGTTCTGGACTACAGAAACACTCCTGTTGTAGGGACAGCAAGTCCGCAGTTATTGTTTGGAAGGAGAACCCGAACTACACTCCCTACCTCTGATAAATTACTGCAGCCTCAAACACAAGATCCTCTGACCATAAAACACTTATTGAAGGAGTCACAAGTTAAACAGAAGCTGTATTATGATAGAAACTCCAAGGCATTATCAGAACTTGAGGAAGGGGATGCAGTTAGAGTCAATGATGGGTTAAGTCGGGAATCAAAGAAAGCTGTAGTTATTTCTCCTAGATCATACTTAGTTAAAGACAATGCTGGACATATATATAGGAGGAATGGACGTCATCTAACTAAAACCCATGAAAAGCCTAACGATGATACCAATTTAGAATTTGATGATTGTGACAGAAGAATGGATGTGTCAGGCTATGCACCCAGATTAATGACACCTCACAATTCAAGTGTTAGATCTCGATTAAGTGGAGATAATCTGCAAGCATGTAGTGGGGAAAGAAATAATAGGCCTACACCATGTATTAGCCCTAGTGAAAACAGTGACTGTGTAGGCCTATCTAGTAATAGCACTGGGCAGAAAGAGACCAGGACCAAAAGTGGTAGACTGGTGTGCCCCCCTAGAAAATTAGGTTTATGAACTAATCCTATTAATTTGCAGTATCAAGGAATCAAACTATTTAATGTCTTATGTTATCATTTTGTTTTATTTACAAAAGGGAAGATGTAATGATTATATAATTATATACATAGGCTACAATATTATATTATTATATTGCTGATATGTAGGCTATATTATTACATTAAAATGTCTTATACTGTATAGTGATATTAGAATATATCATACATTATGTTTAAAAGACTAGAATTACAGATGTTGAGTTATCTATACTGTTATTGGAACATGGCCGTTCAGTTTGAGTACACCTTCTAGCTCAACTAGGTGTTTGATTGCCATCCTCTCTATATTATGGCTGTATAAGACTCCACTATGAGAAATATTACAGTAGTTATATGTGAATTAATTACATTCAGAAAGACAAGGAAGTAAAATTGTTGGAGATGTTTTTGGCTAGGTGCCAGTAAACTTTTGGAAGAGCTAGAGTTTGAACGTTCATTACATTTATTATTGATAAAAGGGGCTTTTGCAAGTCGAAGAACAGATTATGGTCCCCAAAAGATGGTGTAGTATTAAATATATTAGCGGAATTGCTCTCCACGTTTATGAGGCACGGAATAAGTGGGCAAAAGAAGCAAAGTGATAAAAGAGGAATTCCAACTATTCTTTATCAGCTACCTACAGTACTCCCCGGGAGTACCGCTCTGCTTGGCTGGTGTCTACAACCTCCTATGTATTCACTTGCTTGTTCGTCAAGGGGAATCCACGCAATGCGAGCTAAGCTTATTATTATTGCGCCTCCTTAACTGGGAATGTATTGCGTGAAATGCATGTTAAGTGTTTATGTATCGTTGGAATGGCTGTGGATGTGCGTGTAGTCTGTATTTTAGCCAATTGGCGACATCTGGAAACGAAGGCTTAGGGTTAATCTGTATGGTACCATTCTCACTACGGTACCAGTCTCACCCGAAGGCTTAGGTTGACCAGTACGATACCCATCTCGCCTTGTAACCGATCACCAACCCCAGATGGGACGTCACTACTTTGTCCACTTATTCCAGGTTCCTATTTATACTGCTAGGTGAACAGAAGCTACACCGTTAGGAGACTTGTCCAAATGTCTCTTCCCCGCCCAGGTCTCGAACTCGGGACCTTCTGGTTGTGAGCCAGACGCGCTATCAGTTATGCCACGGGGAGGTGTGTGTGTATGTGTATGTATATATATATATATAAATATACCGGTATATATATACCGGTAGCCTATATATATACTGTATATATATATATATATAATATATATATATATATATTATTAAATCAGTTTGTGTCTGTTTGTCTGTGTGTTCTTAATAGGCGGCCGCAGTTTTGGACCTGAGGAGCTGAAACTTTGCATGTGGGTGTCAATTGACCTGGGTCAGGTCATAGAGGGGGCGAGGCCACGATCGGAGGTCATTTCGAGGCCGAAATTGAAAACAAATTGAAAATAATTGCCGTTTGGGGCAGAAGGAGGCCTCCGACCGAAAAGGTGTATGGAACGAAAGTGGTTTGCAGCCCCCCAAATATGGGTGTACGGATGAGGTCAGATAAAAAATCGGAGGTCATTTAGCGGCCGAAATCGAGGTCGCCGTTTAATGAGGCACAGGGAGGTCGAGGCCGGTGATTTTGGTAGTAGTAGTATTGTGATGATTGTGGTAGTAGTGATTGATGATGGTGATTATGGTAGTAGAATTTAAACCCGGGCAATGCCGGGTACCCCTGCTAGTAGGCTATATATATATATATATATATATATATATATATATATATATATATATATACAGTATATATAACAATCTGAAAGGTAACAGGAGGTTAATAATGAACTCAAAAACAAACTAATTCAAGATGGCATGGCATGGCTATGTCAAAACAGACTTCTCATAAATTCTTGGCAGATGCACACATAATAAAACATTCCTAACCCTTATGTCACTATTTCAATGCAATATTGATTCACTAGCGACGTGTGCAGAGGGAGTAGAAGGGGCGACGCAAGAATAAGAGGAGCGGGGGCTGACCTTCTACCAGCGCTAGGTGTTGACTAAGAGGGAACAAATCTATAAGTTTAGCGACTTACAGCAATGATGGAAAGCAGCCTACTACAAATTGTGGATCATAGGATATATACGGCGAGACATTCAAACTTTGTAGTTTTATTTTGTTATTTTAATTCTCTTCTAGTGATATCCACTTTCAACGACATACCTTAGGAAATATTTGGTGTACCCCCTAGGATGCATATGGTTCTTGGCCAACAGTATTAAGGTAAAACCGGGTCCTTAACCCAGCAAGCCTCATGGAAGTATCTGTATAGCGTACGTGATAGACCTCACGGAAGCAAGACCATGAAGAAAACCTTCCAAAACACCCCAGGGGCTCTTAAAACAAAGAAATATGTTATTAGGCGAGATAATTCCTCTCGTACCTCCTAACACTCATCCACATGTGTACCCCCCCCCCTCCTCAGTTATTGGCTATCTTTCCTCTTATTTCCATCATTTATCGCTTATTTTCCGTGCCAATTATTCTCAGGCAGGCTCGGAGAGACCCGGCCTATAGAAGTGTGAGAGAGATCTCGGGTTGCTCAGTAGCCTGCGAGACGTTGCAGAGGGAGAATGTATGTCTCTCGGCCGGCCGACCCAGAATACGACCGGGCGGCGATAATATAAGTTTTCCACCACCCAATTGCTGTTCCCACTTTTATCGCTCAAGGTTCATATGTTCATCATATACCGGTAAGTAAAATAAATGCATATGGAGTAGAAATAATTCTTTATATGGTAAATATAATTGATTCTGTCAGAATCGAAGAGTTTTAATTTAGTTTCCTGGGCACTTTTGACTACCTAATTTTCGCGCTCCTCGGGTTAAGGACCCGGCCGAGGTCATACATTACATAATTATAGGCTCTCACATCATTGACCGAGAGAACCATTGTAAATATGTATGTGTATGTGTGCTAGCTTGTACATGAGTGTTTGACCATGTGTGTATGTGTGTGTTCTAATAATTGTGATTTTATATTTTTAGAATATTTGCACATACATTAAGATGTAAGGCATTATGTGATTTAACTTGATGTAACTGTAACTATGATTCTGAAACTAGTCACCCTCACAAAAATAGATATAAAGTACATCAAATAAATATATTTATTTAAGTTTCAAAAAGTGTTTCATTCATTCTAGCCAAATTATTACCATCAGATATAAGATTCATTGACCAAATCTTAAGACAACCTGGGCATGCACATACTCTATAAATAATCATGGATATGAAAAAGGTACAGTCGCGGTCATTAATCCTATTTTTGAAGCCTCAAACAATATAAAGAAATTTCTGAAATACAAATATCAGGTAAAGAATCAATAAGGAGTTTCAGGTCAACCCAAAACACCTGCGATATTATATGTACTGTACCAGCACTAATTTCCATGACTGTACATTAACCCAGGCTGCGGCCAGACTCTTAAGAGGTTCTACTGGGTGAATGCGGCCAGACTCCTAAAATCCAAGGCCTAAAAAAAAACTTTTAAAACACCCCAGTGGCACTCAAAACAAAGCAATTTGTGATAAGGCGAAATAATTCCCCTCCATTACTTGCTACCACTTCTACACATGTGTCTCAAACCCCAACCACCCCTTCCCCTCCTCCCAACCCCCTTTTATCCCCTCCTCAATTATCTGGTATTTTCCCTATTATTCCCGATATTTATAGAGTATTTTCGTGCGAGGACGGCTGGAAGAGAGGCGGGAGGATAGAGAAGTGTATCTCCGACCCTCTAAGCCAGTCTGAGAGCTCCCCTTTTCTCTCACTCTCAGTACCATGCGAGACAAGATAGAGGGAGGGTGTTTCTCTCTCACCGGTCAAGGTCAGATTACGACCGTGGGGCTAAAATATACGATTTTCCCCAGCCAATTGCTGTTACCACTTGTTTTATTGCTTTCCAATGTTTATATGTTCATATTAAAAGTAAATTAGGCACATATGGATAAGTATTAATTATACTGTATATATGGTAAATTGACAATTTTTGTAAGGAATGTACCAAAAAAAACTTTTCATGGCAGGCACTTTCAAATACCATAGCTGCGCAGCTTATGAGTTAATTCAGAATAATTTACCCCTTAACCCTTTAACGCAAGTAAACTTAATATACCGGTAACCCCCAGTAGGAGTTGCCGGGAAATTACATATGACGCAATGTTATTTCCGTACCAAATATTACATCTGGTGGTAGATGCGGTCACTACAAGTCCCACACCACTGCGTCAGTCAGTACGATTAGTATGCCACCAGCTGTCATGATGGAAGTACAAACATTTCATTCCCACCCATCAGACTACTCCCAGGAGACAAAAAATCTCTCCACAGAAAGGAATGAGGCCACCACCTACAGGAGATGATCAATGTAGGAACAGTCGCCTCTTCATAAAGCCTGTGGTCATCCCACGTGGTACTAACCAAGAGAAACAGTAGCTACACTCTGATTTTGTCTGGACAACCACCTTGTAAACGACACTACCAACAAAGATGCCATTACCTTATCCAGGTTCGACAACTCAATGGATCCACTCAATGCTTCCAAGATTATCCCCACTTTAGATCTCTAATCAGGCTATTGGCAAACTTGCTAAGGTTCCCCGACCAGAAGAAATATAACTTTGCTACCAACCAGGGGAGACTTTATAAATCTAACGTCATGCATTTAGGTCAATGTAACGCCCAAGCGATGTTCTCCCAGCTGATGGACGCATTACTCGAGGGCCTTAACCCGGGAACTGCAGGGAGACTCTTAAGAGTTCCCCCGGCGGACTGCGGGAAGACTCTTAAGTCAGAGAAAAAAAAAATCAACTTTAAACATCGAAAAAAAAAAAAAAAAATTTGGGCCCCTGGGCCATGCAAAATATCACTCCTCTACCTCCCCTCCTTCAGTTATCACCTATTTTCCCTGTTATTCCCTTATTCTGAGGTATATTTTCGTGCTAACATTAGCGAGTTGCAAGCAGGGCATTGTCATCAGTGTTAGCAAACGAGTGCAAGAGAGAGAGAGAGAATATCGATCGACTGTGTCTCAGTGGCCTTGGGGGAAATTGGCGGGAAAGCACCTCACCCATACATTATATAACTCGCGGCCTATATCTCCGATTTTGACCATCCAAACGCTGTTTTCACTCGTTTTATTGTTGTTTCAGGTTAATACCTTTGTAATCAACCCATAATAGGCGCGTATGGATAAGTATTAATGCTATTTATGGTAAAATTAATATTTTAGTGATGGAAACAGCTCAATACGTCAGCACAGGGGGACGTTTCTAATTACCCCCATGCGCACTTCTTAGGTTAACTGGGAAATATGCTTGGCTTCTATGAATGATATAATAAGTGTTCTCCTCGACCTTGGCCCAGCAACTGAGACACCTCGCTATGGTATTTGAAAGAATTCATCAGGTCAACTTCAAATCCAAGCCTTCCAAGTATATCCTGGCAACTAAACAAGCAAATTATCTTGGCCACCCCTACACACTTGATGGATTTATACCAGATCTGTCGAAGCTGGAAGCAATGGGGGACAATACAAAATTTGTCTGCTATTTTTCCCGCCTTTGGTTCGCACTAACCTAAATTTGTTGCCATCGAGTGAATTGAATTTTTAAAATCGCAGTCATCAAAATATCACTGGATTTCTATAGTCATGAATGTTACAGACATATTACTCTAACATTCTATTCAGTACATTGTCCAATATACAAAGTATTTATGATTAATAAAACATATTTGATTAGGCCCACAAAAACACATGGCAGTTATTCGAAAAATAGTCCTGTTAATATTTTAATAGATAGGTATCCATGTCCTAAAATTAAAATGATATGTATAAAAACTCGAGATGAACTTATAAAATAATCGTCATTAGCCACTTTACTGGATATTAGATTATTAGTTTAGTTTTTAGTTTAGTTTTTGTAGATGTTTAGGTGACAATCACCACGGTCGATCTGGGGATCCGCCGCTAATGAGCTCGTCCTGGAATCTTTACGACTCTGAATCTTACGATTCTTTACAGGACTGAACATGCCATTTTTATTGGCAATAGCTCAGAGAAGAGTGTTGAGAGGGGAGAAGGGGGTGTTGGAGAGAGAGGAAGGTGTTGGAGTGGCTTTGTTATGTGTGTTTTGTCTGTATACGTCGTCAGGATGTCCCCTGACTGGGTGCAAGCATGTGAAACATGCTAGGACGTACTACGTACTACCGCACCCGCCGTGGCAGGGATTCGATCCCGGGTCTTTCAGATTCACACGCGAGCGTGCTCACCACTTGACCACCACGGCCTGTACAATTATAAACTAGTTTCAGATCTGGCAAGCGCATAATAAATTGATGCCAGTGTTCGCTACCCATAATAGTCATTATACGAAACTTCTCGGACAATAAACATCTCTTCCCCACTTAACTTTGTTAAATTTGACATTAGTTGTGCATCTATGTGCACATTAGCAGTAATGGTGGTAGATATTTGTTTCTCACAGATGGAAATCTTAATATAATGTGAATTATAGTCTTAATAAAGATAAAATATTCAGTTATAGATTAATAAAGGTAAAATATTCAGTTATAGATTGTGTCGTGCGTGCGCGTGTGTGTGTGTGTGTGTGTATTCCAAGGTTGCCAGCGCACATCACATCTCCAAACTCGCCCAAAAGTAGCCCAATCACTTAATACCGCACACCAGACAATTTCAGCTATTTTAATCCTATCACACACATTTTCTGATATGTTTATCTTTAACAGCCATGCATGCATGATACTATGAGTTCCCCAAATATAACTAGGCCTAGTCCCATATAGCCTACTGTATGAGTAGTGGCCTACGTGTCACATCATTTAAATATTAATGAAATACCACATACATTATTATCACAATCATGCACTCATCAAATCTGCATCAATGTCCCAATCCCCCCTCACAAACAATCACTTAATTAGGCTATTCAGTCACCACCACATAGGCTACCATACATGTATAGTACAACCAACAGAAAGCCATGATGAATGTTTGTATGAAATGTAGCCTAGCTATAGGCTACTCAACACTCGACACCTCTACAACTTTAATAGTATATAGAACCAGCCCAATTCCGCTTTCCTCAATGTTAGTTAGTTAGGATAATACTTCAGAGGCTATCTATGGAAGACCATGACCGCCACTGGTACGCGCAACTTCTCTTGGCCAATCATGTTCCGCGTAATTCTGACGTCACGCACTGGCAACCAATCAGCAGCGCGTCAAGAACAGCCACCCAACCAGCATCGCGTAACTCTGTCGTCATCGATCATAGGATATAATGGGAGTGACGCTAGCGAGGATGAATAATGGAAGGGAAGAGAAAATAACAGCAATAGTAGGGTACTTCATGGTGGAAGGGGGGGAGAAGGGAACGGGAAGAAAACAGAATCAAGTACCAAGGAATAGAAGAAATTATAAGGGGTAGGGAGGAAGAGGAGATAATTATAATGGGAGACATGAATGCACATATAGGGATACTAGGGGAAAGGATAAATGGGAATGGAGAAACCTTGATCCAATTTGCGGAAGAAAATGACATGGAAATACTGAACCAAACAATGGGAGAGGGGAAGGCAACATGGGTGAGACACGGAGAAGGCCAAAGATCGGCGATAGACTTCATACTAGCGAAGGGAAGAGATCCAAAACATGTGGATTATTAAACAGTGGATAGATGAAGAAAATGAAGTAGGGATACAAAGCGACCACAGACTCATGGTGATAAACTACACAAAGGAATGGAAAAGCAAAGGAAACACGAGATGGAAGATAAATAGATGCGTGGAATCTAAAGAGTGAAAAATGGGTAGAATACAGAGGATACCTGGAAGAAATAGGAGAGAGAAGAGAGGGGAGCATAGAAGAAATGGACGGAGAGTTTATGATGGACATAAATAGAGCGGCAGAAAGGAGCATAGGAAGAATAAGAAGATGGACAGGAAAAAGAAAACAAAAACCATGGTGGAATAGGGAAATAAAGCAAGCAAGAAGTGAAAGAAGGGATGCGAACAGAGAAAGGAGAAGGATGATAGAGAGAAATAGGAGGGAAGGCGGAGAGAGGAACGAGAAGAAAGACAAGCGGTAAGGGCATACGAGAAAAGGAAGAAGGTAAAAATACTAATACAAGAGGCAATGATAAAACACGAGAAAGAAGAAGTAGAAAAGATCAGAAACAAGGGGAAAGAGGGACAAAAGGAGTGGTATAGGATGTTAAGAGGTGAGATCGGTAGAGAGGAAGAAAGCGTGGAGCTAATAGTGGGAGATAGAATAATAAAGACAGAAGAAGAAATAAAGATTGAAATAAAGCGATACTGGGAGGAAATAGGGGGGGTAAATGAACAAGGGGAGGGAATGGAACTTGGAAATGAGAGAGAGAAGACTACCAGAACAAGATATGAGGGAAATGGAAAGGGAACTCACAATAGAAGAAGTAAGGAGAGGGATCAAAGCACTAAAAAAGGGAAAGGCGACCGGCCCGGATGGGTTACCTAATGAAATGTACATAGAGGAGGGGGAAGAAATGGCAAGAAGGCTGAAGAAAATGTTTAATGAGGTAATGGGAAATGAGAGAGTACCAGAAAGATGGAATGAAGCGAGAGTAACGCTGTTGCACAAGGGAGGGTACAAGAGTAAGAAGGAAATGAAAAGCTACAGGCCAGTGACAGTGACAAACACAATAGGGAAACTCTTCTGCGGGATATTGAAGGAAAGGATGAATAGAGCTAAAATGCCCCAGAACAAGAAGCCCACCACAGAAGCCACGAGCGAACACCACACAGAAACACCCGAAAGAAAGGTCCACAGAACGAAAGGACCAGCTGACCGAGCCAGCCAATTCAGACAGGCCCAAGCCCGCAGGGCTAAGCAGCTCCAGGCCGCACCTACATACCCCTTCTAAACTGACAATTTTTCCACACCTCACGTACACTACCCCCTCGTGTCCTACACTTCTAACTACAATGATGATGAACAGGAAGATACATTCATATTAAAAACACCCATGCCCTGTCCCTAGGTTGAGCCAAAGCCAACAAATCAGACAGCCATATATCTATGTATGTTCTTACATCCGAGAAGTAGATGTTATATATCTTAGCAGTTAAAACACCCACGCATGTCCCTAGACCTCGTATATAATTTCCCATGACGAGTATAGATATATGTAACCCGTGCTCAGTCGCCCCCTTGCATTGTTCCTCTAGTAACTAAGTGTCTCTATAATAGTAACTGCCACCAGTATTGATACGACATAGCGGCACTGTCCTTGTGTCGTATTATGCCAAGTGCAGATCAACCAGGTTTCATCACCTTATTAGGACGACGACTATAATGTCGTCGTTCATCGATATATTCAATCCTTAGGTTACGTATTTTTTGTTAACATTCCCTAACACATCTTGTCTTGCCAGACAAGTTTCTGAAGACTCATCGCCCATCAAATCTATGTATTCAATCCTTAGTTAAGTATTAATGTTAACATTCCCTAACCTATCTTGTCTTGCCAGACTAAGTTTCTGAAGACTCATCGCCCATAAAATCTATGTATTCAATCCTTAGGTTAAGTATCTTTATCCGCCATTGTGTTCACCATTTTCCATTTACTTTTCCACAATTGTCATACGTCTTCCACTTACCTCCTTCGTATCCACAGTCCACACTACGCCATATTACTTCGTGTCCTACACCTCTTAACCGCCCGATTCTACCTACACGATGATGAACAAGAATATACATTCATATTAAAAACACCCATGCCCTGTCCCTAAGTTGAGCCAACGCCAACCAATCCGACAGCCCTATATCTATGTATGTTCTTACATCCGAGAAGTAGATGTTAAAAGAAACCACATGTCCAAACTCATAAGAAATTAAAGATACCCACGGGTACACCAAGATATAGAACCATTGCCCCCATAAGACTTAGACAGCCATGACTACAGATGTTAGCCACCATGCTGTAACGTAATCCTTACCTCAACCAGAGATTGTATAGATAACCTTTGTTACCAGTATCTATCATAGTACCTCGAAACAATAACGCAGTACCCCTACGAACTGCCGCTTTCCTTTGGTCTATATTTCATAGAAAACGCAGTTCCCAGGGATACCTAGACGTACAAAAAATTGTGTCAAATAATAGGTCCATAACCCCTCGTATGTACGAGAAATAATACACCATGTTTTTCCCTACTTTATCCACAGTCAAGCACACACCTACAGTTAACCACCTTCTCCCCCACCGCCCCACAGTCCACATGATTCTATCTTTTCCAGACTCATATACCACCCCGTATTTACATCCCCCGGTAGCATTTGGCTAACGTACTTTCACTGTCCTTTCAAACTCCAATATCAATTGTAGCCTAATGCCACCCCCACGCCCAGAGACCTTACGGTCAAATTTCCCTGTAGCCCCCTGAGCTTCTCCCCCCCCCCCCTCTCATTAAGATACCCGCACTTCTCGACTCTTGTCCGACCTAGCCTCTCTCTCATACCTCTTGAAGATCCTTGAATTTTCCGTTGCTAACGCTCTCCAACCTTTTATATATATACTCCTATCCAGCCTACCTTCACTTAGTAGGCCAGAACAACATTAGAACTTTACTAACCCCTTGCATGCCATCTATTCTCTTACAACCCATTCACAACCCTGCACCCCATGGTCGTCGGTGCGAGGCTCGCCGCCTCGCCAGTAATTAATTTCTATTGCCATACTTCCAGATAAATGTGGCAGAGTTAGCAACCAGTCTCCACCACATCCAGCAAGCCATGCAATTAACAGCCAACCGATTACACCCAGCTAGCCAAGGCACCTTCGGTTTTGATATTAAGAACACCTATATCTGTCTCATAAACAGAGGGTTATTACAAACACTGGTGATATGGCAAGCCCCTAGCCACAGCCGCCGGACGACCATCCCAGAGGGAGAGCGCCCGGCTACCCCTTTTTACCCACCCGGAGGGAGACCCCCACCCCCGCGGAGGTATACCTGACCCCTGTTTTGACTTCCGGGTCATTGCCAGGTAGCCTAGGAATTCTTCCTATCAATGAACTAACCATGCATGTCTAACCCCCTTACTCACTTCTCTATACCCACAATAAACCATCCACCTGTTTTGCATACTCGGATAGTCAAATTAGCACCTCAGCTATGCAATAGAACAAAGACTGAGCAAAATAAGAGAGACGCCCCTATCACAGCTGTCCCAGTCCTCCCCGCAAAGTAGATCCAGTCTCCCTACCATAAATACTTCCAGTATAGCCAAAATAGTACCTTTTACTAAGGCTCAGTTATATCACAAATTGAAGGCTTCCTATAGCCATGTGCCACAACAGTAATCACCATCTTACCCAGTCCCCATATCTATTGAGAGCTCAAATAAGTCCATAAGACTCGAGGTCCCTATTGTCTACAGGGTCCAGAACCGAGCCTATAAACCTAGCTCCCGCCCCCAGTCAAATCAGTTGAAAGTTAGACACCAACCAGTGGTCACTACCCTGAAGTTAACCTCTAGCTCTGCCCTTGTGTTGTTCCTGAGTTGAGAGATTCCCGAGCCGGCAGACTCCATGGCAGAAGTTAAATAGAAGAGCTGTCCATGTACAAGTCCCAACGTGCACCTTATAACCTTCACACAAATTCGTGGGTATATGTGTGTAACCAGCACCGATCGTCAAGAGATCCGACTTGAGAACTTCCTACATTTGGGACCACCTGCACGGCCGAGGAACCAGTCGTTAGCCCCCAACATCACCGGAAGCAAGATAACCAGGACCAGACCTACAAATACTATTCAAGATTCATGTTACTAGTACTAAGTGTTATAGTACCAGTTTGACACTCACTTATTAACTTTCTATGAAGTGGCTATAACCTTGCCCAGTGTACTCATATTTAACCATTCCATTTGGGACGTACTAAGCGTATCAGTGTTCATTAATTAACAGGCGACATTGACTCTCGCAATTACCTTATTCAGATATTAAACCCTAGTGATATCTAACGTTCGCCCACTGATTTGTGTTCTACGTATTTCTGCCATAAGAATATAAATCTTAGATCAGTACCCCCATGAGGTTACTAGAGATTCTGTGTTCTAAAATATACGCGTGTCTAAGCCTAACTGCGAGCTGCTACTTGGGCACGCGACCAGCCAGTAAGAGATCAAATCAGTGAAATTTAATTACATGAATATATTGAGGTCTTCCAGTATAATAAAACTTGCTAACTAAACCCGTGATCAGAAGAGTATACCTGAACGTTGGAAGTGGGAGACTAGGCTCCATCCAGATCCGCTAATGCTAGCAGTTCCCTTCTATTATTTGTTTTGTACGAGAATTACTATTTTTCTATGCTCTTTATTCATCTACTTAAATAAAAGTGATCGTGTGTCGTGTTACCGTGTGTTTATTTTGTGTTCTCTATTCCTCATACCTTGTATTGTGCATGCAGCCTTATATACCCAGTCAGATAGAACCCACATTACCCAAGTTAATCCTGTAGAAAATCAGGGCATAACAAGAGCCATAGAGGGAAATGGAATAATAAGTGACGAGCAAAATGGGTTCAGAAGAGACAGGAGGGGGACAGATAATATCTATATACTAAGCGAAGTGATAGGGAAAATGAAAAGAGGGAAGAAAACGGGTTACTGTGCATTCCTGGATATAGAGAAAGCATATGATAGAGTAAACAGGGAACTGCTGTGGAAAATAATGGCAAGGAGTGGAATAACAGAAAAGTATATAAACATCATAACATCGATGTACCAAGGAACAAAGGCGAAGTACGCGCTAGGAAGTATAGAAACGGGATGGGTAGAAAGCAAGAGGGGAGTAAGGCAGGGGTGCGTATTATCGCTGTTATTATTTGCGTTGTATATGGAAGAAATGACACAGAAGATAAAAAGAGTGGGGGAGGGGATCCAGATAAATAAGGAAAGACTGGTGGTACTCCTGTTTGCTGACGACGTAGTTCTGATGGCAGAAACTGGAGGAGGGTTGCAGAGACTACTAGAGGAAGCAACGAGATTCGGAGAGGAACTAGAAGTAAGATTTAGTAAAGAAAAGAGCCAAGTGATGAAAATGAATGGACAGCTTCAAGAGGACGAGGAATGGACACTGGAAGGAAACAGAATGAAGAAGACAAGGGAGTATAAATATCTGAGGGTTTGAAAAGGCGAAAAGTGAAAAGATTGGACAAATGCAACAATGGCATGGGAGACTATGGAGCGCGACAAGGTTAAGAGCGAATAGCTACGAAATAGTGCGAGGGCTTTGGAAAGGATTAGGAGTATCTGCAATAATGTACGGCTTAGAGGCGGTAGAAACAACAGAGGCAGAAACGAAGAAATTAGAAACGGTACAAAATAAAATCGGGAGTACAGGATTGGGGGCAAATAAATACGTAGCACAAGAAGCAATCCGAGGGGGATGGGGTGGAGTACGTTTGAAGAAAGGATAGGGAAAGCGAAAGGGAAGTACAAAGTGAGGCTAGAGGGGATGGAGGAAGATAGGTGGCCAAAGAAGGTATACAGCTGGGCGAGCGAGGAAAGTAAATGGAACAGAGAATGCAAAAGAAGATTGGGGAGGATAAGGCCCGCAGTACCAAACGTTCCCTTCCCTTGAAGGTATCCTTCCTTTCAAAATTCGTAGTATAGAAATATTCTTTGGGATTTGTTTGGCTGAGCGAATGCTTTCGTAAATGGTCGCCGCGACCATTTACGTCCAATATTATTGGAATCTGAAGAGGACCTTCGACCCTTCTCTTCGATGGTCGTCGGATCCCTTCGTTTGCTAATTGAATTTTATTATTTGTATTATTGTTTCAATTCGTAAATTAAAGGTTACAGAAGACATTCTTTAATGCAAATCAATTGCATAATGTACGAAACTATTAATATATATTAATATGGGTTACAATTAGCAAATTTCCAAAGACTTTCGATATATCTTCAATGACAATGTTGAACTTGACAGGAGCCGTTGTACACAGTGTACAGGCACCTTCACCTGAGGCCTATGTCGGCCAGCCTTGACAACTTGTTTGTTTGTAGAATGCTTCATCAGATTTTATTCGCCCAATTACTACCCCGGTAAGGAAATTCACGACATTCCATTATACTTGAGCTGGCTGAAAGTTGTTGGATATTGGACTTTGAACATTGGTCATTCGGATGTAAACAAAGCGACGAATCTCAAGCGATCTTGAACGAAGCAAGCTGGTTAGCTTAGATACGTTTAGTATGATCAATACGTATATTATTTATGTTGTATTTAATATTTATTGGCAAATCTATTATCACACAATTAAAATTCATATTATAAGTAATGTTAACCAGAAAATACATAATTTTATATACCGGTAGCCTATTTGTTATGCCCTGTTTTTCTACAGGTTTAACTTGGGTAATGTGAGTTCTAAATTGACTGGGTATATAAGGCTGCATGCACAATACAAGATATGAGGAATAGAGAACACAAAGAAACACATGGTAGCAAGTTACATGATCACGTTTATTGATATACCACTGCAGAATACTTGTGTAAGACAATATAATAGAATTGAACAACACTAGCATAAGTGGATCTGGATGGAACCTAGTCTCCCACTTCCAACGTTCAGGTATTAATCTTCTGATCACTGGCTTTGATTTCACAGGTTTATATACCGAAGACCATCAATGTTACTTATAGATTCATATTCACTGTTAGATTTATTACTGGTAGCTCTGGTGCACAAGTACTAGTTCACAGACTAGATTAGACACACGTATTTTAGAGCACGGGAATTCTAGTAACCTCAGGGGGTACTGATCTAAGTTTTATATCCTTGTCTCAGAAATACATAGAACGCAAATCAGTGGGCGAACGTTAGATATCACTAGAGTTTTAATATCTGAATAAGGTAATTACGAGAGTCAAGGTCGCCTGTTAATTAAAGAGCACTGATCGCTTAGTACGTCCCAAATGGAATGGTTAAGTATGAATTACACTGGGCAAGGTCTTAGCCACTTCGTAGAAATATTAATTAGTGAATCTAAAACAGCACAGTAATATGTAGTACTGCTAAAGGGAATCTTGGGTAGTATCTGATGGGTCTGGTCCTGGTTATCTTGCGTCCATGATGTTGGGGGCTAACGACTGGTTCCGCGGCTGTCCAGGGGGGCCATATGTGTGAAGTTCTTCAATACGTGGGCAGGTCCTTCTATCCAAATCTGCCACGGAGTCTGCCGGCTCTGGGATCTCACTCCGGAACAACACAAGGGCAGAGCTAGAAATTAACTGCAGGGTAGTGACCCCTGGTTGGTGTCTAGCTTTCAACTGATTTGACTGGAGGCGGGAGTTAGATTTATAGGCTCGGTTCTGGACCCTGTAGACAGTAGGGATCTCGAGTCTTATGGACTTAATTGAGCTCTCAATAGATATGGGGACTAGGTAAGATGGTATTTACTGTTGTGGCACAGGGCGATAGGAAGCCTTTATATTTTCATATAACTGAGCCTTAGTAAGAGGTACTATTTTGGCTATACTGGACGTATTTAGGGGAGAGAGACTGGATCTACTTTGCGAGGAGGATGGGGACAGCTGTGATAGGAGCGTCTCTCTAGATTGTTCAATCTTCATTCTATGGTATAGCTGAGGTGCTAATTTAGTGATCAGAGCACGCAGGTAAATGGTTTATTGTGAGTTAATAGAGGTTAGTAAAGGTGTTAGTCATTCATGGTTAGTTCATTGATAGGAAGCATTCCTGTGCTACCTGGCAATGACTCGAAAGTCAAAACAGGGGCCAGGTATACCTCCGCGGGGGTGGGGGTCTCCCTCCTCGGGTGGGCAAAAAGGGGGAGCTGGGCGCCCTCTCTTCTGTGATAGTCGTCCGGCGGCTGTGGCTAGGGGCTTGCCATATCACCAGTGTTTGTAATAACCCTCTGTGTATGAGACAGATGTGGGTGTCTTTAATACCAAAACCGAAGGTGCCTTAGCTAGCTGGTTTTACTCGGCTGGTTGTTAATTGTAGGGTTTGCTGGATATGGTGGAGACTGGGTTGCTAACTCTGCCACATTTATCTGGAAGTATGGCAATAGAAGTTAGTTACTGGCGGGGCGGCTAGCCTCGCACCGACGACCATTGGGTGCAGGGTTGTGAATGTGTTGTAAGAGAATAGATGGCATGCAAGGGGCTAGTAAAGTTCTAATGTTGTTCTGGCCTACTAAGTGAAGGTAGGCTGGATAGGAGTATATATATAAAAGGTTGGAGAGCGTTAGTAACGGACAATTCAAGGATCTTCAAGAGGTATGAGAGAGAGGCTAGGTCGGACAAGAGTCGAGAAGCGCGGGTGTCTTAATGAGAGGGGGGGGGAGAGTTCAAGGGCTACAGGGAAATTTTGCCCCTAAGGTCCCTGGGCGTGGCATTAGGCTACAATTGATATGGAAGTTTGAAAAGGCAGTAGAATACGTTAGCCAAATGCTACCGGGGAATGCAACTATGGGGTGGTATATGAGTCTGGAAAAGATAGAGTTATGTGATCAGTCAGAGGGTTATGGATACTATTAGTTGGCCCTGGGAACTGCGTTTTCTATTAAATATAAAATACCAACCACCACAGCGGCAGTTCGTAGGGGTACTTAGTTATTGTTTTCGGGGTACTTATGACAGATACTGGTAACCAGGTTATCTTATACAATCTCTGGTTGGGGTAAGAGGTGTAAGACACGAAGTAAATTGGCGTAGTGTGGACTGTGGATACGAAAGAGGCAAGGGGGAGACGTATGACAATTGTGGGAAAGTAAATGGAAAAAGGTGAACACAATGGCGGATAAAAATACTTAACCTAAGGATTGAATACATAGATTTATGGGGCAATGGGTCTTCAGAAGCTTAGTCTGGCAAGACAAGATGTTAGGGAATGTTAATATTAATACTTAGTTACTAGAGGAACAATGCAAGGGGCGACTGAGCACGGGTTACATATATCTATACTCGTCATGGAAATGATATACTAGGTCTAGGGACAAGCGTGGGTGTTTTAACTTCTAAGATATATAACATCTACTTCTCGGATGTAAGAACATACATAGATATAATTATGGCTGTCTGATGTGTTGGCATTGGCTCAACGTCGGGACAGGGCATGGGTGTTTTTAATATGAATGTATATTCCTGTTCATCATCTTTGTAGTTAGGAGTGTAGGACACGAGAGGGTTAGTGTACGTGAAGTGTGGAAAATGGTCAGTTTAGAAAAGGTAAAGGGTGCAGCCTGGAGCTGCTTAGCCCTGCGGACTTGGGCCTGTCTGAAATGGCTGGCTCGGTCAGCTGGTCCTTTCGTTCTGTGGACCTTTCCTATGGGTGTTTCTGTGTGGTGTTCGCTCGTGGCTTCTGTGGTGGGCTTCTTGTTCTGGGGCATTTTACTTCCCTCTCCTTCATTATAGGCTCGTCCTCGAGCCTCAAGGGTGAAGTAAAAAGAAGCATAGTCAGAAAAGTGTAGGTTAACAAGAAAAGTAGTATGACTAAGGAAAAAAAATATATAATATATAGTATATGGAAAACATGTAAATTTAAGAAATAACAGATAATTAAGAACACAGGAAATTAAGAAGAGGTAAAGTGTTTAACAATGTATAAAGCAAATTTAAAAGATAGTCAGAAAAGTGTAGGTTAACCCTCCAGCCCCGGGGGCTATAGCTTGCGACTGTGCTCCGGTACCGGGTGTTTTGACGATCTTTGGCCTATGTTAACTACTCTGTAAGTCAATGAATATGTCATGTAATGTTGTGAATAAAAAAGAATAATGTTCCACAAACCTTTCTCTGTCGAATGGCGTTGAGTAGAGGTCTCTAGCCCCTCTGGTTGCATAATGGTGAGCGCGGGAAGACGAGTGCTTTTCGGCGGCAAATTCTTCCCGCGTTCGGACGCGTCGCCTCGGCCATGGCTACGACGCACCTAGCCGCTCGCCGCGCCAAAGTATTTATCTCCCTTAGACGATTTTAGTGTTTGATATTGAGAATGTGATGTTTATTTGATATTTTCTAGTTATTTTGAGGCCAATTATATAAAATATGTTTATTAGGGTATCACTGTCACTGATATTGCTAATTTTCACTCGATACCGTACATTTTATTAGTAATTGAGGTAGGTTATTGTTGTATTAGGCACTGATTATTCGTTATCACAGGTGTTTATTATACTTTGGCCATCAAATATTAGGTCTTGTGTCACTTTCACTTTGACAAATATGCTTTAGAGTGTCACTGTCACTGATAATGCTCATTTTCACTCGATACCGTACATTTTATTAGTAATTGAGGTAGGTTATTGTTGTATTAGGCACTGATTATTCGTTATCACAGGTGTTTATTATACTTTGGCCATCAAATATTAGGTCTTGTGTCACTTTCACTTTGACAAATATGCTTTGTGCTTTTTTGATAATGCTCATTTTCACTCGATACCGTACATTTTATTAGTAATTGAGGTAGGTTATTGTTGTATTAGGCACTGATTATTCGTTATCACAGGTGTTTATTATACTTTGGCCATCAAATATTAGGTCTTGTGTCACTTTCACTTAGTTATATGATTTGTAAACGATTTATATACAATTTATTGTGTCTTTTTTCACTGATTTATATATATCTATAGGTTCTAATCATATGAATGTCACTTGGTATATACATATGTGTCACTTTCACATATTATTATGGTGTAATTGTATTTGTATCAATGTTCTCATAATACATGACTTTTGTATTACAATACATTGGTTTTCTTCCACTTTTTGCCTATATATAATTATGGTGTACATATTGTCATTTTATTTGGCAATTTCAGTATGATTATTAGAACTCCAGCTTGGAGTGGTAATCAAAGAAGCAATCTACAGCACAGAGTGCCACCTTGCACTCCACACACTCCAGGGTTGACTTTTTACCTGACCTCGGCTTCACCCTGCTGTTGTAGCAGACATGGCACCGCTTCTGCTGTGTTCTTCCGGATTCATTCTGAGGCAGGGAACCAAGCCTGTGCCTAGTCAAGTATTGAGCAGACTGCAAGCGGTCAATAACGGCGGGCCCAGGATGTGCCACTGCCCTCTGTGGCATAGCATACTTCTCCAGGAGCTCCGTCAACACCTGCTTTTGGAACCTCCGCAGGCTATTGAACTTCATGGTGTGTTCACATTCCGAAGCTTGTATATGTTGTAGGCATTCAGAACTGACATGTCCACCATATGCAGAAAGAACTTTTTGTACCATCTGCACGAGGTACGCAGGCAGTCAATGAAGCCTATCTGCATGTCGGACTTGTCCACCAGCCTCATGTTGATGTTGTAGTCCAGGACAGCATCGGGCTTGGTCACCCTGGCCTGGGTGCGGCGATCCACCTTGCCAGTCTCCACCATTTCCCCCTTGTGGATGGTGGTCAGGAGGTTGACCTTCCGCTGGTCGTGCCAGTGGATAGCCAGAATGGGCCCCGACTTCTTCTTGAACACATCACCTTTTTTGGTCTTTGGAGGGAAAGGTGGCATGCCCTTCCTTTTCCCTCGTACTGTGCCTACAGTCCCCGTCTTGCGCTCATGCAGGTACTGTGAGAGAGTGGGGGACGTGTAATAATTGTCCGTGTAGAGGACGTGATTCTTATGAAAGTAGCGGTCCATCATGGCTTGCACCACTGCTCCGCCAAAGCCAATGAGGGGGTCCACAAGCAAGTCCCCTTCCTTCCCGCTGTAGACCAGGAAGTCCAGGACATAGCCAGTTTGGCAGTCGCACAGCACAAAGAATTTTATGCCAAAGCGATGTCTTTTTGAGGGGATGTACTGCCGGAAGCTGAGTTTTCCCCGGAACAGCACAAGAGACTCGTCAATGACGACCTTGCGGAAGGGCTTGAAGTAGGAGGTGAAGCGTTCTCGCATCATCTCATACAACGTCCTAATCTTCCACAGCTTGTCTGGGAGGTGGACGTCAAGGTTGGTGACAAGATGGAGCGCTGCGAGGATATCAAGGTACCGGTCGCGAGACATATATTTCCCGAAGGCAGGGGTGGATATCAGGTCATTGGTGATCCAATAGTCAGGCAACCTATGCTTCTTGACATGAGGCATTAGCATGGTGAGTGCCAGGAACACCATGAACTCTTTATGAGTCACTGGGGTCCACTGCCTCATGTGGCCCTTGGTCACCTTTCCCAAAAAGTGGACCTGGAATTGGTGCTGCTTATTTGTCTCTTTGACAACATAGCCTACCACCTCCTCATCAAAGAAGGCCTCAAACAGTTCGTGTGGTGGAGCATTGGGGCCTGCAGGAAAATTGGGGGTAACGCCTGAACCCTCCAGTACCTCATCAAAAGCTGGCACATCAGGGTTGTATGCATCCTCATCAACTACGTCTTGCCACTGAAAAACGTAGAATGGGTCTTGTCTACGCTGACGAGGAGCTCCAGCTGGTGGCCCAGCACGCCCACGGCCAACTCGGGAGGCGCGCGCCCTAGGGCGGCGAGGGCGGCGGCCAGGGCGGTGGGCAGCACGACGGGCAGCACGACGCCGGGCCAAGCGGATGGGTCGAGGGTCGTCGATGTCCATATAGTCATCGTCAGAGTGGTCATCTTGCCCTGACGGTGGACCTATGTAATCATGGCCAGAGTCTTGAGAGAGGTGCCCTTCATCATCAGTGGCCCCCACATAATCTGGCGGGGAACCAGTGATGCGTGGGCGGCGTGCGGGTGGGCGAGGTGGGGAAGGAGTGGCAGGTGAGGCTGTGTCCCCCCGAGGTCCCGGGCTCCATGGCCTGCGACGAGTGACAGAAAGCAATGTTTCAGTGTCACTAGGGCCAGGTATTGGTGATGCGAGCTCAAAGACTTCTTCAGGAAGACATGTTGAAGGCGGGAGAGGTGGGGAGGACCGTGGGGAAAGTTGCGGGGACGTATGGCTGGGGCCGGCCGGGGTGGACGCCGCGGGAGCCTCGAACAAAACTCTCTTACTTTTCTTAATTTTCTTGGTATATTTCCTACCTTTCCCCTTTTCGGCAGCAGTATGTCTCCTGTCGGGGGACCTAGGAGGCAAATAGGCCGAAAGTGTGGGGTCCTCAACCCTTGGCAATGGTGGGGGTGGTGGGGAAGAATGCGGGGCATCCGGGTCATCTTGGGTGGCGTGGGTAGATAAGGGAGACAATGGCGGACGAGAAGGGTCACCACGCTGACCCTCACTCACAGCCTCATCCTCACCAAGTAGTTTTGCTTGTTCCCTAGCTGCCGCGGCCGCCTTCTCAAGTATTTTCTGCTTATACAAATGTAGCTTGAAAGGCGATTTACCAGGGGAAGGGCTTGGCGTCGTGTCACTTAAGCGAAATTTGGTGAGTGACCTTGAACTCTCCCACTCGCTCACTCTCTCAAGTTCACTGTCTTTAGGTAAACCAGCTTCCTCAACAACTGGTACATCACCTTCATCACTCTCATCACTGTCATGTTCTCTCGCAAATCCCAGGAATTGCTCTTCTTTATCACTCTCATGGCCATAATCACTCGACTTATAATTACTGGAGTCGTCACTGACTTCATCATCAACATTATGCTTGGCATCAGCTCGCTCATAAAGTCTCAATGTCGTCTCAATACCTCCGGGAGATAACACATTTAGGCGATGGCGTCGGGGTAAGGCGCGACGAACAAGCAAGGGCGTCGTAGGAAGCACGGTATCGGACACAGCGGAATCACTATTTGGCGTACTGTCCATGATGGCGTCGGGGTAGATACTGTTGCTGTGGCGGAGTTTACGCCTGGTGGCGCCACCTACCGTCCCACGATACCGAAAATGTACGCGCGGCATTCGAAAGCACGCATGCAAGCAATGGGCGTTCAAGAGCCCTTCCGGGTTGCGCGGGCCGAGTTTGTTATGGGCGTTCAAGAGCCCATCCGGGTTGGAGGGGTTAACAAGAAAAGTAGTATGACTACGGGACAAAAATAATATATACAGTATATGGAAAACATGTACATTTATAGAATCATGCCCAATCGCTTAGGAATTGAAAACAATCAAAACAATTTAGTACAATAATATCCTCATCATCATCAGGGGGGGGGGGGTATTTAGGGTTGCCGTTAGTCTGGGTGACGGTCTGGTAATAGGGGGTGGATATACCGTTAGTTCTTGTCGTTAGGAATGTGGGTCTGGGGGCGAGCTGGCCCGGGGCCAGTTTTGGAGGGGGGGTCTAAGTGGTTTCGGTCGGGGGTAGTGATAGGGGGGTTTTTAAAGATGAAATGGGCAGGTCGAGTCGGGGTTGTTGTTGCGGAAGAGGTTGGTGCTGGGGAGGGGTTGAATTGTGTAGAGAGTTGTGGTCGTAAGTGGGGTTTGGGGAAGGGTGAGTAAGGCTGAAGGTTGAGAGTTTACTATGATCGGGTGGTTTGGAGGTTTGGGGTGTGGGGATTTGATAGGGAGATGGTGGGGGGGGTCTGGGCAGGCAGGGTTGTGGTTTGAGAGGGGTTGAATTTGGACTGATTTTATTTTCGGGAGAGACATGGATGGGATTTCGAAGAGTGGTTGAAGTTGAGAGGTTGATTATGTTTGGGGCGAGAGAGAGTATTTTGGGGTTTATCCAAGGTGGAAAAAGTTTTGTGGATGGATTGGGATAGGAGTGGTATTTTGTCGAGCGGGATCTTTGGGGGGGGGAATTTGGGGCGGGCGGGGTAACGGTGAAGAGGGGAGGTTGAAAGTTTAGCTGGGCTCATGATGGTGGGGGACCGACTGGTGAGCAGGTGTTCGGTACGCATGAGGGGGGGGAAACCACTTTGGTGGGGGTCACGCGTGAGGGGGGGGTTAACGGCGCGTGTGGGAGGATCAGAGTGGTGGGGTGTGTCGGTGGCAGTGACGGTTTGTTTAGAGGTTATCTGGGGTTGGTGGGTTTGTCTGTCATGAGGGGGTGAGTCAAGTGTGGGGTTTTGAAGTTTATTAGGGGTGTGAATTGTGGGGGGGTGGAAGGGAGCTACTGACGGAAAACTGTCACAAGGGAAATTTTGTTGGTGGGGAAATAGCTGAGCATTTCTGGGGGAAGGGGGGGAACATGGTTGGGTCCCTAGGTCGTCACGCGTGAGGGGAGGATTAACGGCGCGTGTGGGAGGGTCAGGGTGGTGAGAGGTGAGCGAGTTAGGAAACGGGATTTGTGGGGGGGACTGCGGCGGGTTGGTGGGGGAAGAGTTAGGTGTAGAACAGGGGTTATTGGTAGAGGACTGATGTATTGATTTGGGGTTGTTAATAGGACGAATTTTGGGAATTTGCTTGGTGTTAGTCTCGGTCTGGTTAAAGGTTATGTGGGGCTGGGGAGGATTAGTGGGGGCAGAGTTAGGCATAGGACATGGGTTATTGAGGGAGTGATGTACTGATTTGGGGTTGTTAACAGGACGAGTTTGGGAAATTTTCTTGGTGGCAGTCTCGGTCTGGTTAGAGGTTATCTGGGACTGGTGAGTTTGTTTGACATGAGAGGGCGAGTCAAGTGTGGGGTTTCGAAGTTTTCTAGGGGTGTGAATTGTGTGGGGGTGGAAGGGAGCTACTGACTGAAAACTGTCACAAGCTACCGACGGAAAACTGTCACAAGGGAAATTTTGTTGGTGGGGGGATAGCTGAACATTTCTGGGGTCATGGGGAAAATATGTTGTGGTAGGCCTACATAGGTAGGCATAGCTAGAATACGGGGCTTGTTGGGGGGGCTGCGGAGGGTTGGTGGGGGGAGAGTTAGGTGTAGAACAGGGGTTATTGGTAGAGGACTGATTTATTGATTTGGGGTTGTTAACAGGACGAATTTTGGGAATTTTCTTGGTGGCAGTCACGGGCTGGTTAGCGGTTATCTGGGGTTGGTGAGTTTGTTTCACATTAACAGGACGAGTTTGGGGAATTTTCTTGGTGGCAGTCTCGGTCTGGTTAGAGGTTCTCTGGGACTGGTGAGTTTGTTTGACATGAGAGGGCGAGTCAAGTGTGGGGTTTCGAAGTTTTCTAGGGGTGTGAATTGTGTGGGGGTGGAAGGGAGCTACTGACTGAAAACTGTCACAAGGGAAATTTTGTTGGTGGGGAGATAGCTGAACATTTCTGGGGTCATGGGGAAAATATGTTGTGGTAGGCCTACATAGGTAGGCATAGCTAGAATACGGGGCTTGTTGGGGGGGGGGCTGCGGAGGGTTGGTGGGGGAAGAGTTCACTGGGGTTGGACTTTCACCGGAAGTCATTTTGGAAGGGTGCACAGAGTCTTGGATAGGGGCTGAAGGGTTGGATAGGGGATTCATCGAACTGAGTAGGCATTCTTCTCTGATGGAGAGCATATGTTCTTCGAATAAGCCATACGGGTCGAGATGGGCGGTGATGTGGGGTGGGAGGATGTTTAACAAAGCGGTGAATAAGAGTTCATTTTGTTGGTCGTAATCTTCATAGCTATACGTGGTCCTCACGTATCTGTAGAGTTGTATGAGGGTCACATTTATATCCCCTTCATACTTGATCTCGTCGACTTTTATTATTTTGGGGGCGACGGGGGAACCCAAAAGTGAATCTAAAGTCCGGATCACGAAGGATCGAAACTGGTTCCAGGTACTCTCTGGCGTATTCTGTGTCACCATTTGGTGAATAAATTCTTTAAAGGTAGGCTTATCAACAAGTTGGGAAACGGCTTCTCCCAACTGTATAATATGCAAAATTGCCATGGCGATTTTTTCGCGGTCATTATGAAGTACCACATCGTACACTGGCTTTATTATGTCTAAGTAACTGGTGATATCATATGTGTTTACATCATACTTGGGAATGTGTGCGAGTGGCTGAAGATTTCGCGATGTTGCCATGCTTCTACTGTTCCAAACTTGCAGTGTAATGCAACCTTTTATCCGAATCAAGAACCACCGCTGCCGCCAATGTTATGCCCTGTTTTTCTACAGGTTTAACTTGGGTAATGTGAGTTCTAAATTGACTGGGTATATAAGGCTGCATGCACAATACAAGATATGAGGAATAGAGAACACAAAGAAACACATGGTAGCAAGTTACATGATCACGTTTATTGATATACCACTGCAGAATACTTGTGTAAGACAATATAATAGAATTGAACAACACTAGCATAAGTGGATCTGGATGGAACCTAGTCTCCCACTTCCAACGTTCAGGTATTAATCTTCTGATCACTGGCTTTGATTTCACAGGTTTATATACCGAAGACCATCAATGTTACTTATAGATTCATATTCACTGTTAGATTTATTACTGGTAGCTCTGGTGCACAAGTACTAGTTCACAGACTAGATTAGACACACGTATTTTAGAGCACGGGAATTCTAGTAACCTCAGGGGGTACTGATCTAAGTTTTATATCCTTGTCTCAGAAATACATAGAACGCAAATCAGTGGGCGAACGTTAGATATCACTAGAGTTTTAATATCTGAATAAGGTAATTACGAGAGTCAAGGTCGCCTGTTAATTAAAGAGCACTGATCGCTTAGTACGTCCCAAATGGAATGGTTAAGTATGAATTACACTGGGCAAGGTCTTAGCCACTTCGTAGAAATATTAATTAGTGAATCTAAAACAGCACAGTAATATGTAGTACTGCTAAAGGGAATCTTGGGTAGTATCTGATGGGTCTGGTCCTGGTTATCTTGCGTCCATGATGTTGGGGGCTAACGACTGGTTCCGCGGCCGTCCAGGGGGGCCATATGTGTGAAGTTCTTCAATACGTGGGCAGGTCCTTCTATCCAAATCTGCCACGGAGTCTGCCGGCTCTGGGATCTCACTCCGGAACAACACAAGGGCAGAGCTAGAAATTAACTGCAGGGTAGTGACCCCTGGTTGGTGTCTAGCTTTCAACTGATTTGACTGGGGGCGGGAGTTAGATTTATAGGCTCGGTTCTGGACCCTGTAGACAGTAGGGATCTCGAGTCTTATGGACTTAATTGAGCTCTCAATAGATATGGGGACTAGGTAAGATGGTATTTACTGTTGTGGCACAGGGCGATAGGAAGCCTTTATATTTTCATATAACTGAGCCTTAGTAAGAGGTACTATTTTGGCTATACTGGACGTATTTAGGGGAGAGAGACTGGATCTACTTTGCGAGGAGGATGGGGACAGCTGTGATAGGAGCGTCTCTCTAGATTGTTCAATCTTCATTCTATGGTATAGCTGAGGTGCTAATTTAGTGATCAGAGCATGCAAGAAAGGTAAATGGTTTATTGTAAGTTAATAGAGGTTAGTAAAGGTGTTAGTCATTCATGGTTAGTTCATTGATAGGAAGCATTCCTGTGCTACCTGGCAATGACTCGAAAGTCAAAACAGGGGCCAGGTATACCTCCGCGGGGTGGGGGTCTCCCTCCTCGGGTGGGCAAAAAGGGGGAGCTGGGCGCCCTCTCTTCTGTGATAGTCGTCTGGCGGCTGTGGCTAGGGGCTTGCCATATCACCAGTGTTTGTAATAACCCTCTGTGTATGAGACAGATGTGGGTGTCTTTAATACCAAAACCGAAGGTGCCTTAGCTAGCTGGTTTTACTCGGCTGGTTGTTAATTGTAGGGTTTGCTGGATATGGTGGAGACTGGGTTGCTAACTCTGCCACATTTATCTGGAAGTATGGCAATAGAAGTTAGTTACTGGCGGGGCGGCTAGCCTCGCACCGACGACCATTGGGTGCAGGGTTGTGAATGTGTTGTAAGAGAATAGATGGCATGCAAGGGGCTAGTAAAGTTCTAAAGTTCTGGCCTACTAAGTGAAGGTAGGCTGGATAGGAGTATATATATAAAAGGTTGGAGAGCGTTAGTAACGGACAATTCAAGGATCTTCAAGAGGTATGAGAGAGAGGCTAGGTCGGACAAGAGTCGAGAAGCGCGGGTGTCTTAATGAGAGGGGGGGGGAGAGTTCATGGGCTACAGGGAAATTTTGCCCCTAAGGTCCCTGGGCGTGGCATTAGGCTACAATTGATATGGAAGTTTGAAAAGGCAGTAGAATACGCTAGCCAAATGCTACCGGGGAATGCAACTATGGGGTGGTATATGAGTCTGGAAAAGATAGAGTTATGTGATCAGTCAGAGGGTTATGGATACTATTAGTTGGCCCTGGGAACTGCGTTTTCTATTAAATATAAAATACCAACCACAGCGGCAGTTCGTAGGGGTACTTAGTTATTGTTTTCGGGGTACTTATGACAGATACTGGTAACCAGGTTATCTTATACAATCTCTGGTTGGGGTAAGAGGTGTAAGACACGAAGTAAATTGGCGTAGTGTGGACTGTGGATACGAAAGAGGCAAGGGGGAGACGTATGACAATTGTGGGAAAGTAAATGGAAAAAGGTGAACACAATGGCGGATAAAAATACTTAACCTAAGGATTGAATACATAGATTTATGGGGCGATGGGTCTTCAGAAGCTTAGTCTGGCAAGACAAGATGTTAGGGAATGTTAATATTAATACTTAGTTACTAGAGGAACAATGCAAGGGGCGACTGAGCACGGGTTACATATCTATACTCGTCATGGGAAATGATATACTAGGTCTAGGGACAAGCGTGGGTGTTTTAACTTCTAAGATATATAACATCTACTTCTCGGATGTAAGAACATACATAGATATAATTATGGCTGTCTGATGTGTTGGCATTGGCTGAACGTCGGGACAGGGCATGGGTGTTTTTAATATGAATGTATATTCCTGTTCATCATCTTTGTAGTTAGGAGTGTAGGACACGAGAGGGTTAGTGTACGTGAAGTGTGGAAAATGGTCAGTTTAGAAAAGGTAAAGGGTGCAGCCTGGAGCTGTTTAGCCCTGCGGACTTGGGACTGTCTGAAATGGCTGGCTCGGTCAGCTGGTCCTTTCGTTCTGTGGACCTTTCCTATGGGTGTTTCTGTGTGGTGTTCGCTCGTGGCTTCTGTGGTGGGCTTCTTGTTCTGGGGCATTTTACTATTGTTACGGAATAACAAGCCATAGTAAATACCGATGATCCCGAAATTCCTGAATATCCAATAGAATCCTGAAAACTGTTGGATATTGGACAATGGACATTGGACATTACTGGATAGTGAATAACCTATTGAATATCCAATCAAACCCTGAAAACTGTTGGATATTGGACTTTCGACATTCAAACATTACTAGATATTGATTAGGCTAGCCTAGAGTTGAATATCCAATAAAAACCTGAAAACTGTTGGATATTGGACTTTGGACATTGGACTTTGGACATTCAAACATTACTAGATATTGATTAGCCTAGAGTTGAATATCCAATAAAAACCTGAAAACTGTTGGATATTGGACTTTGGACATTCAATATTACTAGATATTGATTAGCCTAGAGTTGAATATCCAATAAAAACCTGAAAACTGTTAGATATTGGACTTTGGACATTCAAACTGAAAAAAAAAAATCAAACTACTAGATATTGATTAGCCTAGAGTTGAATATCCAATAAAAAACTGAAAGCTGTTGGATATTGGACTTTGGACATTCAAACTGAAAAAAAAATATATTAAAATACTAGATATGGACTTTGGACATTGGACTTTGGACATTCAAACTGAAAAAAAAAAATATTAAACTACTAGATATGGACTTTGGACATTGGACTTTGGACATTCAAACTGAAAAAAAAAAAAAATTAAACTACTAGATATGGACTTTGGACATTGGACTTTGGACATTCAAACTGAAAAAAAAAAAATCAAACTACTAGATATTGATTAGCCTAGAGTTGAATATCCAATAAAAACCTGAAAACTGTTGGATATTGGACTTTGGACTTTGGACATTCAAACTGAAAAAAAAAATTCAAACTACTAGATATTGATTAGCCTAGAGTTGAATATCCAATAAAAAACTGAAAGCTGTTTAAAATGCCCCAGAACGAGAAGCCCACCACAGAAGCCATGAACGAACACCACACAGAAACACCAAAGGAAAGGTCCACAGAACGAAAGGACCAGCTGACCGAGCCAGCCATTTTAGACAGGCCCAAGCCCGCAGGGCTAAACAGCTCCAGGACGCACCCACTTACCTTTTCTAAACTGACCATTTTCCACACCTCACGTACACTAACCCTCTCGTGTCCTACACTCCTAACTACAAAGATGATGAACAGGAATATACATTCATATTAAAAACACCCATGCCCTGTTCCGACGTTGAGCCAATGCCAACACATCAGACAGCCATAATTATATCTATGTATGTTCTTACATCCGAGAAGTACATGTTATATATCTTAGAAGTTAAAACACCCACGCTGTCCCTAGACCTCGTATATCATTTTCCATGACGAGTATAGATATATGTAACCCGTGCCCAGTCGCCCCTTGCATTGTTCCTCTAGTAACTAAGTCTATAATATTAACTGCCACCAGCATTGATACGACATAGCGGCACTGTCCTTGCTACAAAGATGATGAACAGGAATATACATTCATATTAAAAACATGCCCTGTCCCGACGTTGAGCCAATGCCAACACATCAGACAGCCATAATTATATCTATGTATGTTCTTACATCCGAGTAGATGTTATATATCTTAGAAGTTCAAACACCCACGCTTGTCCCTAGACCTCGTATATCATTTTCCATGACGAGTATAGATATATGTAACCCGTGCTCAGTCGCCCCTTGCATTGTTCCTCTAGTAACTAAGTATTAATATTAACATTCCCTAACATCTTGTCTTGCCAGACTAAGCTTCTGAAGACCCATCGCCCCATAAATCTATGTATTCAATCCTTAGGTTAAGTATTTTTATCCGCCATTGTGTTCACCTTTTTCCATTTACTTTCCACAATTGTCATACGTCTTCCCCTTGCCTCCTTCGTATCCACAGTCCACACTACGCAAATTTACTTCGTGTCTTACACCTCTTACCCCAACCAGAGATTATATAAGATAACCTGGTTACCAGTATCTGTCATAAGTACCCCGAAACAATAACTAAGTACCCCTACGAACTGCCGCTGTTGTTGGTATTTATATTTAATAGAAAACGCAGTTCCCAGGGCCAACTAATAGTATTCATAACCCTCGGACTGATCACATAACTCTATCTTTTCCAGACTCATATACCACCCCATAGTTGCATTCCCCGGTAGCATTTGGCAGTATTCCCCGGTAGCAGTATTCTACTGCCTTTTCAAACTTCCATATCAATTGTAGCCTAATGCCACCCCCACGCCCAGGGACCTTAGGGGCAAAATTTCCCTGTAGCCCTTGAACTCTCCCCCCCCTCTCATTAAGACACCCGCGCTTCTCGACTCTTGTCCGACCTAGCCTCTCTCTCATACCTCTTGAAGATCCTTGAATTGTCCGTTACTAATGCTCTCCAACCTTTTATATATATACTCCTATCCAGCCTACCTTCACTTAGTAGGCCAGAACAACATTAGAACTTTACTAGCCCCTTGCATGCCATCTATTCTCTTACAACACATTCACAACCCTGCACCCAATGATCGTCGGTGCGAGGCTAGCCGTCCCGCCAGTAACTAACTTCTATTGCCATACTTCCAGATAAATGTGGCAGAGTTAGCAACCTAGTCTCCACCACATCCAGCAAACCCTACAATTAACAACCAGCCGAGTAAAACCAGCTAGCTAAGGCACCTTCGGTTTTGGTATTAAAGACACTCACATCTGTCTCATACACAGAGGGTTATTACAAACACTGGTGATATGGCAAGCCCCTAGCCACAGCCGCCGGACGACTATCACAGAGAGAGAGCGCCCAGCTCCCCCTTTTTGCCCACCCGAGGAGGGAGACCCCCACCCCCGCGGAGGTATACCTGGCCCCTGTTTTGACTTTCGAGTCATTGCCAGGTAGCACAGGAATTCTTCCTATCAATGAACTAACCATGAATGACTAACACCTTTACTAACCTCTATTACCTCACAATAAACCATTTACCTTTCTTGCATGCTCTGATCACTAAATTAGCACCTCAGCTATACCATAGAATGAAGATTGAACAATCTAGAGAGACGCTCCTATCACAGCTGTCCCCATCCTCCTCGCAAAGTAGATCCAGTCTCTCTCCCCTAAATACGTCCAGTATAGCCAAAATAATACCTCTTACTAAGGCTCAGTTATATGAAAATATAAAGGCTTCCTATCGCCCTGTGCCACAACAGTAAATACCATCTTACCTAGTCCCCATATCTATTGAGAGCTCAATTAAGTCCATAAGACTCGAGATCCCTACTGTCTACAGGGTCCAGAACCGAGCCTATAAATCTAACTCCCGCCCCCAGTCAAATCAGTTGAAAGCTAGACACCAACCAGGGGTCACTACCCTGCAGTTAACTTCTAGCTCTGCCCTTGTGTTGTTCCGGAGTGAGATCCCAGAGCCGGCAGACTCTGTGGCAGATTTGGATAGAAGGACCTGCCCACGTATTGAAGAACTTCACACATATGGCCCCCCTGGACGGCCGCGGAACCAGTCGTTAGCCCCCAACATCATGGACGCAAGATAACCAGGACCAGACCCATCAGATACTACCCAAGATTCCCTTTAGCAGTACTACATATTACTGTGCTGTTTAGAGATTCACTAATTAATATTTCTACGAAGTGGCTAAGACCTTGCCCAGTGTAATTCATACTTAACCATTCCATTTGAGACGTACTAAGCGATCAGTGCTCTTTAATTAACAGGCGACCTTGACTCTCGTAATTACCTTATTCAGATATTAAAACTCTAGTGATATCTAACGTTCGCCCACTGATTTGCGTTCTATGTATTTCTGAAACAAGGATATAAAACTTAGATCAGTTCCCCCTGAGGTTACTAGAATTCCCGTGCTCTAAAATACGCGTGTCTAATCTAGTCTGTGAACTACTACTTGTGCACCAGAGCTACCAGTAATAAATCTAACAGTGAATATGAATCTATAAGTAACATTGATGGTCTTCGGTATATAAACCTGTGAAATCAAAGCCAGTGATCAGAAGATTAATACCTGAACGTTGGAAGTGGGAGACTAGGCTCCAACCAGATCCACTTATGCTAGTGTTGTTCAATTCTATTATATTGTCTTACACAAGTATTCTGCAGTGGTATATCAATAAACGTGATCATGTAACTTGCTACCATGTGTTTCTTTGTGTTCTCTATTCCTCATATCTTGTATTGTGCATGCAGCCTTATATACCCAGTCAATTTAGAACTCACATTACCCAAGTTAAACCTGTAGAAAAACAGGGCATAACACTGTTGAATTTTGGACATTGGACTTTGGACATTCAAACTGAAAAAAAAAAAAAAAAATCAAACTACTAGATATGGACTTTGGACATTGGACTTTGGACATTCAAACTGAAAAAAAAAATATTAAACTACTAGATATGGACATTGGACTTTGGACATTCATACTGAAAAAAAAATCAAACTACTAGATATTGATTAGCCTAGAGTTGAATATCCAATAAAAAACTGAAAGCTGTTGGATATTGGACTTTGGCCATTGGACTTTGGACATTCAAACTGAAAAAAAAAAAAATATTAAACTACTAGATATGGACTTTGGACATAGGACTTTGGACATTCAAACTGAAAAAAAAAAAAATATTAAACTACTAGATATGGACTTTGGACATTGGACTTTGGACATTCAAACTGAAAAAAAAAAAAAAATCAAACTACAGTACTAGATATTGATTAGCCTAGAGTTGAATATCCAATAAAAAACTGAAAACTGTTGGATATTGGACTTTGGACATTGGACTTTGGACATTCAAACATTACTGGATATTGATTAGCCTAGAGTTGAATATCCAATAAAAAACTGAAAACTGTTGGATATTGGACTTTGGACATTGGACTTTGGACATTCAAACTGAAAAAAAAAAAAAAAAAAAAAATCAAACTACTAGATATTGATTAGCCTAGAGTTGAATATCCAATAAAAAACTGAAAGCTGTTGGATATTGGACTTTGGCCATTGGACTTTGGACATTCAAACTGAAAAAAAAAAAAAATATTAAACTACTAGATATGGACTTTGGACATAGGACTTTGGACATTCAAACTGAAAAAAAAAAAAATATTAAACTACTAGATATGGACTTTGGACATTGGACTTTGGACATTCAAACTGAAAAAAAAAAAAAAATCAAACTACAGTACTAGATATTGATTAGCCTAGAGTTGAATATCCAATAAAAAACTGAAAACTGTTGGATATTGGACTTTGGACATTGGACTTTGGACATTCAAACATTACTGGATATTGATTAGCCTAGAGTTGAATATCCAATAAAAAACTGAAAACTGTTGGATATTGGACTTTGGACATTCAAACTGAAAAAAAAAAAAAAAAAAAAAATGAACTACTAGATATGGACTTTGGACATTGGACTTTGGACATTCAAACTGAAAAAAAAAATCAAACTACTAGATATTGATTAGCCTAGAGTTGAATATCCAATAAAAACCTGAAAACTGTTGGATATTGGACTTTGGACATTGGACTTTGGACATTCAAACTGAAAACAAAAAAAAATCATCAAACTACTAGATATTGATTAGCCTAGAGTTGAATATCCAATAAAAAACTGAAAGCTGTTGGATGACATTGGACTTTGGACATTCAAACTGGAAAAACAAATATTAAACTACTAGATATGGACTTTGGACATTCAAACTGAAAAAAAAAAAAATCATCAAACTACTAGATATTGATTAGCCTAGAGTTGAATATCCAATAAAAAACTGAAAGCTGTTGGATATTGGACTTTGGACATTGGACTTTGGACATTCAAACTGAAGAAAAAAAATATTAAACTACTAGATATGGACATTGGACTTTGGACATTCAAACTGAAAAAAAAAATCAAACTACTAGATATTGATTAGCCTAGAGTTGAATATCCAATAAAAAACTGAAAACTGTTGGATATTGGACTTTGGACATTCAAACATTACTGGATATTGATTAGCCTAGAGTTGAATATCCAATAAAAAAATGAAAACTGTTGGATATTGGACTTTGGACATTGGACTTTGGACATTCAAACATTACTGGATATAAATTAGCCTAGAGTTGAATATCCCATAAAACACTGAAAACTTGGATATTGGACTTTGGACATTGGACTTTGGACATTCAAACTGAAAAAAAAAAAAAACACTTTTCAAACTACAGTACTAGATATTGATTAGCCTAGAGTTGAATATCCAATAAAAAAATGAAAACTGTTGGATATTGGACTTTGGACATTGGACTTTGGACATTCAAACATTACTGGATATAAATTAGCCTAGAGTTGAATATCCCATAAAACACTGAAAACTGTTGGATATTGGACTTTGGACATTGGGCTTTGGACATTCAAACTGTTATGCCAGGTTTTTTCCTGGGGTTTAATTGGTTTCGATCAAGTGGGCTCTTCCTAACTGGAGAAGTTATGTTGTTTTACCACAGACACAGAAAGACAATAGAGGATAATTATCACAAGACGTGTATTCATATTCCGTTTATTTGCACAAGAATATCGCATACGTAAAAGCTAGAACAATAATGGTCAAGAACAAAACAATTAAAGTGAACGAACGAGGCTCCCCTACGTCTGACTCGCAAGACTGGATTGTTCTATGTGGTATCTAAGTAAGTATTAGGGACCGCTTTCTAACTGAAAGATTACACTTGTCCTGTATTTATTTCAGAGATAAGAATAGCACTCCTTTCAATCGAGGATTTACACTTGTGCCTAGAAAGGTTATATAGTAATTATATGTGAACTATTGGTATTTACCTGCGTAGAGTGGTTCTGTATTTGGGAGCTAAACGTAATTATTTTCCTGAGGTTAAATCACTGTGGTGCTTACGCATAAGTTAACTTGAATTTATTTGTTATTAATTTTAGAAGAATTATTATCAATACTTCCCTAATTTCTTTGAGTTTCACTAGAGCTTCCTTTCTCTCGCTTTTATATACGTGCGTAGTATCCGATGTTTCCAGAATACATTTTATCATATACGCAGTAGATATATTTTAATTACTTTCACTGCTGAATTAATAACAATACTTCCCTAATTTCTTTGAGTTTCACTAGAGCTTCCTTTCTCTCGCTTTTATATACGTGCGTAGTATCCGATGTTTCCAGAATACCTTTTATCATATACGCAGTAGATATATTTTAATTACTTTCACTTTCGATCTTTATATACTTTCTCTCTGACAACACGCCAAGTATAATTTCTTTTCACAGTTAGATCTTCTATAACTTTTACGGTATAATAACTTCACTTTCGATGTGTAGAATAATTAATCCAATGGGTGTAGAATTAGTAATCCAATCTGGGGTAGATCCGCTGGCCGTGGGGTTGTCCTGACGCCACTGGGTTCCCACAGTGTAACTCGAGCACTTTGGTTTGGGACCTTAAATAACTAAATTGCCTAGCCCAAGCCGTGACAAAATAGCATCGAGCGAACGCAGGAGTGAACTCCTGTCTACTCTGGTCTTTATAAGTACTTTGATGAATTTCTTGTGGTTTGGTCTATCCTGGATAAAGCTAGTTAGCACCTGACTGTCTGCTTATATCCACAATAGCGCCGGGGTTGAGGTAGGCCGAGAATATTAGATTACTTCACCCAGAAGGCTCTAATAAACCAGCTTGTTGATACCCACTAAAAATAATTAGTATAATGGGTGACTACAGTCTCGTAATTGTGTCTACGCCTTGCGATCAACTGAACCAACTCTTCAACTGTGTCCTCAACTTTCGAATCTGTCCTTTTACCCGGGGTGTCAAGAACAGCTCTAGATTGAGATACTTAAATAAAATTGGTGGGAGTATATCTGCACCTTTTTACCTGGCCAGGTCGGTGGGTGGATTAGGGGCCAAAATGGCACCTAGCAAACTGGTAACTTGGGAGGGTTTCTTTCTTGTGGTTAGGGGAGGGGGGGGTAACTGCCTAGACCCTACCCTCTTGTTTCTTTTGTCCCAGAGTGGACGCGGGGGCGGGTAACAAGGGCGGGGGTAGATACGGTGTTGGTGGTGCCATTCTTGTTGTCGCCTGTCTATCTCACTTCTCTTTTTCTGGTGCTTTGGCATTGTCCTGGTTGACGATTATATCCTTTCCTGGTGTTGGAGGACAGTCCCTCTCTTTGGTAACAGCCCGAGCACGTTTGTCTGGGCTGGCTATTGTGTCCTTGATGAGTTGGGAGTCTTGCCTTTTACGTTTCTTGCTGTTCTTTTCCTGGACCTTGGAATTGTTGATGGTGATGATTAAATTTCCTTCTGGTGTTGGAGGACGTGTCATATTGATGGTGGCAATTCGTGTTCCGGATCTGTAGGATATATCATTGTTGGTACAGGGAGATGAGTGGTTTCTCCCCTGGCGGTGTGGAGGGGAACCCTGTCTCCATTGCGTCACCTGGTGGTGTCCGCGGGTCCTTTCGTTCCTGGTTCTTTCCTCTACTCGGCCATGGTTTCCCATTCTTCCACTGTGATGAGGAGGTGTGGTAGAATGAGAGGGAAAACGGCTTGATGGTGGTGAATGTTTGGATAACTGTTTCTCCGTTATTTCACTATGGATAACTGTTTCTCCGTTATTTCACAAACATTACTGGATATTGAGTAGCCTAGAGTTGAATATCCAATAACATTTTAAACTCTGTTGGATATTGGACTTTGGACATTCAAACATTACTGGATACGGTATTGAGTAGCCTAGAGTTGAATATCCAACAAAATCCTGAAAACTGTTGGTATGGTGGTGAGCTAGGCTATAGTGATTGAATGGGGCTGGAAAATGTTCAAGCTAGCATGGGAGAAGGGGAGTGCACCTGATGACTGGAAGACAGGCATAATAGTCCCCCTATATAAGGGTAAAGGGGAAAGAGGAGTGTGTGGTAACCACCAAGGAATATGACTTTTAAGCGTAATAGGGAAGGTGTACAGTAGGTAATGATTGAGAGGTTGAGAGCGAGAACGAAGAAATGGATAGGTGACGAGCAGGGCGGTTTTAGGAAGGGAAGAGGATATGTAGATCAGATATTTACCCTGAAATGTGTTGTGGAGACATATCTGGAGAAGCAACAAAAGCTGTAGGCTACTGTATGTTCCCTTTATGGACTTCGAGAAGGCCTATGACAGAGTGGATAGAGAAGGTACTGTATATGGAAGATACTTTGAATAAACGGAGTAGATGGCAAGTTGCTGAAAGCAGTGAAGAGCATGTATGAGAGTGTAAAGGCAGCAGTACATGTGGAAAATGAGCAGAGCGAGTTCTTTGATCTGAATGTTGGGTTGAAACATGGTTGTGTGATGTCCCCTTGATTGTTTACTGTATATGTTGATGAGTCATGAAAGAAATACAGGTCTCCTTCACTATCTGATGCCCCATTCTACGAGAATATTATAGGTTTTTAGGTGTTTCGGTTTGGGTTTTGGCTGGTCCAAGAATGCATCCCCATTGACCCCATTAAATTTATGGTTTGCTATATGAATTTTCTATTGTAAGATCGGGTTTTCATGAACGTAACCCAATCGTAAATCGAGGGAGACCTGTACAAGGAAGAGCAGTGGATGTTGGTATATCGCTGATAAGGGAGGGAAACAAGTCGAAGCTACCTGTACTGCTGTTTGTTGATGATACAGTTCTGATGAGCGGTAATGAATGGGAGTTACAGGGTCTGGTAAATATGTTTGGAACTGTGTGCAAAAAACGAAATGTGAAGGTAAATGCGGGGAAGAGCAAGGTTATGGTCTTCAAAAGGGGTGAAGCCACAGAGTGTGAGGTGAAGTTGAATGGTCAGGCTATGGAGATTGTCAGCTCATTTCAGTATCTGGGCAATGTGCTGAGTAAAGATGGGAGTATGGATGAAGAAGTGCGGGAAAGGGTGCAATAGGGGAAGAGGGTTGTAGGAACGCTGAAAGCAATAACAACAAATAGGGTGGTCAGTATGGAAGTGAAGAAGTCCTTGCATGACAGTGTGGTAATCCTGACACTGACTTACGGAAGCGAAGCATGGACGTTGGTGGAAAACTCAGACCAAGAGTGAGAGGGGTGGAAATGAGTTACTTGAGAAGTGCGTGCGGAGTTACATGGAGGGATAGACTGACGAATGAGGAAGTAAGGTGTGGTGTGGAGGTAGATGAGCTGGAAAGTGTAAAAAATAACACTTTAAGATGGTTCGGCCATATGAAGCGTATGGGAAGCGAGAGAATGACTAGGTGGGTGTACAAGATCAAGGTGGAAGGACAGAGTGGGAGACGTAAACTGAAAGAGAGGTGGAAGGATGGAGTGAAGAAGTATATGGATGAAGGCAGTGCTGGTTGGAAGGAGTGGCGTCGACTGATTGGGCACAGAGGTGCATGGGGACGTTTCTTTCGTGGCCACTCCTTCGGGGATCACGGCGTCAGGCAATAGATAGATAGATAGGTAATTGTTCAGGTTTAGTATCTGCCGTTATAATATTCTGTTGTCAATTTGTGTATTTAGCACTTGTAATTGCTCTTCTGTGTCCAATGTGTGAGGTGTTTATTGTGTCCTGTTATCTGATGAGTGTTATGTATTATGATTGTTATTGCTTTGCGCATCACGCATGTCACACAGCAATTATCTGCAATATTTATGGGTATTACTTGAGATCAATTTCTTTTACTTTGTGTTCATTCATAATGTTCTTGAAGTGTTGCGAGTGGGACGGTGAAGGGAAATTCACTCTAAAAAATGTTGGGTCCTGGCGCAGATTCTAACCTGTGTCATAGGGATTCCAATACATTCTGCATTAACCATTCAGCCAACCAGGCTGTAAAAAAAGCAATAACCTTCATTTCCCTTTGGAGTGACTAGGTTATGGTCCCAGACGAGACTCGCTGTACAATAGTGTTGAGTTTCTTGAACTTTCCAACGCAATTTTTTTTTTTTACAATGTTCTGACAGCAACGCTGATGGGTTCAGATGGTGTGGGTATTTTTGGAGGTACAGTACTTACACTTACATCACATCAGGGCACAATGTCTGAGGTTATTACAATTCTTGGTGCAATTTTATTGTAGTAGGCCTACAGGTAGGCCTACTGCACTTTATGATACGGTAATGTACACTACTTTCAATATAATACTCTATTTTAAATTCAGTTTAATACTCTTGTGACTAAGTTTTCCTGTATCCATCACATCCACCTTTCTTCTCTCCTTTTCCTTCAGAGCCCATGTCTCAGCCCCATACATCACTGTTGGCACAACAATTCCTTGATAGCCTACATTGCACTTTATACTTCCATTCCGAGATTTCTCATCTTCCACATACAGTACTTCCCATTGCTCCAAAAACCTTCCTTCCTTCACACACTCTGTTTTACCTCCATATCCACACCTCGACTCCTGCTTATTGTTCCTCCTAGATATTTAAGACACTACTTGTTCCAATATTTCCCCATCTAGATTCACCCTACGATCACCCCTATTACACACAATTACTTTACTTTTATTGACGTTCACCTTCAGTTTCCTCCTCCCACAAACCACACCAAACTCTTTGACTACCCGCTGCAGTTTCTCCTCAGAATCCACCACCAACACTGTGTCATCAGGGAACAGCAACTGATTCAACTTCCAATCTCTACCATTCTTTCCTACTAAACCCAATCCTCTTCCCATAGTTCTAACTTTCACCTCCCTCACCACACCATCCATAAACATATTAAACAGCCATGGTGACATTACACAACCCTGTCGCAAACCCCCATTTACCGCAAACCATTCACTCAACTCACCATTTCCTACTATAAAACACGCTCTGCTCCCTATATAAAAAGTCTTTAACTGCTTTTAACAAATTTCCTCCAATTTCATAAATCCTTAATGATAAACAGTATATCCAGCAAACATAGAGGGTTGACAGATACGCTGGTGCAGAGATAAAACAGTTTATTGAACCCGCTCCCAAACACCGGTCCCAACCCGGTTCCCCCTTCCTCAGAGTAAACAAAAAATGGCGCTGCGATAAGCGTGCCCAATATGATAATAGTGTACAGTAATATATTAACTGTTGGCTATATTTAACACATTCCCTATTATTTAAAAAAATCAAAAAATAAATCACATATCCTACTCAAAGAATGAGAATAACTGAAGATTATCGATACAGTACAAAGGTGTTTTCTTCAAACTCTGGTGAAAGAAAATATAAAGTATGATACAAAATACAGTACCGGTATTGTACCAGAATACAGTACCGGTATTGTACCCAAATTGTTACCATAAGGTTCTGCGAAATACTCTTATTTCACTTAAACTATACTATTACAAAAAAAGGAATATATACTGTAGATCAAACATTTACAAATGGTAGCCTATATAGTATATAATGTAAAGAAAAAGAAAATACTAAAAAATATAGAAAAGCACAAAATTACACATATACAGTATATGCTGTACATACATATTTGTACACAACAAACCCCTTGATACAGCATGAATTAAAGGATTTACATTGGCCCCTCTCTTTGTTAAGCCATCTGAAATCTGAAAACTAGATTCTACCCAATTCATACACATTTCTTCCTTATGAATCATTTGTTTTATCATGGCTAAGTTTATTCTCAGCCTCTTCTCTGCGACATTCTTTGTTGAGTGTACATTTTCATAGAGGGATTTGTTGTCAACATTACAAATTATTGGAAACTTATTTACAAAACTTCCATTATACAAAATTTCAGAGAGTATTTGACAGAGATAGTAACTTGCATCAACAGCTTCACTAGCTGCGAGAGTCTCGGCTGCCAAAGTACTTTTAATCACTCTTTTAATCTATTTGGACTCCCATGATAAGACACAGGTTTTCCCATTTTCTCCCACAAGAAATAGTACATGACCCCCTGCACTGGATGACCCATCAGGTGAATTTGCATGTGAAGCATCACTATATGTCACAAGTTTACATTTTTTAAAGTCCCATAAAACAGGAAACAGCAAGTTACAATCTTCATTATTCAGCTTCCTTACACATTTATTGGCTTTCAATACATCTTCAATCTTGGGATGCTTCATATTGCAAGTGGGCTATAGGACATCATAATTAATATCAGGTCTGGTGTGATTACTCATCCAACCTAGTTTCCCTATCTGACTTCTCAGTTCTTCAGTTTGAGTTTCATTCAAATTGTCATCTTTATTACCACTCTTTACTGTGATGGGCTTTACTTAATTTAGATAAGCATTTTGGTCAAGAGAAATGCCCTCTTCACCTTGCCTTAGGTCTAGTCCAATATACCTGAAGGCTTCCGCTGACTGTTGCCCTATCTTGAACTTATCTTTAATTCTACTGATGACAACCTTCTCAAACAACTGTCTTCCTCCCCAGATAAAATCATCCACATGCATAAGTAGAACACCTGATAATTTGTTGTTATTATACCAGTAAAAACCAGCAGGGTCCGCCTTGACTTGAGTACAACCCAGAGTGTGAAGCAACTTTCTTACAGTAAGATACCACTCTCTCGAGGCATCATTCAGACCGTAAACACATTTCTTTAATTTCCACAAAATTTGATCAGAAGAGTTTGCTTCTTTGGGTGGTTTTCAGTAAACCTCTCGGTGGAAATCTTCACTCTGCAAGAAAACTGCCTTCACATCATTGGAATTACACTGCCACTGATTAGTTGCCATGACTGCTAAAAAATATCCTCAGGACCTCTTTACTTACTGTGAGAGAATCGGTTCTAGTGCATTCAGACTCTTCAAACCCTCTATCCAGTCTTTACCACATACAGTTGAAGTACATGCAGAGTCAAGTACTGCACTGTTGAAAGATTCAATTACAAATGCTCTCATTTGATCATCTTTCATACCATCACCAACCATTAGCACAATATCTTCCACATCCTCTCTGCACTTACTCTGTCACATTTATTTGTCTTGATTGTTCTTGTCTATCTTGATTAAATTTTCTTCTATGAGGACAGTTAGAGCCATAGTGCATGGTTGACTCACAAATCCTATATCTCGTGGGATTAGCATCTCTATCTAAAGGGTTACCTTTCCTAGGTCCCACAGCTGCAACATTATCCTGTCTCCAACCTGATGACTCAGACTTACTGTATACAGATTACCAGTACCCTGCTATGAAAAATTTAAATTTTTCCTAGGTCTCCAGGAAGCATGAGAATTTCTCACAGCATTAACATCCTCCACCACATCTACTTGTTCAGGCTTAATGCTAATCTTTGTTACATTGGTTACATTGGTACACAGGGCGGGTGCCCAACCCCGAAAGGGGTTGAAATAGGGGAGCTATCCCTCCGCCAAAGGCGGCTTTCTAGGGCCTTTCCTAGCTGATAATAATAATAATAATAATAATAATAATAATAATACTTTATTTCAGACTCACACAGTACAGAGGGGACCATACTGGGGTCCATATATACCTTACAGTAACATAAATATATATAAATATATATAAGCTACTGTACATAGGCTACATAAAATAAAAAGAAATTAATAATACCCAGCTTGCTATCATGTAGTTCACAGCACTGCCTCAACCAAAAACAGTGGTCATCAAACTACTGTGTTACCAAAACCACTGTCCTAATTGTGTACAGTACCATGCCTCACATCATTTAGCTTCCGGTACAGTATGTTGCTACAGTACAGTATAGGAATATCGGTACTGTACTGCACTATGAGGATCAGTACCGGTATGCTAATTCTGTAGAGTAGCAGACCTGAAATCATTACTTAAGGTTAAATATAGAGCAACTTCCTCCAGTGTGCCTGGATCCTGGAGGTGTACACTATGCTTGGAGTTTGTAGCATTTTAATGATCCTGTTCTCAGAAGTGTTAAGGCGCTGAATGAATTTATATGTTAGCTTTCTAATGAGTGATTTGTAACAGTGTAAGTTCATATAGGCACATAGCGTACTTGTACTCTCATATTTTGAGAGCCCCAGAAACATTTTCATGATATTGTGATTTGAGATACTTAGTCTATTCACTGTAATTTTCTTATAGTTCCACCATAGTTGTGCTGTATACATTGGTGAGCAGTAGGAGTTGAACAATGTTATTTTTGTATCCCATGTGCACATATGAAATTTTCTTAATATTGAATTTCCCTGCATGTAAAGTTGCCTTCGCTGACAACCCATATCCTCATCATCTGAGCGATCACATGAAATATAGTGTCCTAGATACTTTACTTTACTTACTTCTTCTATAATTTCTTCATACAAATGGAATTTAGGTAGCTTTGATTTCAATAGAAGGTTAGATTTAAATATTATGATATTGCTCTTTATAGGATTAAATTTGACTGAATGTTCGATTCCAAATTTTTCACATACCCTTAATAATTTATCCAGTCCTGCTCCAGAGGGCGCGATTAAGGCTAGGTCATCAGCATACATGAGATGATTTACAATGGTGCTGCCAATACAGCACCCAGTGCGAGTCTTGTTCAGCTCCAGACTAAGATCATCCATGTAGACGTTGAAAAGATACGGAGACAATATCCCCCCCTGCCTAACACCATTGGTTACGGCGAAAGAGCCTGACAGGATGTTGCCCCATCTTACACACATTTTTTGATTAGCATACCAGAAAATAAGTATCCTAACAATATAGCTAGGCACTCCCCTGTTAACTAATTTTTCAAATAAGTTTTTGTGACACACCCTATCAAAAGCCTTACTTGCATCAAGAAAATAAGAGAAAATTGAGCTATTTAGTTTGTTGTATGTATCAATCACTTCTTTCAGCACATATATGCATTGGTCTGTGCCGTGATTTTTCTTAAAGCCAAACTGATTGCTGCTGGTGACAATATATGCAGACATTCTTTCTAGCATTATCATTTCAACTACCTTACTCACCACACTAGCAAGTGCTACTGGGCGGTAGTTGTCTTTTGCTGTAATTTTACCTGATTTATCTTTAATGACAGGAACAAGTATTACGGATATCATAGACTCCGGCAGGACACCATGCGTAAATAGACTGGTGATGCAAGAACTAAGTTTATCTATTAACAACTTATCTGCATATTTAAGATGTTCTGCATATATACCATCCAGCCCACAAGCTTTATTTAGGTTAAGTTTTCTTATGGCATTCTCAAGATCACTTTCAGTCACTTTAATGTCTTCATAATTACTATCTCCCTGGGGGTTAGGGAATAGAATATGCCCCACGTGCCTTCTGCGTGTCGTAAGAGGCGACTAAAGAGGTTGGGTCGGTGGGCTTGCGACCCCCACCCGGAAAAAATATCTAAGCAAAGAAAAACGAACGAACAGCCTCGGATGCGGACGGAACCAACGTTGACGAACCACGACCGACTAAGGACATGCCTTCGGACATTCTGAGAATGGCTACGTGGAATGTTAGTGGCATGAATGATGGAACAAAAGAGAGAGAGGTTCTGGAAGTGTTAGTGAATGCCAGGCTGGATGTATGTGGAATGACAGAGACCAAATGGAAAGGTTCAGATGTGAGAGAATGGGAATGTGGAATGGGTGTGTGTGCTGGAGTGAGTGAAGGAACAGCGAGAGAAGGTGCATGTTTGTTTGTAAGTAGCAAATGGAAGGAATGTGTAAGAGAGTATGGGTCTGTGGGTTCAAGGATTGTGTGGGTGAGAATGAAAGTAGGAATACAAACGTGGGTGATTGTATGCGTGTATGCCCCGACAGAGGATATACTTGAAAGAAAGAAAGAGGAGTTCTGGATGAATGTGGAGGCGTGCCTGGAGAAGTTTGACAAGAACGAAAGAATATTTCTGATTGGGGATATGAATGGTAAGGTGGGTGATAGGAAAGTTGAGGGAGTGGTGGGAGGGTGGGGGGTACCATCAGAGGTGAATGGGAATGGTAGTGCACTTGTGGACGTATGTGTGGGAAGGAGGCTGTGGATAGCCAACACCTTCTTCCGACACAGAATGATCCACAGGTACACGTGGAAACGGATGTTGACGATGAAAGATAAGACAGTGGTGGAACGAAAGTCATTGATTGATTATGTATGTGTGGATGAACGAATGAAGAAATCTGTGATGGATGCTAGGGTGTATAGGGGTATTGGAGGGGGTCTGTCTGATCATTATGTAGTGGTAGCTAAGGTTAGGATACAAAAGAAGTGGGTGAGGAGAGCGGGAGGGAGGCGAGAGGAGGGTGGAATGGTGAGGAGGGTGGAGAGGTTGCAGGAGGAGGAAGTCAGGGAGGAGTACAGGAGAGCAGTGGAAAGACGACTAGGTGGGTTCGACCTGGAAGTTATGGAGGAAGTGGAGGAGATGAGCAAGGTGTTTAAGGATGAGATCTGTACAGCATGTGAGGAGGTGTGTGGAGTGAGGAGAAGAGGGAGGGGAGTGAAAGGTACAGCATGGTGGACAGAAGAGGTAAGAATAGCTGTGGAAGAAAAGAAGAAAGCATATAGAGTGTGGTTGGGTAGTAGAGGGAATGAAGATTCCGAGAGACAGAAACGAGCGAGGTACGTGGAGAGTAAGAGGGTGGTGAAGAGAGTAGTGAAGGAAAGTAAGAGAAGAGTAGATGAGGAATTTGGAAGGAATCTGAGTGTAAAATGGAGGGAGAGTAAGAAACTGTTCTGGAAAGAAGTCAAGAAAGTTAGGGAAGGTAGCAAGGGAAACAGTAAGGGTGTGAAAGATAAGAATGGGAGAATGCTAGCCGAGAAGCAAGAGAGAGTCGAAAGATGGAGGGAGTACTTCAGTGAGTTGCTAAATGAAAGGAATGAAGAGCCAGCAAACATAGCTGGATATGGTATGGGAGGGAGAAGAAGAGAAGTGGTGGAGGAGGAGGAGGTCAGAAGTGTGGGAAGCCATGAAAAGAGTGAAGTTGGGGAAAGCACCAGGAACAGATGGAGTGTGTGGGGAAATGTTGAGGTATGGTGGTGAGATAGTGATAGAATGGGTATGGAAAATGTGCAAACTAGCATGGGAGAAGGGGAGTGCACCCGATGACTGGAAGACTGGCATAATAGTCCCCCTATATAAGGGCAAAGGGGAAAGAGGAGTGTGTGGTAACCACCGAGGAATATGTCTTCTAAGCGTAGTAGGGAAGGTATACAGTAGGGTAGTGATTGAGAGAGTGAGAGTGAGAACGGAGAAATGGATAGGCGACGAGCAGGGAGGTTTTAGGAAGGGAAGAGGATGTGTAGATCAGATTTTTACCCTGAATTGTGTTGTGGAGAAGTATCTGGAGAAGAAACAAAAGGTGTATGTTGCCTTTATGGACTTGGAGAAGGCCTATGACAGAGTGGATAGAGAAGGTTTGTGGAAAGTACTTAGAATATACGGAGTAGAGGGCAAGTTGCTGAAAGCAGTGAAGAGCATGTATGAGGGTGCAAAGGCGGCAGTACGTGTGGAGAGTGAGCAGAGCGAGTTCTTTGACCTGAATGTTGGTTTGAAACAGGGGTGTGTGATGTCCCCGTGGTTGTTTACTGTATATATGGATGGAGTCATGAAAGAAATACTATCAAGAGCAGTGAATGTTGGTGTATCGCTGAAAAGGGAGGGAATTGAGTGGAAGCTACCTATACTGCTGTTTGCGGATGATACAGTTCTGATGAGTGATAATGAATGGGAGTTGCAGGGTCTGGTAAATGAGTTTGGAACAGTGTGCGAAAAACGGAATTTGAAGGTAAATACGGGGAAGAGCAAGGTTATGGTCTTCGAAAGGGGTGAAGTCACAGAGTGTGAGGTGAAGCTGAACGGTCAGGCTATGGAGATCGTCAACTCTTTTAAGTATCTGGGCAGTGTGTTGAGTAAAGATGGGACTATGGATGAAGAGGTGCGGGAGAGGGTACAACAGGGGAAGAGGGTTGTAGGAACGCTAAAAGCAGTAACAAGAAATAGGGTGGTCAGTATGGAAGTGAAGAAGTCCTTGCATGACAGTGTGGTAATCCCGACACTGACTTACGGAAGCGAAGCATGGACGTTGGTTGAGAGACTCAGACCAAGAGTGAGAGCAGTGGAAATGAATTACTTAAGGAGTGCGTGCGGAGTTACATGGAGGGATAGACAGACTAATGAGGAAGTAAGAAGGAGGTGTGGTGTGGAGGTAGATGTGCTGGAAAGTGTGAAAAGGAACAACTTGAGATGGTTCGGCCATATGGAACGTATGGAAAGCGAGAGAATGACTAAGAGGGTGTACGAGAGCGAGGTGGAGGGACAGAGGGGGAGAGGTAGACCGAATATGAGGTGGAAGGATGGAGTGAGGAACTACATGAACGAAGGCGGTGCTGGTTGGGGGGAGGGGCGTCGACTGACTGGGGACAGAGGTGCATGGGGGCGGTTCGTTCGTGGCCACCCCTTCGGGGATCACGGCGTCAGGCAATAGATAGATAGATAGATAATTACTATCTTTCACATATTGAATTGCACCATTAGTAGACCTTTGGTTTACACTGTTAAGTAGTTCCTTAAAATGAGTTTTCCATAAGTCAGCAATGTTCTCTTCACCCGTAACCCCCTCAACACTGACAGGTAATGGTGTGTTACAATTTTGCATGGATCTGATGTCCTTCCAAAAACAGTTAGTATCCTTTTCTGCCAGACTCTTTGCAAGGGCTTCCTTCCTTAATTGGTTTTCATTTTGCTTAATAAATCTAATGGCATATTTGGTCCTAGCCTTTGCTCTTTTGTGAAGTTCAAATATAGGCCCCTGTCTAGGCTGACCTACTTCAAGCCAATGAGACCTAGCATCTCTGGAGGCCTGATACAGGTCAGCCACATAGTCTTGCCAACCTGGCTTATTGAATGAGGACTTATATTTACGGCTATTAAAAATACTTTCCCCCGCTTTTGATAAAGAATCTATTATACTATTGTAAAATTTAATAATGTCCTTTCTGTGTTGTGCATCACTACATTTTGGATCCCTGCATTGTGCTACACCATTACCATCATATTGCACCCTATTTAATAAGTCCTTGGTTTTATCACAGTACATTTGGCACTCTTCATTTGAGATTACATTCCATGGAACTTTTGCCTTGATGCTATTGCTAGTTTCTGTTATTTCCGGTGCTTTATTAATTTGGATTGTTAATTCTATAGGTATGTGGTCGTCATCCGTAATGTCGTATCTTATGGCCATTTCTGAGAACTGATAGAGTCATGAAAGTCAGAGCTAGAGATTGCATGATCAAGCCACGACCTGGTCTCCCATGCTTCACTAACACATGTATAGCTATTTTCTGGAAGCAGGTTTTTGGAGGACAAAATTAAACCTTGCTCCTCACAAAACCTTAACATATGTTTAGCAAACATGGAACCACCCAACTCGTGAGGGGTAGCATTCCAATCACCTACCACTGAGTAACACGTTATCTCTAATTCAGAAATTAGGCCACCAAGCTCCCCTAACTTTTCCAAATAAAGTTCTTCATTTTCTGCACACTGATACGGTAAGTAAACACAAAATATTGCAAATTTTCTGTGTCCCACTTCCAGCTGTATTCCCGCACACCAGCTTAAATTTGTCTCAATGGTTTTAATTACACTATCTAGGCACGATCTCCACATTATTGCAACTCCCCCTGGGGGGTGACCTGCCACAATACCATCACGTGTGTCCGTAGTGGAGACCCCGTACCCATGGAAATCTTTGGAAAAACTAAATAAGATGGTCACCAATTTTCCCATGGATTTTTTTATTTTTCCCTGTTAGTTTTCATCAATATATAGTGTTTGGAAATAATTGCAACCCTCGGCGAAACCGTTTTCCCCATTATACAACGATCTTAAGACACGCCGCCCGATAGTGGGGAGGGCTATGAAGTACAGGGAAAATGAGGGGTTAAATGCGTAAAACGGCGATTAAAACGTATTTTAGCAAAACTTGGCTCGGGTTTTAAGGTATTTCTAAGGCCTAAAACCCAATATTTCGAAAACCCGAGCCAAGTTTTGGCCAAAGCTGGCTCGGATTTTGAGAGTTTGTGGACAACAAAATGACAGTAACCTCATTTAGAAATTTGGCTCAGGTATCCCGAAATTGCAAAGGCATAAAAGCCGAATTTTGGAAAACCCGAGCCAAGTTTTGCCAAAACTTGGCTTGGATGTTGCGAATTTTAAGAGTAAACAAATTACAGTAACCTAATTTAGAATTTTGGCTCATGTTTCCCTAAATTGCAAACCCCAAAAAGCATAATTTTGGAAAACCCGAGCCAATTTTTGGCAAAACTTGGATCGTATTTTGAGAATCGAAAAAGACTAACTACATGTCGGAAAGCGGCTCATGATTTCCCTAATTGCAAAGCCATATAACCAGATTTATCGAAAACGTAGCACTTATTTAAATCATAAATATCCAGTAACATAGACCTAGTACATTGGATACAAGCCTAATCCACACCTAACGCCTACAATGTGTCCGTAGTACCTAGTAGGCCTACGTGGGATACAACATGGTGGTTGGGCCGGCGCCCATTTAGTAGCCTACCGGTATTCGGCCGTATCTGTAAATACGAATGCGAGGAACTTCGAGCGAATTCCTGATCGAGCGGATGCACAATCCAATCTAATCTAATCTAACCTAACCTAACCTAACCTAAATGCGCCTCCGCTCGAATATGAATTCGCTCGAAGTGTCCAGATACCGTAAATACTACCGCAACTACAAATCTTGTTTCTGAAACCTAGTATATTAACCTATCCAAACAACCCAACCTATCGACAGAGATGGGCAGGTGGAGTGGACTAAAAAGCTGGTGGACAGACCTCGGGAGACAGGTGAAAATAGCGTGTGTACGAATCGGTGCCGTCTATAGGAAGGTATTGACAACCATGTTTCGACAAAATTCTATTTTAGTACTATATATTTTTATTAGGTTTTGCCGAGGCTTAAAACACATTTTCATATTATGTTTAGAGCATATACAATCCATATGTGTGTTCAAATATTGCAAAATAATTGGTGACCAACTTATTTAGTTATACTAAATCTTTATCTAATATGTTCAAATTACCTAAGTTCTGTTTTGTGTACCAGGTTTCCTGAAGGCAGACTATGTCACTGGTCCTTAATGTAGATACGATGTCAGGTCGCAACAGGAGATTCCTCTTTGTTTTGGGGAGTCCTCTGCAATTGTATGAAGTTACTTTTATACTTGCTGCTGTTGTTGGCATCCCCTCCATTACTGCGAGTTGGATAGTGGTGTGCGATGCCTCCAAGTCCCAGAAGCCTCTGCACTGTCCTCATTGGGATATTGTCTTGGTTCTCTGTACCAGTTGACATATGCATCTTCTGGCCACAGGTCAGGATTCATGAAAACAAATATGGATCTGGACATTCGCTAGTTATACAAAAGGACGCACAGGTAGTGGACCTGGAGAGGGTGGTCAGCTGTCTTACCTCTATATTTATAAGTAGATTATCAGCCAAGTATGTCTTGAGATTCTCAGCAGTAACACTAGGGTTGAATCCTGTGGCAAACACCCTAGCTAGTCGGGGCCTTTTGATGGTATTGAGGCCAGTATCCTTGACCCTACCTTTAATTCCTGGCTGGTTTCTCGGTCTAGGGTGAACCTGCTCGCCTTCCCTAGAGTAGCGAGGCTTGCCATTCACCCATTTGACCATAGTCCATGGGTTTTCCCTTGCATTGGCTCCTTCATTTGGTTCAGTTTGTGTAGGTAAATTTGAGGATGGTGTAGCTGGCACTGTATTATCTTCTCTCGTTGCCGACGATAAAGATTGCTGTTGTGTTCGGTGTTGTTGCTGTTGTGGTCGCTGCTGCTGCCACACCTGGTGTTGCCTTTGATATGAATGCTGCTGCTGGGTTAGTTTGGATTGTTGTAGTTGTCGCTGGTGTTGTTGTTTTTGTTGATGCTGTTGCTGCTGCTGCACCTGCTGTTGTTGCTGCTGCACCTGCTGCTGTTGTTGCTGCTGCACCTGCTGCTGTTGTTGCTGCTGCACCTGCTGTTGTTGCTGCTGCATCTGCTGTTGTTGCTGCTGCACCTGCTGTTGTTGCTGTTGCACCTGCTGGTGCTGCTGCTGTTGTGGTTGTTGCTGCTGTTGTGGTTGTAGCTGCTGTTGTTGTTGCTGTTGATGCTGTTGTTGTATGGGTCGCTGTTGTTGCTGGGGCTGTTGTGTTTGGAGTTGTTGCAGCTGTTGCTGTTGTTGTTGTTGTTGTTGTTGTTGTTGTTCCCCAGGCTGTCTGGCCGAACAGCCCCAAGGTCCCGAGCAAGGCCAAGGCCACAAACGAGCGCCCCCACAAAACCCTCCCTGCCTACCACTAAAGCCCGGGTGACCGAAGCCACTCCAAGGCAGGGAGCTAAGGAGGGTGCGGAAACGCCCGGGAAACCAAAGCCCCACCCAAGGCCCTGTGCCCCTCAGCAATTATGAAGGGAAAGTTGAGGGGCAAGGGAAAAATGTGACGCTTTGGCTCCCAATCTGCCAACTTCTAGATTGGCAGTAGGGAGGTCAATCCACGGAAAAGGCGCCGTCACTTGAGATCTAGAAGATATATAAGTAAAAGGAACAGTCAGAGTAAGCTATGGGTATGGCAGAGATCGCTCAGCTCTCACTCTGATAGACCAGCCCATCACCACATAACTAGAACCCAATCCTCTCAGCAACAGCTAGGAAAGGCCCTAGAAAGCCGCCTTTGGCGGGGGGATAGCTCCCCTATTTCAACTCCTTTCGGGGTTGGGCACCCGCCCAACAGCTGTTGCTGTTGTAGTTCAGCCTGCTGTTGCTGGTGGTGGTGTTGTAGGCCTATGGGTGGTTGTTGTTGATGCTGTTGTTCTAGATGCTGCTGCTGTTGTTGTGTCACTTGTACCTGTGGTTGAGGTGGAGCGTTAGTAGAGTTATTTTCTAACTTATTCACTCTGTCAGCTACATTTGAAACCACACTGTTTATGTCCACTATGGTTTCTTTTTGACCTGTGGTACACTCTCTCAGTAATTTAACTTCCATTTGGGTGTTCTTGATTTCACTAAGTAGCACTGACACATCTATCCTATCAAATTGTATAGGTGATAGGTCCTTTAGGTCCATGGCCACGAAAGTGGGTAAGCCCATAGCCTTACTCTCTTGTAGCAATTTAATAATGTCTTTAATGTTCTCAGCACTTTTGTTTGCACCTGTTCTGTTGTAATATTTCGATAATTGTTATCTTCACTAGTACCAATAAGATCGAACACTCTGTTCTTGGCTGCCACAATTTTATCTTCATCATAAAAGGGCACACACAGCTGCACAATACTGTCTGTAGGTAGACTATCTATTTTATTTGATATAAAGCATAACAGTTCGTTGATTTCAAGGCCATCACTATTTCGTCCCTGGGTTGAGATTGTCCCACCTCGCCCCGCCATCTTGATACCCACGAGAGCTAGGTCGAGAGCTAGGTCGAAGGTCGGAGGTCGAGGTCAAGAGGTCGTGCGTCCGCGGAAAATAGCTCGAAAATCCAGGATATAACTTCAACTACGGAACATCTTGTTGAGTATAAAGTAGATTAGTTCCCCTAGATTGTGCCTTGAGGTAAAATAAGCCGCAGGTTGGCAATTTGGCGAAATGGCATCGAGACGAACTGGGACTGGGAGAGCGGTGAGAGGAGACACGCTGGTAGAATGTTCCAAATGCGGGACATGGCATCCACATGTTTTAATGGGCGTAGATGGTATGACACAGAGGCAGATCAACCAGAGGACTGTGCTGTGTAGGGAATGCATGGAGAGGGAAATAATGGAGTTGAATGGGGGCATGGAAGGTCTGATAGAGAAAAATGCAGAATTGAGTAGGAAACTGGAGGAAAAAACACGCGTGTGTACATGCACACAAACGGCGGCGGCGGGGGCGGCAGCTCCAGCCCCAGAGAACCAGCAAGCCCAGCAACCAAGTACAAACAACTGCAGACCCAGACATACTACAGGGGAAAATAGGGAAGCTGCAGAAGAAAATGATAGTGTAAATGAAGATGAGAGAAACCGAATGGGAGCTAGCCCTATGGCCACCCCTGTGAGGACGGACCCCACAGACCAGGGCAGTGCACTTAGACAAGAAATAAATCGCAGGACAGCAAGGGTAATAGTGGGGGACAGCATGATCGGTAAAGTAAGAAAACAGGTGAAGATGGAGGCGGAAGGAAGCAGGAACATATGCCTGAAAGGGAAAGGTATAAAGGATATAATGGAAGAGGTGAAGGAATGCGGGAAACAGCTACAGGAAGGAACCCTAATCATCCAGGGTGGTGGAAACGACCTCATACAACAGGGAGCTGAGAACACCGTAAGAGAAGTGATTGAGGGAATCAGGATAATTAAGACACACAAAAAGAATCTGCGTGTAGGAGTTATGGGTATACTAAGACGACCCAGAGAAAACATGGCCTATGAATATACCCGAAGAAGAGTAAATAAGAAAATAGCAGAAGAGGTATACAAGATGAAAATGGAGTACATGAGGAATGAGGATATAGGAGTGAGCTTCCTAGATCTAGACCAGGAACTCACAGGCAATAGATTCGCAGGAGACCGAGTACATCTAAACAACGAGGGGATAAGACTCCTCGGAAACAGGACCCTGGAATGGTTCCTGGCTAGCGAAAGGTTACACAAGGGGCGCCTGAAAAAAAGGGCCCCCAGGGATGGGCAAGACCCGGACCATGAAGAAACCCGGGAGGGATCAATTACAAACGGTAACGAGGAAACGGGGAGAGAACCAGGAACAGAGGAGACCGATATAATGGTAGAAGCCGAAGAAGCAGTACCTGGAGAGGGAGGGGAGAATAAGCCGACGCACAGGGACGAAACCAGGGAAGAACCTGCCCCTAGGGAAGGCCAAGAGGAAACAATCCCAACCGAGGCCCCAGTCGTGAGAGAGGATGGAGAGACCCCAGCCGAGAGAGAGGACAGGGGGACTCCTGACTCCGGCAATGAGAGTGAGAACCCCCGGGAAATGTGAACCAGGAATCAGGAGTATAGGAACGGCATTAGATTAGGGTGCCTAAATGTGAATGGATGGGGAGTGGGAAAAATGGAAGACATGAGTGAAGTACTGTATGAGGGGGGTATAGATGTGCTCGGTATAACAGAGACAAAGCTACGTGAAAGAGTGGAACTGTACACGGAAAACTACAGAATGACTGGGAAGGGGCGCAGTAAATGGAAGAAAAAGGGTGGAGGTATAGGCCTAATAGTGAGAAAGAACATGGATATAGAGGTTGAAGAGTTAAAAGTCGGCGAATGCGAGATGAGTGAAGATATGATGGCAGCTTACCTGAACTACAAGGCAAAAGGAAAGACTGAAAGGATCCTACTGATTATATGCTACATGACGGTACAGGGACCGGATGCCAGACGTGATAATGAAAGGAAATACGACCTAATGAGAAGACTGGTAAACGAACATAGACGAGAACAGGTGATCGTAATGGGTGATATGAACGGACACATCGGAATCCTGGGTGAGGAAGTGAACACGAATGGACAACTGCTAAGGGATTTCACTGAGGAGCATGAACTGGAAATATTAAATGAAACTATCGCAGAGGGACGAGTGACATGGGCCGGAAGAGACAATGAATCTGCGATTGATTATATCTTGGTGAATGAGAATGCAAGGAAGAACGTGGAATACATGAGGATAGACGAAGAACGAGGAATGGATGTGACAAGTGACCACAATATGTTGTGGATACAGTATACCTGTGGGAGGGAGAGAAAGGAAGCTAGGAAACCAAAGGGTAAGAAATGGAAACTGAAACAAGCGGACTGGGTAAAATTCGGGGAAGAACTAGAGCGTGTGAACTGGAGGGATGACGGAGGGGTAGACAGAATGAATGAAGAATTCACCAAGACAGTGAAAGAAGTAGCTGAAAGAAGAGTCGGGAGGAAAAAGAAAGGAAATAATAGGAGACCCCAGAGGAGATGGTGGAACCAAGACATCGAATCTGCCAGGAAAAAAAGAAAAGAGAGCAACCGAAGGTGTAGAAGACTAAGGAGATCCAAGGACAACGGTGAGAATGAACGGGTCGCATATGAGGAAGCATGGGAGGAATACAGGAAGCACAAAAGTATAACAGGAGGTTTAATAAGGAAAGCGAGAGTAAAAGCCGATAAGGATGTAGTAGATGAGCTGAAGGCAAGAGGTGGTGAGGTCAGCAGAGAATGGTATGACTTCCTAAGGGGAGAACAAGAGAGTGAAAGAGTGAATGTGGAAGTGATAATGGTGAACGGAAGAGAGGTGAGAGGGAAACCGGAGAAAGCTAGGGCAGTAAAAGAATTCTGGGAAAACATAGGGGGTGCGAATGAGGTGGAGGATAGGGGCGAACCCAACCTGATAATAGGAAGAAAGATACCAGTAGATGAAAATATGTATTACGAGATCAGTAGAGAAGAGATAATGAAATGTGTCAAGAAACTGAAGAATGGTAAAGCCGCAGGAAACGACGAGATCCCATATGAATTCTACAAAGAGGGTGGGAATGGAGTAATTGAAGGCATGTATGGACTTTTTAAGAAAGTGTGGTCAGGAGAGAGGGTACCGTATAAATGGAACGAGAGCCGGGTGACCCTCCTGCACAAAGGGGGTCACAAGAGTAAGAAAGAGCTGAAAAACTACCGACCAATAACGCTAACGGACACAATTTCCAAGGTGTTCTGTGGGGTGCTGAATGAAAGGCTGAAAGGGATCTTTGAAAGGAACAGAGTGATGGGAGAAGAACAGAATGGGTTTCGAGTGGACAGAAGAGGGGAAGATAACATGTTCGTAGTGAGAGAAGTGATAGAGAATACGAAAAAGTCCGGACGGAAGGGATACTTCGCCTTCCTAGACATAGAGAAAGCATATGACAGAGTGAACAGGTACAAGTTGTGTAGGCTGCTTGAAACAGTAGGTGTGAGTGAAAAGATAATAAATATCATAAGAAGTATGTATGAGAATACCAGGGCTAGATACAGTATGGGGGATATAGAGACAGACTGGGTCGAAAACAAGCGGGGAGTTATACAGGGCTGTGGGCTATCCCCCCTCCTGTTTGGGATGTACACAGAGGAACTATCTGCAAGAATGAAAGAAGCCGGCAGGGGAACACTAATTGGGAACGAACGTCTGGGTATCTTGCTATATGCAGATGATGTAGTGATCATGAGCGACAACCGAGAGGATCTGCAGAGGATGCTAGATGTGGTGTCCGAATATGGGAATGATCTGAATGTGAGCTTTAGCAGGGAGAAAAGTAAAGTACTGGTAGTGAATGGAGATGAAACGGATGTGGGTGCGACGTGGCTACTTGGGAATAATATAATTACCCAAACAAATGAATACAAGTACCTGGGAATGACAGTGGATGCAAGAGGATGCGAGAAAACAAAAGATGAGAGACTAACAAGAGCGAGCCAATGGGTGGGAAGACTTGGCAGTGCTGCAAGGTGTAGAGCGAACAAGTATGAAGTAGTGCGAGGAGTATGGAAAGGTATGGCGGTGCCAGGCCTGATGTATGGTCTGGAAACCATCCCGTGGACAACGAATGACACGGCAAAGCTGGAAGTTGCCCAGAATAGGGTCGGAAGGCTCGCACTGGGAGCGAACAAGTACACTGCAGTAGAAGCCTTGAGAGGTGACGCGGGATGGAGCTCCTTTGAAGAAAGAATAGACAAGGGAGTCCTACGGTACCGGGTCAGACTGGAAAAAATGAATGGTGATAGATGGGCACGAAAGGTGTTTGAATGGGCTAAGGAGAGTAGTAAATGGAACAAGATGTGCGACAGAAAGATAGAGAAGTACGGAATGCGTGGTATCATGATGGGGAAAGTATGGAAATGTGGAGCCATGAGAGATGGAAGAAAGAGATCGGCAAACGGGTACAAAGCGTAGCAAGGGACGAATGGGCGGGGAATATGAGAAACAAGAGTTCACTAGAATGGTACATGTGTAAGCAACAGCCAAGAAGGGAGCCATTCTACGATGGAAGCATCGGAGGTGAACTCCTCTTCAAGGCCCGAACTAAGTCGCTTGAGCTGAACAGCAGAACACATACAAATGAGGACTCTATAACTACGGTAACCCACCCTCCCAACAACTCTTAATCATGGATATAAAGTCTACTTCATCTCCCAACAATTTGCGTATTGCTACTTATAACTGTAGGGGGCTCCCTAAAACCAACAGAGGGCTTCTCCTACGCCCTGATGTAGTAGACGTATTTAATACCAGTGATATTGTGTGCCTGCAGGAGACTTGGTATTTTAAACAGGATTTGGGTAACCTCAGTACTATCTGTGATAATTTTCATGGGTTTGGGGTCTCGACAACCGATGCTATGGATGGTCTAGTAGCAGGTCACCCACCGGGAGGAGTAGCTATTTTGTGGAGGGACTCTTTAGACAGCCGGGTTAAACCACTTGTAACAAATTTACCATGGTGTACAGGTATAGAAATAGAAGATATCCAACGGAAAGTAGTTATTCTTAGTGTGTACTTGCCCTACCAATGTAATGAAAATGAAGAACAATACCTGGAATGCCTTGGAGAGCTAAGTGCTCTTTTACAAGAACTAAATACCACCTGCTACTCTGTAATAGGGGACTGGAATGCTAATCTGAAGGACATGAGTAACTCTCTGTTTGCTAGTCATATGACTAACTTCTGTGGTGAGCATGATCTAATTATCTCTTCTCAGCTCATGCTCCCTCATAGTAGTTACACATGTGTCAGTGCAGCATGGGGCTCAACGTCTTGGCTAGATCATACCGTAGCTAGTGCTGATTTCCATGATATGATAACAAATATGGAAATTCAGTATACATATACAGATGAAGATCATATCCCATTGACCTTAACAGCTAGTTTGGAAAGAGCGCCAGAATTAACCCAGTCAAACAATAGTGTAAATCCAAAACTGCCATGGGGCGGGCTTGACGAGGAGGAGTGTGAGCAATTTTGCACTTTAACACACACTCTCCTTTCTGAGCTTGATCCTGGCAGTGAGGATGCCATTACCTGTGAAGACCCTAATTGTGTTAATGCTAGTCATCGAGAAGAAGTCAGCAAGCTGTACAATAATATTATATCTTGTCTTACTAAGGCTAGTGACATAGTATTTCACAAGCATAACAAAAATTACTCTTTTAACAAACCTGGGTGGAATGACCATGTTTCAGAACTATACCAGGCATCCCGAGATGCTCGTAGTGTATGGCTGGATCATAACAAACCGAGACAGGGACCCATTTTTGACATGTTCACCAGACTAAAGGCTAGATGCAAGTATGCAATCAGATATATAAAAACAATGAAAATGTATTAAGAAGAGAAGCATTGGCCAAAACTTTGCTAGCAAAGACACATTGGCCTTCTGGAAGGATATTAAAAAAATGCATAATAGCTGCACACCTCTACCCGTTAGTGTAGATGGGATCTCTGGTACTAATAACATAGCCAATCTTTGGAAAACACATTACCAAACTTTGTTTAACTCTGTTGGGCACCAAGGAAATACCATTGCTGCTACAACAGAGTGTAACAAAGAAGAAAAATATGACACAATTAAAGTTACAAGTGAAAAAATCAAGGCTGCAATAAGTAGGCTAGATGCTAACAAATCCTGTGGTTTTGATGGTATATATGCTGAACATTTGAAGTACTCCTCCACTCTCCTCTTGGAGAAACTCAGCAGTTGCTTTACCAGCTTTCTAATCCATGGTTTCCTACCAGAATCTATGATGTCCGTTACCTTGATACCAGTAATTAAAGACAAGGCTGGCAAAATTACATCAAAAGACAACTATAGACCTATTGCCCTTGCCAGTATTGTAAGTAAGATACTAGAGTTAATCATTTTAGACAGAATCTCAGTGTATATCTCAACTAATAGTAATCAATTTGGTTTTAAAAAGAATCATGGTACGGACCAGTGCATCTACACTCTGAAGGAGCTAGTGGATGGGTACATCAAAATGAACAGCTCTATTTTTGCATGCTTTCTTGATGCTAGTAAGGCATTTGACAGAGTCTGCCACAATATCCTGTTTGATAAATTAGCAACAAGGGGAGTGCCATCCTATATACTGAGAATCTTGAAGTACTGGTACGCCAATCAAACATTTAATGTAAGATGGGGCAACATTATTTCGGATTCCTTTACAGTAACCAATGGAGTGAGACAGGGTAGTATTCTCTCACCTTACTTATTCAATGTATATATGGATGAATTAAGTGATAAATTGAATAAAGAGCAGATTGGATGTTATGGTGGGAATAAAATCATCAACCATCTCATGTATGCTGATGATCTGGTCATTATTGCACCGTCTTCTGCGGGTCTGAGCAAACTTCTTGATATATGTGAATCTTTTGGTAGTAAACATTGTGTTAAATTCAACCCACTGAAAAGTGCTGTTCTTATATTTAGATCAAAATTACTGTATAAAAGTAAACTGCCAAATTTCTCACTCAATAATCAAATTATTCAAGAAGTAAACAAAATAAAATACCTGGGACACATTATCTCAAACGATTGCTCAGATGATGCAGATATCGGCCGTCAGCGCAGACAGCTATATTTACGTGGTAACACCATCTTGAGAAAATTCCACATGTGTAATTGGGAAACTAAAGTCACTTTGTTCCGGACATATTGTTCCTCTATGTACACGGCCCATTTGTGGTGGAAGTATAAGAGAGCCACCATAAATGGTCTGTGTACATCCTATCATAATATACTCAAGATGTTCATTGGTCTCTCTAAATATGAAAGCACTAGTATGGTGTGCACACTGTTGGATGTGCAGTGCTGTCGGGCTGTCATCAGGAGACTGGTGTACAGCTTTTCGCAGCGACTGCAATCCTCCAGTAACACGCTGATTGTAGCTCTTTGGTCTAGTGATCATATCTATGAATCCCGTATTATATCTCACTGGCAGAAGCTGCTGCACACATAGTATGTACTGTAATGTAATATAGGTCTAATTGAACTATGAGCAATGATCTGTGCAATAGGTGTTAACCAACATTGAGCAATAGCCTTAGTTAGCCTATCTGTGTTATATTGTGACAAAATGTGATATGTGCTCTATTCTGTAAATAGGCCTACTGTATTTTTTATTTTATTGTGTCTTTATTAATATATCTTTGTGTATAATTATTATCTGTGCTCTGACGAGAAGTGTATGTGATATGGACCATTAGGTCGTACTGTATTTATACTGTATCTATCTTATGTGTCTGGAATAAAGAATTATTATTATTATTATTATATAGATGGTCAAATGAAGGCAACAAGGCATGCAAGATGTGCGAGAGTGGGGAGGACGAGACTGTGGAGCATATCCTCCTAAAGTGCAGAAAATATGAAGGAGAAAGGCGGGTAATGCTAAGATCCATAGTGCAAGAGATTGGTGCGGAGGAATGGAATGCAGTGGTAGGAAGGTATGAATGGGGGCTCGACGGAATAGTGATCTACCTGCTTGGCCTGAACGACCTAAACATGTGGAATGAGACCACTGCACGGAGTGTTAAGGACTACCTAGAGGGAGTGTGGAGGAAAAGATCAGCCTCACAATAGTGAGGCTGGGGTGAGAATGCCCACGGGGGAACAATCTTCTTTTATTCTCAACCTGTCCTTTTCCATTATAGTTTATAAGTTTATCCTAGGAGAGAGAGCCGATACTAAGGCCACACCTCGACCAGTCGAGCGTGACTCTCACACCAAGACCAAGACCAAGACCCAGATGACCAGGGGGGCAGATATTCCACTTCACTTTTCACTCACTTATGGACTATTCACTAACACTGTATATGTTCCACCACATTCTCTGTGCATTCATTGTGGAGTTATATACGTTGTTTGCTCTGTGTAGTGTTGACATAGGGTATATATGTTGATAACTTGGAGCAGCAGTTTACCCAAGGTACCTCTCTTCTTCTTCTTGTGTACTGTTATATCGTGTTATATACAGATTGAAGAGTGCGGGCGATAGGACGGATCCTTATGGGACTCCGTACAAATGGGTGGGAAGGTTTAATCTTAGAGGACGGAATCAGCCAAGGAAGGATTGATTGCTTGGCTCTTCCCGCCCACAATATTCGGGCGGGAAGGACCTAGCTGAGCGGGCGGGATCTTCTAGTCGGAATGGTCTGTGGGCGGGAAAGCCCTGCTCCCTCCCTCCCCCAACAACACTAAATTTAATAAATTTCATGAACATGTAGGCTACTTTAAATGTAGTACATGCCTTATATTCCATGTACTAAAGTGTTTTACTACCTTTGATATGACAGTCAAATGTCATTTAATTTAAATGTAGTGTTCGTTTGGGCATCAGTTGACTTTGGTACAGATGCATTTTTGGTTAATGCCTGCTTGTATTGCAAAATATCAATACTAAGCGGCATTTACGAGATTTATAATAGAACATACTATTATATTTTGTAGATATGATGAGTCAAATAATTACAATGAAAGTTATTTAAATGTTATCACAAACAACCTACGAAATCAAACACATTCACTCTAACCAATCACGAGACATTACCGCGCACGTGCCACATCCACGATTCTCGATCATCAGCTGGCATAACATCAGGTATAACTATATGAATTCTAGGGATTTTCTGAAGATTTGACCATATTGAGCAATATTGTATAGATTGTGGAGTTACTCTAGTTTTTTTATCAGCATTGACTGATTCTTTTCTACCAAGTAGAGAATATAGAAAATATCTAGTGGTATTTCAAGTTTTGATTTGGCACAACTGCTTTTGGCTCGGGACTCAGGAGTTCCAACTTCCTTGATCAACAACAACATTCAACACGGCTTTGAGAGGGGACAGCAACTCCACAAAAAAGAAGAAGAAGAAGGCACACGCCTCGATCTGGAAGTGTCGGACCTTCAGTGAAGTTTGGTAAAGGAAAACCACGTCTATTACGTGTATTGTGTCGAATTGATTTGGTCATAGGCTTTGTTAAGTGATTATCTAATATATAGGGTTAATATATATATAGGTTATTAGCTTAGCTGCTCTGGAATCGGTTTCATAAACAACGATGGCTAAAATATTTCTTCGGTGGGATAACGATTGCTTGTTCTTGGATGTTACTGTGAATGGAATTGAACTTCAACTACTGGTGGACTCGGGTACCCACTTCACAGGCATTTCCGTCCAGCAAGTGGAACTATTAAGCCTCAAAAGTAAATTCAAGAAAATTAGTAAATTTGAAGGCAGCTTTGTTAGCATGATAGGCACTGTAGGGCTTTGCTCACTTGAGTGCAAAAACGGGTTTACATTTCGCCCACATGTTACTGTGTTTCAGCATTTGGATAATGTGTGTGGTGTTCTCGGCACTGATGTATTGTTCAGTCAACAGTGTGCCAAAATTCGCCCATTTTCTTCGTGATCCCGAACCTAACATTGAAAAAATATTGATACTGAAATAGGCTAAGAGCCTGTGACTGTCCCGGGGCGGCCGGGAGCCCCGCTAAACCTGCCATTCTATTTCTACATTACACTCATCAAACGATAGTTGCTCTGCTCTACACTGTACTCTACATTGGCTATGATCTTAGAACTATTATATATCACCTGTATTGAAGTCCAAATGCAGCTACTAATGTAAATATAGACGGATAAATCCAGAGCTCGAGTCATGAGAGCGATTTGTTTACACTGTGAAAACACAACTTGTTCGGTTCGGATGAGGTGACTGACTTTAGCACCAATATAACAAATATATTACAATAAGGAAACAGCCATCGTTCATAGAACGAACTCCTGGATGGGAGAGTCCGCTAAAACAAACAAACAAACAAACAACCAATGTACCCCTACACTCCGATGTTATATTGCGCCGAAGGCTGAGTCAAGACGAACACAACTACCGTAATTTTATTGGCACTCGAATGCTCAATAATATGTAGATTAAAGGATAATAATAGGTATTTATCTAAAACTATGTATATATTAACTAAACTACTCCATGTGTTTAATATATTGACTAAATTTCACTGAAATGAATAATGTAAAATATTAATTTAAGTTTGAATGTTAATTTTCTGATTAGATTTCATCTTAATTAAACTCCTACAAAATACAGATATTGTTTCGTATGTGCTAATTTTATGGGGTCTCTAATTTCTTAAAAATAGTGAATGAATATAAATTTTATGTGTTTGACAAAGAGCGCAAGACCTTGAGGCATAAGGTAAGCTATAAATTAGTACGATTTTATGATGAATTATTGGTTTTCAGGGGTATATATGTGGTTGGATTAATGGAAAACAACGAACGAATATCAGCACTGTTTTCCATTGTGGTGTTTCCGAGAATAATCCAATGATGACGTCAAATTAGCTTGCCGCCAATCAACTGTGGAACACTTGGAAATGTGTTAGCTGTTATTTACCGATATATTTGTGGAAAAATAGAGTGAATTAACCCCTTCAGACATATATGACGCAGAGGTTGCCAGATTAGCAATAAGAAATAGAGTTCTCTCACTCTTATAATTACCTCTCCAAAATTAGTTTTCTGCCCACATCTAACTCAAAGACAACTGCAGAGGTTGAAGTAACTAAAATAAAGGTTTGTAAAAAAACCTGATGGTAATAAAGGCTTTAAAGTATCCCTAATAGGCTCAAAATTGCGTCATATGTCGGAGAGGGTTAAGGGGCTGGAATATAACATTGACTTCATGTGAAGTGCGAGTGCCCTACACATTCTAAAATTGTGCATATTAATCTTGGGGAACTCATTATATATAAGGTATAAGTTCAAGGTGATACTTTGGATAAACCTGACTTCTAGCAAGCACCAAACAGCGATTTTGTAAGTAGCCAAGCATATTATTTTGTCAGATAAGCCTAGGCCTACTTGTATTAGCCTAGGCCTATGATGATAATGATGATTTGAAGCAGAAATGAGTAGCCTAGGCTGAGGCTAGGCATATTAGGCTTAGGATAACCCATTATCCAACAATCTTAGGACTGCCCCCACTAGTGGGGCTATGTATAATGTATTGATAGGCTAATGAAGATCAAGGAAGATTTGAGGTTAAAGACAGTAAAAAATAAGGTTAGCTGGGAATCTGGTTCTGGTAGGCTAAGACTCAGAGCCCACTCTTAACCCGGGAATGGCGAAGGTCCTCAATTATGGTAATTATTTAGAAGATGACCTTTTTTTCTAGTTATTAAAAACTTACTCTATGGTGTATTATATGATATATAGAAGCAATAGAACTGTTAAAATGACCTGGGAAGTGTATATTAAACTTAGCCTAGACCAACATTCCTGTTTTTTTTTTGTTTTTTTTTTGTAGCTAAGGCTAGGCTAACCTAGCCTAGGCTACTCTTGAGTTTTGGAACACAGTAGGCCTAAGCCTAGGCCTATTTTAGATGTCTAACTTTTAAAATAATAATATAAAAATACGTAGGCTAGGCCTAGGCTAGGATTAATTTTGTTTTATCATTATACAGAAAGTTGTATCACTCAAAAAAACAGCGTCATTCGACACCCTGGCTAGGCTATAGCCTATGACAATAACAGTTTGCCGTCATGCCGTGGGATTAGGCCTATAGGGGTAGACCTGTCACTGAAGAATACTTTCGCAGTCTTACCGTTTGTTTTTGTTTTCAAGGTATAGGCTATAGGCAGAATAGGCTACAGTAGTATCTTATCTACTGGTATCTTATTTTATTGTAGTTTATATTATGAGTGGAAGATTTGCAATAACTTACCCTAACCAAAGTCCAAACTTAGTGTCCAAAGTGGGATCTGCACCCTGCCTCTATGTTCTCATTTTGTATACCGGTAACTTTTTAGCCAGATTACCGGTACAATTTAATAAGTGTACAGCCAGCAGCTAGGCCTACCGCCTACAGTGCATTTATAGATTTCCCGGAATCCCGGCCATGACTTGGGTATCACTAAAGAATCTTTCCGCAGCCTTATGTACAATTGTTTGTTTTTATTTCTTCAAGGAATATAGTACAGTAGTTTATTGTTCAATTGTTTATCATGTTATGAGTAGATAATTTGCATTACCTTACCCTAACCTAACTTTACTTAGTCTTAGTGTCCAAAGTGGGGGCTGCCACTATCCCCACAGTCCACACACCCGCTAACTAACATATATTATTGGTATGTCTTGTCATTACTATAACCTGACTTCATGGGGGTAACGGAGACTTGATTGAATATTTTCGGAATTAGCCTCGCAGAATCTTGAGTCTTTTAAAGTTGTGAAAATTAAAGTAAGTTTCTACGTTCCTACTGATTGTACTTAACCCGAGATGGGAATAGCCTACCCAGGTATTTTTTACTCGGCCCAGGGAAAATAATAGACAAACAAATGTTCTAATCAAAGTTTATTCTTGAAACTTTGTACCGGTATGTATTTTAACCAGTACTCTATAGTAACTCATGTATCATATGAAAGGATATAAATTAAGTATGTAATAGTTCTTGGAATGCAACAACAAATATACATGAAATCTTTATTGGACAAAAGTTACAAAACTAAAACAGGGACTGCTAAGAATAATTTAAAAACCTGTTTTCAATGCCTATATTAGTGGACCTGAAGTGCATCTCTTTGAGACTGAAGTACAGGCAGCCAGCTCCCCTAGTATCCTGATTAAACACCAGTAAACATACATAACATCCCTTTTACTTACAATATTATTCATTCCTTTTAATAAATTTTGAGCATGTATTGTGCATATATTTACCTTCACATCTCAAAATTTCTCCGGCGGCCGGGGGGCTATGCCCCCCGGACCCCCTGTTGTGCAGCGGGGGGCTGCGCCCCCCGCACCCCCCGCGCAAAGTTGATCCTTGTAAGCTTAGAAAAATGATCCAGAACTGGATAATTTCTGTTTTGGCACCCTGTCAGTCAAAGGTGTTTCATAGATACTGACCACGAAAATCCTTTTTTGTTTGTTCGAAACACTCGAGCCTCACCGATTCCACGAGTTTGCGAATTTGCTAAGTGTCTCATAGGTAATAGATATGTACCAATTAAGATGGACACAGGTTGCAGCCATGTATATTTAACTAAAAAAATAGCTGAAAGTTTAAAACTTGATATACAGCCGTTAAAGAAACCAGTCTACGCATCCACGTTTTCTGGAAAGATACAGTACTATGGCTATATTCCAAATCATCAAATTGTTGTAGGGTCAACAAGCATTGTTGTAGATATACTAGTAGAAGATAATCCTACTGCCCAGCCTTCCGCATCAGCCTTAATTGGCATGTCGGCTCTTAAAACGCTGAAGCGACTATATTTCTCTCCCAGCCATGGTCTTGCAGAGGAGACAACTGATGTGAACTTTGTGAAGGAAAGGCAGCAAAAGGGTATTGACAAAGTTTGTTCAGTTTACTTTAAGGAGGAGGCAGCTCCCGAAAAGCCGTCCATAGCTCTGAGGTGGAAGGAAAATGAAGTTATGAAAGAGGAAGGTAGGCCTAGGCCTATTATGAAGCCGGAAAGTGGTGTTGAGAAGGTGGTTGTCACTACAAAGAGGAAGCTGGGCATGACAGATGAAGGTTCCTGTAGCAAGAAACAAAGGGTTGATTAGGCTATTGATAAGAGAAAAATCAAGGTAAGATTAGGAGTAGTGGGCATACCACTACCACTATAGGCCTACAGCATAAATCATCTATAAAAACTTAACCTAACATAACTTAACCTTGGCCTAGTATTCTCATTACTACATGAAAACTAGGTTAGGTTAGGTTGTTTGGTTAGGTTAACATTGTATAGATGAGTTATGCTGTATGTCGGTTGTAGTACGCCCACTACTCTTAATCTTACCAAAATCAGCTCAAATGTGACAAAAGCGTGACCGTCGCATTTTAGTATTTTTAACATTAGCCTAACCTAACCTAACCGAAAAGTAACCTGTTTCCGTGACGGTCTAAACTCCCCCTCACGTTCAGTGTGCCAAAATTCGCCCATTTTCTTCGTGATCCCGAACCTAACATTGAAAAAATATTGATACTGAAATAGGCTAAGAGCCTGTGACTGTCCCGGGGCGGCCGGGAGCCCCGCTAAACCTGCCATTCTATTTCTACATTACACTCATCAAACGATAGTTGCTCTGCTCTACACTGTACTCTACATTGGCTATGATCTTAGAACTATTATATATCACCTGTATTGAAGTCCAAATGCAGCTACTAATGTAAATATAGACGGATAAATCCAGAGCTCGAGTCATGAGAGCGATTTGTTTACACTGTGAAAACACAACTTGTTCGGTTCGGATGAGGTGACTGACTTTAGCACCAATATAACAAATATATATTACAATAAGGAAACAGCCATCGTTCATAGAACGAACTCCTGGATGGGAGAGTCCGCTAAAACAAACAAACAAACAAACAACCAATGTACCCCTACACTCCGATGTTATATTGCGCCGAAGGCTGAGTCAAGACGAACACAACTACCGTAATTTTATTGGCACTCGAATGCTCAATAATATGTAGATTAAAGGATAATAATAGGTATTTATCTAAAACTATGTATATATTAACTAAACTACTCCATGTGTTTAATATATTGACTAAATTTCACTGAAATGAATAATGTAAAATATTAATTTAAGTTTGAATGTTAATTTTCTGATCTGATCTGATCTTAATTAAACTCCTACAAAATACACGATATTTTTTCGTATGTGCTAATTTTATGGGGTCTCTAATTTCTTAAAAATAGTGAATGAATATAAATGTTATGTGTTTGACAAAGAGCGCAAGACCTTGAGGCATAAGGTAAGCTATAAATTAGTACGATTTTATGATGAATTATTGGTTTTCAGGGGTATATATGTGGTTGGATTAATGGAAAACAACGAACGAATATCAGCACTGTTTTCCATTGTGGTGTTTCCGAGAATAATCCAATGATGACGTCAAATTAGCTTGCCGCCAATCAACTGTGGAACACTTGGAAATGTGTTACTGTGTTAGCTGTTATTTACCGATATATTTGTGGAAAAATAGAGTGAATTAAGGAATTTTAAGGGCCCTGGAATATAACATTGACTTCATGTGAAGTGCGAGTGCCCTACACATTCTAAAATTGTGCATATTAATCTTGGGGAACTCATTATATATAAGGTATAAGTTCAAGGTGATACTTTGGATAAACCTGACTTCTAGCACTAGCAGTCTAAGACTAGCAAGCACCAAGCAGCGATTTTGTAAGTAGCCAAGCATATTATTTTTTTCAGATAAGCCTACTTAGCCTAGGCCTTAGGCCTACTACTCTACTAGGCTAGTTGTATTAGCCTAGGCTTATGATGAATTAATGATAGGCTAATGATGATTTGAAGCAGAAATGAGTAGCCTAGGCCCTGGCTCAAGCTGGCTGACTCGCTGAGTGGCTGAGCCGCTGAGGGCTGAGGCTACTCACTACTTAGCAGTCTTAGCTACTAGGCTAGGCGTATTAGGCTTAGGAATCTAGGATAACCCAAGGGCCAATACCCATTATCCAACAATCTTAGGAGTTAGGACTGCCCCCACTAGTGGGGCTATGTTATGTATAATGTATTGATAGGCTAGGCCTATTAGTACGTATTACCTATTAGGCTAATAGCCTAATGAAGATCAAGGAACATTTGAGGTTAAAGACAGTAAAAAATAAGGTTAGCTAGCCTAAGCTAGGCCTAAGGCCTAGGCAGGCTGGCAGCTGGGAATCTGGTTCTGGTACTACTGGTAACTGGTAGGCTAAGACTCAGAGCCCACTCTTAACCCGGGAACGACGAAGGTCCTCAATTATGGTAATTATTTAGAAGATGACCTTTTTTTCTAGTTATTAAAAACTTACTCTATGGTGTATTATATGATATATAGAAGCAATAGAACTGTTAAAATGACCTGGGAAGTGTATATTAAACCTAGCCTAGACCAACATTCCTTCTTTTCTTTTTTTTTCTTTTTTTTTTTGTAAGGCTAGGAGTAGGACTAGGAGTAGGATAAGTGGGTAACAGACTGTCTGGAGGCTAGAACTTAGGAGCGCTGCCTAGGACTGAGCCTACTGAGGACTCGTGACGGCCCGCACCACAATATTATCAATACTTCAATAGTCCTAGGCTAGGCTAGGTGTAAAAATATATGGATTTTTTTTATTTTAATACCACAAATTTTCAGAGTGTTTTTTTATAAACATAATTGTTCATTTGCATCAATATATAGTGTTTGTAATTAATTAGAAATCTCTGGAAAACCTATTTTCCCCATAAGGCCTATCGATCTATGTTGTTCCCCGATAGTGATTTGAAAAGACATTAGCCTAACCTTACCTAACAACCTTACCTAACCTAACCTAGTATTATGGGTGGGGGCTGCCGGCAGCCGCCCCCAGCCCCCCACACCCCCGCTGGTTGAGTACTAATCCCTATTATCCCTTAGTAAATAAAAAAAAAAAAAAATTGGCTGTCGATTATACGAAGGTGAAAGACAGAAAGAAAAGTCGATGAAGTCTACGGTGTTTACTCTGCAATGTTCAGCTTTGATTGTACATTGATAACGGGAAAGTACCGTATTGACAACCTTGTTACGAAAATTAAATTTTAGTACCGGTAGCATACTTTTATATTAGGTTTTTCCGAGGGTTTAACACATTTTCATATGATCTTTAGAGCTGTCGATAACTGGAAGTACCGTATTGACAACCTTGTTACGAAAAATAAATGTTAGTACCATACTTTTTTATTAGGTTTTGCCGAGGGTTAAAACAAATTTTCTTATGATCTTTAGAGCATATACTGTAGATTCAATATTTATCTTCAAATATATCAATAAAATATGTGGTGTTAAAATAACATTGAACCAAATATATTTTTTACTTTTTGTTTTTTGGTACAAAATTGGTAGGCCTAGGACTAGGGTAGGTTAATTAGTATTTTTTTTTTTCTTTTTTTTTTACTAGGCTATGTGAATGAGGGAGACAAAAAGTAGCCTACTAAATTGGTAGCCACTAGCCTAGGCCTAGGAGTCTGACTAATTAGTATATATATGTTTTTTCTATGTGAATGAGGGAGACAAAAAGCAAGGCATAACTGCCTGCCCTCCAGCGAGGCAGCGACTCCAGCCGCCAGCGGCAGCGAGTGCCTCCCCCGGCCCCAGGGCCCAGATTTCAAAGAGTGACAGGGCTAGCCTATAGGGAAAAGGCTGAGGCGCGCGCACCCTTATTTTTTATATTTTTTCCTCCAGATTTTGAGAAATTAATTTAATTCATTTAATCAAATAATCAAATGAGTGTTTAAGCCAGGCCCGCCGCCCGAGGGGAGTCAGCCTGTTCAGTCAGGCCGCCAGCCAGTGACAGGGGGGCAGGCCCACAGGGCCCAGGGGGCCCGGGTCACGGGTCGGTAGTCTGCCTCTCTACAGTTTCAGACTCTACCAACTTACCAAGAGTAACCAAGAGTCCAAGATTACCATAGCCGTAGCCATAAAAAAAAAAAAAAAAAAAAATGTAGGCTATCTCATGGTTCTCACCGTCCCACGGCTGTGACGGCACTGACGGGAGGCGGGTGGCGGCCGAAGGCCGTGCCGTGGGATACTATACTATTATTATTACTGTATTATTAAGATTATTGTAAATTTCGTTGGCGCTACCTATAGACTAGACTAGGTAGCGCCAACGAAATTGACAATAATCTTAATGATAGCCTAATATTTATTCAGTTAGCATTTTACAATGCTGGTACTACATAATATGTTACAAATATGACATTTACTGTACCAGCTTTGCATAATTCCAACTAAGGATAGCCGAATAAGGCCGTTAGGAGTATTTCCATTAGTTTTAGTAAGTCATGGGCCCGGCCGCCCGGGGGACCGACGACCGTTCAAGGGTTGAGGTGAGGGGCCGGCTGCCGCTCAGCGGCGGCTCAGGGCCATACTGTTACTACTGTACCATAAGTCCATAATAACATAATTACATATTTACAAAGGGAGAATCTCATGTAGAATACTTTTTTACAGGATTCCTGGGAGCATTCTGGATTTCTGGAATCTAATTTCTGCCGCTTTCATCCTCTTCGCCACATCTTAAAACCATTCAACCCTACGCTACGTCATCTAATTTCTGCAACTGCATTCACCTGTTCCTGTTGTGATTGGTGGTTATCTGCGACTCTGCGAGACTGCATAACTACATTCTACAAGATCACCAAAGACAAGTTACAAGTGGCACTTGTGACTTGTGAAGCTCTCAATTTCAACAGCTTAATAGCATCAGTGACTGTGAGTACTAGTATTTTCTGGTAACTGGACTATAAACTGGTACATTTTCATGATTAGGCAATAATTTTAAGTTTAAGTTATGGCCTGGTTATATTAACAAAACCTTGAAAGACATTATAGAGCAGGCCGTCAACCGAAAACGGAGTCAATTTCTTAGTCTTTATTATTGTATAGGCTATGCAAAGGTAAATTGTGGGTTATAGGTTAAATTTATATCTTTAGAACATTATGATGTGATAACCAAAACAATGGTATTGCTATTTCATGTAAAATTTCTTGTATTTTTGGCATTACCTGCCACCTGGTGTACCGCCCGTCTTGTTTACACTACGCGGACGGTTGCCATCATGTTCCCGTCTATTTTGACTGCCTTTGGATACAAAAATACATTACCGGTACCCTAACCAAACAACCTAACCTAACCTAACCTAGTATTATAGATTTATAAGTATTTATTTTATTATAAGTATTTATAGATGATTTATGTTGTATGTCGGTAGTGGTACACCCGGTAACTACATCCATCCCGTATTTTTTTCTCATATTAATTCAAGTTTTCAAACAATATTGCTCCGGTTTGAGGTTTGACACCCTGATTTAATATAGACATTATCACTGACTTCTAATATTGTGAATGTTAAAATTATATAGGCCTAATCCTACGAAATACACAACAGTATGACTGACTGGGTGACACTGTGACTGTGCTAGCATGATGCATGAATGCAGTAATACTGTAGCCTCATTGAAAGTAAATCCCCTATCTATACCGGTAGATTTTGTAGTTTACTTTTTCTTACCTATTATGATGCATATTTTTTAACACCATGCACTCCCTGCTCAAGAGCTGGGCTGAGGTGGGTGCCCTCATGATTAGGGACTTCAGTGAACAGTTGCTAGACTGCACCGTCCACTACAGCACTGACGTCTGCCAAATAGCACACTGGCTGGCTGTCCCGAGAATCGAACTCTCGACCTCACGGTTTGCTGGCGAACTGCGAGTGCTCTACCAAACCGCGCTACGGTCTGGATAGACTGCCAGTCAAGATATATGGCAGCATTTAGTGTAACACTGTACCAGCACATTATATTAATAGTGTTTTTTATACATTATACAGAACTACCGTATATAATATAGGCCTACGGTATATACTGGTACTGTATATACAGTATAGCCTACTAATAGTATGGTAGGATTATGTTCTCTCTCTCTCTAATAGCATGGCACATTCTATAACTGTGGCCCTTGGTGATTCATTATTGTTTATGTTGCATTGTTTTGTTTAAGTTATTACTTGTATTATATGAGAGTCATGTAAGTGCGTCAGGCCTACTTGTTTGTCTGGGAATCCTGCATAGACCTATTCACTTTGGCAAGGTTGTCAGTCTGATGAGGTGGCGAATTTGGTATAGGTAATAGGTTTTGTTTTTATAAGCTCCATTTTTTATTGTTGGCAGAGGCTCTGCAGTGCATTGCATCAATATTGCTTTGATTTATTGATTTATATTTATTCATTTACCGGTATTTTTTTTTGGTTTGCACTTGGCTTCCTTCCTGACTTTTCTCTCCATTATCTTCTTGATATTTACCCTCCCTTTGGGTCTTCTTGGCATATTTATTCTTTAGGCTATAAGAGTTGTAGCAGGCACTGAGCTACCTTTTTGTGATCACCGAGGATTATGAGTTTGTTTTAGTGAGTGACTTTGGTGGGGGAGAAACACAGGGTTTAATTCAATACATTACCTGAGAGAGTTGGTTAATAACCGAAGAATAAACATTGGTTCCCAGTTGCATTCTTCTTATTATAATATTTTTATGTCATTGCATATTGTGATAAGGATATACCGGGTATTAGTTAGTTATACACACCATGGACAGAGACCTTGGGCTAGGGGCTACCGGTACAGAGTTTGGAGCTAGCAGAGGTTTGCACTGCCGGTAGTACTCTAGACTTATTTTTCTCTTTCCACACATTTCTGTTTGCCATAAGCACTTAGTGGTCTCTGCCCCTGGTGTGTACCATGTTTAAGAATAGGATGTACCCTAGTTATAAGATTTACCTTTGAGTTAACCACTACTCCTGAGTATCCCGTTGGGTGATTCCTGCAGCCTGTATTATTATTTTTTTTTTTTTTGTGCGACATACCAAAGTCTTTGACAAGGATGTTTTGTTTCATTTGAATTAGGTTATTATGTCCAATTAACTTACCAGTATCTGTTGTAGTTTTGTATTGCTACCACTATATACTGTTATGCATAGGCTGTACTCACTTGGTAGCCTAGTCATTTATGAACCTAGAGTGTTTAAACTCCTTGAATTTTGTTGTTGCTTATGGTGTGGATAATTTTGAGCAGATGAGCTGTTGCCCAAGTTCTGTGTGTTTGCTGTGCTCTTGTCCACACCGAATAAATAACATACATGTACAACTATTATCCAGTGAGGGATAACTTTTGTGTTGTCCTAATGGCACTATTCCTGGCTAAGCTGCATAGCAGGGGCTGGAGTCATATTGAGCATACAGTATTGTTTTGTTTTAACATCTTTAGTTTAATCTTAATTAATGCATTCATTCTTCTGTGGCAATCTAGAATATAAGTTTCTTTTTATTCTTCCATGTTGTATTCCATTATTCTGCTGCATTATATCTACAGTATGTGTGAATAGTGTTCCTGGTTGCTATCTATAGTGGTTTGTGGGTTGGCCTGTATACAGTACTTAGTTTTTGGTAGGCCTTTGAGGAACGGGGTTGGTGTGTGTGTAGGCCTGCAGTGCCATAATAGGCTACTGTCCTTTTTCCTTCCACCACACAGCATCCTCTAACTCGGGCCTTGGTTAACCCTCTAGGGGGTGGCAGCCAATCTTCAACCTACTAAGATCCCAACTCTTTATTAACACATGTAATAGTTTTACTAAACTAATCAATGATGCTATAATAATGTTGAAGGTAGCTAAATACAGTACCGGTACATTACCGTACTAATAAATTACATGAGTATTGTTTAACAAAACTAAAGTTTGGTTAATTTTCATGTAGTATTACCTACTATAGGAAGAATGATTGAAAGATAGTCTATTCTCAGTAGCCTATACTTCCACAATTTTTTTATTCTCAGTATACTTCTACAATGAAATTTTGTCCTTGTATTGTGCATAAATTGAGCTTCAGAATACAAGGAATCGCCGGCGGCGGTCGGGGGGGCTACGCCCCCCGGACCCCCTGTTATGTCACAGGGGGCTGCGCCCCCCGCGAACGCCGCGCAATATTGATCCTTGTAAGCTTAGAAAAATGATCCAGAACTTGATATTTCCTGCTTTGGCACCCTGCTCACGTTCCCTGTTTATGGGTGCGCGACGGTCTAAACCCTGCTCACGTTCCCTGTTTATGGGTTTGCGAAGGTTTGTAATACTTCAATGTATCTATTTCAAGTCAAATATACATTTCCGCGCATCATCAAACCATACTAAGTCTACTACTAATAATATTAACCCATTAGTACCAACAGAATAGCGACAAAATAGGGGTAGTATAACTAGATTTATCAACCTAGGTACCCTATTGTTGGCTATTTTAACATAGGCTAGGCCTATTGGATTAAAAAATATAGGCCTAACCAGCCTACCCTACTAAAGTAGGCTATAAATAGGGACTAACATGTTCTCCCTGATTGGGCTAGGCCTAGGCCTACTTGAAATACTTCCATAAATGAACATAAGATAACGAGTCTGCAGAGCTGACTGGCCCACACACGGCATATCCCATTCACACCCATCCTCGTCAAATTTCAATTGCAAGACTTATTTCAGGAAATAGGCCTATGCCTCAAATAGATAGATAATAATGGTCACCAAATGAGGATTCCAAGCCAAAAATACAAGCAAGTATAATGTAATGTCGTGAATTTTCTTACCTGGGTAGTAGGCTAATTGGGCATATAAAATCTGATGAAGCGGTCTTAAGGACCTATCCATATGGAAGCATACAACAGGAGTTGTGATTAGATGATACAATATTATATAACGGGTACCTATGTATGTAAGAATTGCAATAAATTATGTGAAATATATTGTTCATTCTTTATGCGGTACCGGTACCTATAATTGTCCAAGCATCATATATTTAGTCATTTATAAAAGTAAACCTGCCTACTAGACTTTCTGTTTTTGTTACCGTATAGTACTGTAGACAGGGCAGGTGTCAATTTGATGCAGAATAAGTATTGAAAATAAATGGTTTTCTATATTTGCCTAGTCAAAGGGGGTGATCACATTACTATTAACTTGAAACCCGAAACTTTATGATATTGCTGCACTGCCACTGAATGGTACTGGATTAAAACCTGGCACTTTTCATGTAGCAGAACTGTACAGTATAAAACTTGGGGCAAATTGGTGCAGCTGTGGTAAATAACCCCATAAAGTATACAGTACTCGGTACCTACTAAGTGATCTGTATAGGATTCACTTACCTTACCTGGTATTCTTACCTGGTGGGCTTCCCAAACCCCAGAGCTAAGTGGTAGGTCAGGGTCCACGGAAGCCACACACTGCTGATGCGCCAGCCCAAAGATAATTTAAAATTTGTAGTAAAAACAGGGAGTATAGAAATCTATGGACTGGAAAGTGCATCATAAGCAGCTACATTAACAAACAAGGTACAAGTATAAGTGGTTCTGAACTTATACATACAGGTATTTGGTTTTGAGGGAATACATAAGAGTTGAGACAAGCGAAGCCAGGGTCAAATTGGTGACCAGGCTACGGTAAGATTAGGAGTAGTGGGCGTACCACTACCGACATACAGCATAAATCATCTATAAAACATTAACCTAACCTAACCTAGTACTACATGAATACTAGGTTAGGTTAGGTTAGGTTGTTTGGTTAGGTTAATGCTTTATAGAGGAGTTATGCTGTATGTTGGTAGTGGTACGCCCACTACTGCTAATCTTACCCAGGCTACTGAACTGGAGCCACAGGCCTAGGCCTCTTCCAGAAAAAACATCTGTGAGTATTAGGCTATGGTAATATTCAGTTGAGAAACTGCCTCATAAAGCTAAACTAACTCGATCTAATCCCACAATCGGCTTGCTACAATACTATACTGTGCCTAACTTACCTAATGTACGGTAACTAACCTTACAGACCCCATGCTGGCAATATATAAGATGACAATTAATTCATGGGGTGGCTTAGGGGGGAAAAGCCCCCCTTCAACCTATTATTGTATCCCACGGCAGTCAAAATATAAAGGAGCGTGCGAGTAGTGTAAACAAGGAAGGCGATACGTTTGAATACTACCGTACATCCTTCCCCCAACTTTTAGAAGCCGATTTGCTTCGGCTGGCTTCTGAAATTTACGGGATAGTTCTATACTCAAAAGTAAGGAGTATCGTTAGGCTACACTACTTCAAGAAACTTATCATAGCCTAGGCCTATTCCAAATTTGTAGGTTAGGTTAACTCAGAAATTGCTTTCCCCATTAGCTAACCTAACCTTGGCTATATTAATTTGTCAACAATTTTGCATTGTTTAAAGAGTAGGCTACATGTTGATTAAATATGCAAGTCCCATGGAGATTAAAAAATACTATTTAGCCATGAAATTTTTTTCTATAATTAGGCTAGGATAGGTGACTATCCCTAGATGTCTAAAGCCGATGAGAACAATTGTGTGATCCAAACACTTTCCCTGCTAAATTTTTTGAAAAACTCAGAGTCGGAGGTTACCTCGCTGAGTCGCTTGGATAGCTAGAATATATTAGTTTTATTAGGTTACCATGGTTATTATAAACTAAATAATCCACTAGCCTCTCATGCCTAACCCGTCGTCCAAAATCCAACCCTGGTAACCTCTTAACCCGGGAACTGACGGGAGACTCTTAAGAGTTCCCCCGGTGGACTGCGGGGAGACTCTTAAGAGTCAGAGAAAAAAATAAATAAACTTTTGACATCGAAAAAAAAACAAAAAACAAAAAATTGGCCCCTGGGCCATGCAAAATCTCAGTCCTCTACCTCCCCTCCTTCCCCACTTTCCTCCTCTCCTTCAGTTATCGCCTATTTTCCCTGTTATTCCCTTATTCTGAGGTATATTTTCGTGCTAACATTAGAAATCCGGTTGCAGGGTGTGGTCATCACTGATAGCAAGCGAATGCAAGAGAGAGAGAGAGAGTATCGATCGACTGTGTCTCAGTGGCCTTGGGGGAAATTGGCGGGAAAGCAGCTTGCCTCACCCATACATTATACAACTCGCGGGCTATATCTCCGATTTTGACCATCCAAACGCTGTTTTCACTCGTTTTATTGTTGTTTCAGGTTAATACCTTTATAATCAACCCATAATAGGCACATATGGATAAGTATTAATGCTATTAATGGTACAATGAATATTTTAGTGACGGAAACACCTCAAATACATGCACACAGGGAGAGGTGTCTAATTACCCCCATGCGCACTTCAGAGGTTAACCCGTCCAGCCCCGGCTAGTTTTGTAATGTTTGTTCACCAGAACCTGGCCGGTTTTCAATTTTTTGTTTTATTCCAGAAACAATAGCGAATGGGTTAGGAATAAAGGAAAAACCTCGAAAAACCGCTCAAAAAGCTTAAAGAATGGTCCTACAGAGCCCCCGAAAACGTATTTTACAAGAGTAAAAAATTTAAGGCAATTAACCCAAAAAAACAGGTTATTGCGCGCTCACGCGCACGCACGTGGACTTTGAGAGTTTTCAACCATCGGCACGGTTGCGTGGGATACGTACACAGTTCCCATACAAATCTGAGCCCTCTTGAGTGGCTACACCCGAGGTTACGGTCGGCGCAATTAGGGTGACGCGCCAGGCGCGTCTCTGGGGCTGTGCGTTACATACATCGCCGACGCGTCAGGCGCGTCGCTGGGGCTGTACGGGTTAAGGTTAGGCTAGGCCTACCCTGTTTTCAGTAGTTTTAATATATCAAGATAATTACTTAACAATATAGGCCTAGGCTAAATTCTCATCAAAATTGCTCATAGCCTATGTCCAATTTAAGCATTTCTTACTATGAAATGGAGGACTCAAAGCTTTACCTTTCCCATTTGGGAAGGGTCAGCCAGGGGATAGATAGCCTATGGCAATTTACAGCCCCACTATCCTAGCTCTGGCCCTTTTTGAGTTAGAGATAGGCTAGGTTAGATTTCACGATTTATGGCCATAGGCCTAGATCTACTTGGAACAGGTGAACAGGGAGGGCTAGGCTTGAATATAACAGAAAAGCTTGCTTGATATTATAACCAAGCCACTTTTCCAGAGAGCCAAGCACAACCCAATTATTCAGCGAAAATCCATACCACAACCCCATGGCTATTCCTAAACTCAAAAATTGATTGGTGGTTGAAGGGAAATTAAGCTAGAGAACTTCAATGGTCCTCTGGGGAATCACTAGGGCCTAGGCTACCTTATTTTCGTCAATTGAGAATGTCCTAAATACAGAATAATAAGATTAATGCAATAAACTGGGTAAATAATACACCAGGGACCATCACTTTATTAAGATTCGATTCCGTCTGTACTCCCGTGAGGCTTGGTTCTTGGTGGCTTTTAAGGGCGAGCAGACGAAGAATCCCGTCCGTTAATTGCCCTGTCTCCTGTGTGGCAGTAAAGTCTTCACATGCAATTCACGAGGCCGGTCGTCTTCAGATAGGCACAGACCAGCCGGACGGCCCGCATCCGTACTCCCTCGGTGAGGCCCCTGCCTCCAAGGATGGTCGGAAGCAATAAGTCACGGATCCTCAGATGACGAAGACGTTCCTGGAGGAGCAGGCGGTGGGAGTAAAAGCGCGGGCAGTGGGCGATGACATGGACGATCGTCTCAGGCCGAGAGCACCACCTGCAATTAGGACTACCGATGATGTTCAGACGGTGGAGATGGGCAGAGAGTGCTGTGTGGCCAATGCGGATCCTCGTGAGAGCGACATCATATGGGCGAAGGGGGTGTCTGACCCAAGGTTGAATCGCTGAGTCCTCCCGATAAGTCCCAAGTGTCGTTGCCTGTATGCGAGGCGGAGTTCAACATCCCACAAGTGGCGGCAGGCTAGGCGGACTGTAGATGCATGGGTGCGCAGGTCTTCCTGTAGGGGCTCCCACCACAGCTGAGGAGTGCGCCATTGAGGCAGCTTGGTCCGCCACGACATTACCACTGATCCCTGCATGTGAAGGCACCCACTGCAGGATCACCATCCAAGGGGGATCTAGACATCGGAGAATGAGACCTTGAATCCGAAATACCAGGGAAGCGTAGGAGGAAGGTCGAGGCGAGTTGAGGAGATGCAATGATGACAGCGAGTCCGTGTATATGACGACAGGTTGGGGACGTAGATTAGTCATGACAAACACCATTGCTTGATATATCGCAAACAATTCCGCCGCTACTATTGGATGGCGGCCAGACAGCCTCCAGGTCTGGCAAAGAGACAGATCCTCATAAAAGACCGCCGCAGTAGCGGAGGGCGGGACGAGCGAGCCATCAGTGTATATGCGAAAATGTCCGTCGAATTTGGTGCGACTCAATTCCGCAAAGAGGGTTCGTGCCATCGCCGAGTCCCGGTCCTTCTTGAAGTTGTCGGCAAAGGTAAGGCGTAAGTGCGACGAGAGGTCCATCCATGGAGGCACAGGCGACAACATGGGTACGGGGGACAAGCGAGGGGCAGGTACGTTCAGCCGCCGGTAGTGTTGGTCCACGTACGAGGAAGGGTTGTCGACGGCGCACTGGCCAGCGTGGGGCCGCAGATGCCACCCCGGACTCGGCATGGAGGACTGCAAGGGGATGGGACACCGGGAATTGAGCTACCCTCATCATCCACCTACAGTCTTGGTAGATCCTATCCCAGGAAAGGGGCAGCAGGCCTGAGTCCGCCTGGAGGGATATTGTAGGGGAAGAGCAGAACGCACCCATTGCGATGCGAAGCGCCGTGTTGTGCACGACGTCCAGCCTTCCCAGGACCGACGCTGACGCTGATCCATAGACGGCACTGCCATACCTGATCTTACTCCTGACGAACGATTCATAAAATCGCAGCAAATCATCCCTGGAAGTCCCCCACCGAGACCCGGCAATACTCTTCATCAGATCCAGGCGCTTCAAGCAGGACGTCTGTAGATATTCAATGTGCGGACGCCAAGTAAGGACAGGCCCGTCCAACCACATCCCAAGGAATTTGTGCCTGGTACGGTATGGCATCTGTGCCCCACCTAAGGACACTCGTGGTACGCCAGGGAGTTTTGTCTTCAGAGTAAAGCACATGAGAGCACTCTTCTGGGGATTGAGACTGAGACCCCAACGATGCGCCCAGTCATTGAAAGAGTTAACTGCCGCCTGTAGTAAGTCCTGTGCCTGAGGGAGGGTGTCTGCCCAACAGACGAGGGTGATGTCGTCAGCATATACCAGCGTGGATGTTGAGGGGGACCGAGGGTAGTCAGACATGAGGGCATTAAACAGAAAAGCACTGAGGCCCGATCCCTGAAGGACCCCACAATGTACTGGAAACTGCTGCGAGCGTGCTGTCCCCACGGAGACTGAGAAAGTCCGGCCCATTAAGAAGCTGCAGAACCAGGAGAGCACTTGTCCTCTCACCCCTAGTTCACCCAGTTTGTACAGTATCCCAGTGTGCGAGGCAGCATCAAACGCCCCCGCGACATCAATAAACGCCGCCAGGAGTACCTTCTTTTTACGGTACGCATCCTGGACGAGATGCTCAAACCGGAGCAACACGTCAATTGTACCACGACCTGGCCTGAATCCCCGAGGTCATCGGACAGTAAATTGTTGTACTCAAACCACCAAGACATCCGAGCAAGAACTATTTTCTCCATGAGCTTGCCTACCACAGAGAGGAGGCAGATACCCCATCTGGATGACAGGAGTGCTGGGTCTTTACCAGGTTTGGGGAACGGGAGGAGCAGAGCACGTTTCCAAGGTGCCGGAAAAACGCTCGAACACCAGCTCAAGTTATATAAGGCAAGTAAGGAGGCTTGAGCTGCTTGGGACATATGAGTGAGCATCTCGTTCGCCACGTCATCAGGCCCCATCGCTTTACCCTTCGGAAGGCTGGCCAGGGCACGTTGAAATTCAGCCTGGGTCAATGGACGAGCTAGGTCTGCAGGGGGCGGAGATTCAGTGTGGAAGGAGATCAACGTTTCAAGATGATCTTCCGCCAGCAGGGGAACAGGCCGACCAAACTTCTCGGAAAAGAAAGTCGCCAATGACTCAGCCTGGTCTCGGGGGTCGCATATAAGACTGTCATTGACCGATAACGGGAAGGACGTATTGACCCGCTTTCCGTTCATTTTCCTTACAAAACCCCAAGCTTTCTTACAGGACCCCACAAACTTTAATCCAGTGCAGTGAACCCCCCACGCAGCTCTCTTCGCCGCCAGCAGCACCCTGGTACAGATAGCATCTGCCTTCCGGAAGGCCCGCTTCAACTCATTACCAGGACACCTACTCCATTCCCTCCAAGCACGCCGACGAGCAATCACCGCCGCTGCGCACTCCGGGGTCCACCAGGGCACTGATGGGCGGGAGGAATGAGTCGCCCCAGTCTTCTTGAAAGCGCTCTCCGCAGCCTCGACCATACACACCGATACGTCCGCCGCCACCTGACCTAGGGAATCTGCGGCCGAGGCATCATAATGGGGCAGGCTAACGGCATAATTCCTCCAGCCATCGTCCCTGAAAGCCCAGCGAGGACGAGCCTTAATAGTGTCCTGAAGAGCCAAGCCTGGAACAGTCATCACAACAGGGAGATGGTCACTGCCCATATAGGGCCCCACCCGAAATTCCGCTCCCTGAAAAATGCCATCTCCAAGATACAGATCCAAGGTTGAGGGAGCAGCAGTGCGGGGGTCTATACGAGTGGGCAGTCCAGGGGTCGTGAGGAGGCTGAGGGTACTGCCGCCCAATAGAGCACTGAAGAGGGATGCGCCGGACTGTGTTACGTCCTGGGATATATAAACCCTGGGCTCTTTCTATTGGACTAGGTATGCGGCAACAAGCAACAACGGAAAACGCTAGATCCAACCCTTATCTATAAACCCAGGCAACAAACCACCCTAAACCGTCAAGAGTCCTGCCTGGACAACGAGGTATCCTATGACTCGGTTACAGGGTGCACGCACTATAGACTGCTGATAGTCAAGCAGGCTATATAAAAGATCACACAATTAAGTTGACTTAAAGCTTCAAGGAAAAGATAGATAACGGAATTAAATTGCAGAAACAATTTAATAACAAACTAGAAGAAAGTACATTTAACGTTACGTTAATTAATACAACTAATTACCCCTGCGTGAAAGAAGGTGAAAGCAAACAGTCCTCAAAACATCGTACAGGTAGACAAGATGCAGGTTTCTAAACTGCATGCGGCTACTGTAGGATCTGATGCTTAGCAAAGAAAGTAAGTTACGGATTTAGAGAACTCTTAACTAATAAGCAGGAATAAATACTAGTGATAGGACCTACAGTGTATGATGGCATAGGTATAATTAAATAAAGGCAGCAACTCGCAACATAACCACATACAGGTGTGCTTCTCACTCTTAGTCAGGCAAGCCTGCTCGGACAGAGTCTCTAAGCCACACCCTGACTCACAATGCTCACAAAGACGGTAAACTGTGGCACAATAACAAGCATACAGATATAATAAACCGCTAGCTGTTAATCTGCCAGGTGGCAGAGGTCTAGCCGGAAGGATATAGGCTTCGGATACCCGGGCTGAGCCACCTGCTCTAGCCTAGGGACGTTCCCAAGTCTGTGCGCCAAATTACTCTAATTGAAAGGGTGCTCTCTTGAGAGACTCAGATCCCAAGTATCTGACTCTCTCCTGGCGACCCTAAAACAAAAACAAGACGTGCTAGCGCAGTGCTGAGTGGACTAGGCAAGGGCCCTCACACAACACAACACTAGACACACAGGCACACAGACAAGAAAATGCCCCCAGACTCCCACGGGTATCCTAGTAGTCGTGCAGGTCCACAGGACTCGCACCAGCAGACTTTACTTAAAGGATCGCAAAAAAGACTCCCCTCCGGTCTAGCCCCTGCTCACCTGCCACAAGAACACACTAGCATGCATGAAACCACCAAATATGAGACAACAAAAAAGCTTCCTAGGTCTCATTAACAATTACATCTCTGCATAAGGCCCAAATCCTATCTAGTTATCTGAGAGCTCGTCGTTAATACAATAATAGATATAAGGTCTATCAAGGGGATGGGATAATTAAATAGATTGGTGAAGTAGTGGAAAGAAGGTATACAAAGTAAGAGAGAAAGTTTCTAAGTGGGGTTGAGAGGGATAGATATCAAGGGGGTCCGAAGGGTACGACAGTGAGGTGAGCTCTAAGTCTTGAATCTGTCTGGACCCCACCCTAGGCATGCAAAATACATCCCATGCTTGGCAACACTCAACACAGTTGCCGGGTCAAAATCCTCTACCCCTTGCGTGAGCCGAAACTAAGCCTAACATTGCGATCAAATGGCAACATCAGGCTCGTCCCAAGCTAGTCTCTCCGCGCACGCGCAAAGCAACGTCCACCAACCGGTCTCTCTCTCCCGCTCGTCTCCTCCCACTCTCACTAGACTTACATCTTATATAATATAATGAAACAATCAACTATCGAGAATAAAATATACTAAGATGTGTTGGTTAAGAATAAGGGCAGCTTCAAGCTGTGAAACAACATAAGAATATCCCAGACATTAGTTACATTGTCGTAGGATATATACTAAGGAAAAGCCGGCCAGCCGGCTGCCGCCAGCCGGTTTCTATCGCATGCCCGCACGTGGCTACTATGCAGGAGCGTCACAACTAGTTAGCGGAGGCACGGCCAACAGCCGGATCCCAATATTCATGACGAGCGTTGAAGTCGCCTATCACAAGACGGGGTGAGGGCAGCTGGCTGAAGTAGTGTTCGAATTCGCCCGTCGTAACATGGCGACAAGGGTTGTAGCATAGGAGCACCGAGGCCTAACCATTGTCAATGGCGATGGATACAGCTATGACCTCCATGACGCCACCTCCATAACTCCGCAGGGAGATTTCCTTGCTGAGAATTTTGTCAGAGACAGATAGAACTAAACCCCCACCTCTAGTACCCCTGTCAGCCCGGTACATGGTAAAACCAGGGAACCGGAGCGTTAATTTATCCGTCATCCAGGATTCACATATTCCCACAAGAAAAGGGGATTCTCTCTCAATCAGATGGCGTACATCGTGAGTCTTGCGGCACAATGAGCGAGCATTCCATAAAATCAGCCGCCTTTCAGTAGTCGGCGACATGAGGAGCGAGAACAATCTATGCAACATCCGTAAACAAATATCCTTAAAAGAGAGCCCCTCTTGTATGAGATCCCATAACTCCGAGAGAAGGAGGCCAAATGATTCTAGGGTAGGTATCCGCGGGGAGGCGTCAGAGGAAGGTGAGGATGGCAAGAGCCCCTCAGGAGAGACACCCTTATTGGAGGCCGGAGATGGACGTGCCCCACGTGCACGCCGCGGGACACCGGGCAGACTCGGCCGAGAGGCCGGAGCCGTCGCCAGGGAACCATTGTCGCGGGTCCCGGGTACCGGTACTCCACGAGATCCACTGAGAACGGCACGATGAGGGGCATCAGCTACGAAGCGTGGACGAGGAGAGGGCGGCGTGGCTGGGCGATGAAATATCACACTCGCGGAAGAAGTCGGCAGGCGCGACACTCCCAACACACGACGGACACCTGCGGCATCAACATCATCAACATCCTGTGATAGCACCACTTCATCCATCTGATCCGGAAGGGGGGCGAATCGATTTGGAGAGGCGACAGAGGCATAGGACAGATCACCCCTCACCTCCCGAGATGACCGACGGGGAGTGGAGGGGCCAGATCCTACCGCGGTAGCTGCATGGGATGGGCCGGAACGCTTGCGAGGGGTAAGAGATCGAAGAAACTGATTGTGTGCTACGAGGGTCACTTCCCCCTCCCGGTATTCCTCGTGTTTCTGCAATGCTTGACGATAGACCAAGCATGAAGACGCTGACACCGTATGCTGACCATTGCAGAAAAAGCACTTCGGCGCATTCGAACAGGTCCCCTCACCAGACCGTTTCGGATGAAAACGACTACATGTCTCACAGCGCACCTTATTTCTGCAGGATAGGGAGCTGTGACCAAATAGATGGCATTTAAAGCATCTCAACATGCGAAAGTGGTACGGCTCGACTGAGTAGCAGACATGACCCAGTAGAAGCTTCTTCGGCAGTGGCCCCGTAAACCTCAGACGGATCACATTAGAGGCCGACCGGGAACCGTCGTCGTTTCGTTTCATAAGCCGAGTCACCTCCTCCAACGACATGGGTCACCATCTAAAGCACGTGAACCCTGCAATATGTCCACATCAGAAACTGCACTGCTTACAGGACCGATCTTCCCCCAGGAGTATGCTGGATCTTCAGGTGAGATAGAAATTTATCCGGCATCTGAAGGACCAATCCCCGAATTTAACCATGTCGACCGGGGAGTCCTCCAACGAACACACCAACTGACGGGCAATGGAGATACAGACTGCAGTACCACGGCCTAATACCCGCGTATCACCCGCCCGAACATATTTGGCAAATACTGAATCATTGATGGCACGGGTAATCTTGGAAGGCGCATTAAAAACAGGCTCAATGGACATAGGATCATGAGTAATAATGTACATTACCAGCGACGGATTATCCACCAACACTTCATCTGGGCGAATGAACTCCAATGGCTGCTTGGAACCGCCTTCCGACCGTGCCAGTTTCTGTGCGCTCCCATCCGACAGGCTAACACCACCATCCGGACGGTCTAGGGTCTCACTTCCACGTTTGGATCCCTGGGCATGTCGGGAATCCATATGTTCCGGAACACCAGGGGGGGGGGGGGTCACCCGGGCCAGCTCCCTCCACCAAAGTTGTCCCCACCATGTCAGCGGAGGCGCCCACAGGCCCAACACATAACACTTCACAACACTAACCGCCGCACACCCCACAGTGCTAGCAACCCCAAGCCAAGTCACCAGCTTGCCTGGGGGATACACTGGGCAGCCTACACCACTAGGACCGTAATAGGAGTCACTCCAATTGTCGCACAGTAGCACAACACCCCACCGTCCACAGCCCCACACACACCGAGCTTGGCTAGGCGACCGGCAAGCTGCCGACCAGCTAAGTACACAATTGTCCAAGTCCATAAGCGAAGCAAACTTAGTCCAGAACCGCATGTCACTAGCCCACTCCACTGAGCTTACACCTCTGGCCAAGCCCTAAACTTGCCAGAGGGATATCACCAGGCACAACGCAAAGAACACATCCGTCGCGGACCGTGGGTCGAGCGGCTCTCTTATTGGTTGATTTCCCGTGAGGCTGCCCTAGGCAGTAATTTGTAAACAAAATGTTCCTCAGGTATACCAACCGCAAGAAATGCACCGCGGCGAGTTTGACAGGCTTACCAACCATACGTCCGACGGCATCGCACGAGAGATTCTCACAAGGAAGCAACTGGTGGTACCACCTTCACGTGCGAATCCGACGTGCGAGTCCTTCATCGAAGGGATCGCACGATTATCTGGTACTGCGGGCCTAAATATAAAACAGGACCGTGTGGGAGGGGAATTTAGAAAACTAAATGGGAGAGAGGAGTGGGTCATACTGGAAAATGGGAGGGGATGTGTCAGAGAGATAGAGAAAGGGATAAAGGAGGAGGGGAGAAGAAAGTGGAGGGAGGGGGTAGAAAATAAAGCCACGCTGGCATATTACAAAGAGAAGGAAAAACCAGCTAGAGAGCTATTCTATGATGGAGGATGGGGATCGAAACTACTGTTTAAAGCAAGGACAGGATCGCTGGAGACGAATGAGAGAACAAGGAGATGGAATGGAATGGGACCGCACTGCAACCAATGTGAAATGGGAGGAGACCCAATAGTGGAGGACGTAGAGCACATAGTAACGGAATGTACGAGATATAATGAGGAGAGAGACGAGTTGGAGGGATACATGAGGAATAGAGTTGGGGAGAGGGGGTGGGAGGAGATAAAGCGGAGAGACGATAGAGGGGTAGGGGCGCTGTTGGGGTTAACACAGGAGATGGAAACACAAGACATGGAGATGGTGAAGAAGATGCTGGAGAAAATGTGGAGGAAGAGAAAGGGGTAGGGTAGGGGGGGGGGGGGTAAAAAAAAAACTGTCCCTTATACTATCCTTCTACTCTAAACTTTCCCTCCTACTAAGGTTTCTGAGCCAGTACCGATTTAAAGGTCAGCCCTGTGGATCTACACGGTCTGCGGGCGGGTTCTAAAGAAGAAAAGGCCAATCCACAGTGCGTAACTCTGACGACATTACATTTTAGACCAATCATTATTGTGTTTTTCTGAGGACATAAACAAAGCTGTGTTGTGGCCTGTGTGTGTGTACTATAAACAATGATTCAGGTAAGATTTAGGCCTATAGCCTATTAAGTAATTTAGGTTATCGGCAGCCTGTAGAAACTTTCCTTACCATCACACTAAAGTAGGCTTGTAAAACAATAGTGCTGTGGCCTGTGTGTGCCGTAAACAATCAGGTAATAGCCTATCATGCTAGTCCTAGGCTATATCAAGTAATTTTAGTTATCGGCAGGCTGTAAAAACTGTCCTTACTATCACAATAAAGTAGGCTTAAGAGGACCTAGGCCCTATGATAAGATTTGTGTTAATTTTCAAGAAGATATTTGGTGAGTCCGACTGTCCGGGTGAGAGCTTGAGTCACTGTCACAGACTGTCAGACAGGCTTGAGGCCGGCTGGGCCTCTTCCAAAACGATAGCCTAGCCTATCTGTGAAACTATCTTACCAGGGTGTCAAACGACGCTGTTTTTCTGAGTGATAACGCAAATTAACTTTTTGTATAATGATAACAGAAACTCCCCCAACTTTGTTTTTGTTTTTAAGCAACAAAAAAGGTAAATTGACATAGGCCTAATTTTGGTTTCCTTTCCATCTTGATTGCTTTTAGATTGCAGGAAATACTGTTTTGACACCTAAATTCTCAAAAAAATCACGAGGGGGCATGCCCCCGGACATCCCCCCCCCCCCCCCCCCCCCCAGAGCTCCCGCCTTCGCCGCTCCGTCGCGCTATAATGATAAAAAAATAATAAACCATAGCCTAATGATAACACAATTCATATTTTGTGGATTGACACCCTGTATCTTACCTCTTACCTCACTTGGCCTATAGGCTAGCCTACCTGTATATCAATATGGCTTAGGCTAGAATTTTACCCCTAGAAGTGGTTTGCGAAAACTAGCCTAGGTCTAGGCCTAGAGCCCTAGAAACAAATACTTTTAAAATGTTGCCGGTAAATTTCTATAATTGCACCTATACGAGCTAAACAAATTATTATTGTATTTAACAGGAAGGTACGACGAGGTAATTGATGTGGGGTAGGTGGCAATATGCGGAAATGGATTATAAGGGCATTCCGCCCCTGCCCCCCTCTGACAAAAGTCTATCAATCTAGATGTGACACAGATTTTACAATGTTTCAGAGAGACATTAGCCTAACCTAACAACCTTACCTAACCTATCCTAGTATTATGGGTGGGGGCTGCCGCCCCCACACCCCCGCTGGTTGGGTAAAACGGTAGAAATCCAGTTGGGGTGGAGTGAGTAACCATAGATTTTTGGGTAAACCTGACTTTTTGGACCGACAGCGATTTCAGTAAGTTTTATTTTGTTTTTTTAAATTTTTCCTTCAGATATAGTGTTGTTTTATACTGAAGAGGAGCTGAAATGAGTATTTACCCATTATCCAACAGTCTAAAAACACGCCCCCCGGCCCCACTAGTGGGAAGGGCTATGAAGTTCAGGGAAAATGAGGGGTGAAAAGCGTAAAAATACAATAATATAGCGTTTTGTATCAAAACTTGGCTCGCGTTTTCCCAAATTCCAAACCCATAAAACCCAATTTTGTGAATACCCGAGCCAACCTTTGACGAAAGCTGGCTCGGATTTCACGGGGTGGAGTAGGTGGCCTAATATATTAGGTTATAAAAATAGTCAACTTTGGGAAGACATTAGCCTAACCTAACAACCTTACCTAACCTAACCTAGTATTATGGGTGGCCACACCCCCGCTGGTTGAGTTAGACTACTTTTTTTTTTTTTTTTTTAAATGTGCTAGGCTATTAGCCTTACCTAATAACCTTACCTAACCTAACCTAACCTATTATATGGGTGGGGGCTGCCCAGGGTGTCAATCCACAAAATATGAATTGTGTTATCATTATGGTTTATTATTTTGTTATCATTATAGCGCGGCGAAGGCGCGAGCTCTAGGGGGGTCCGGGGGCCCCCCAGATTTTTTTTTTTTGAGAATTTAGGTGTCTAAAACAGTATTTCCTGCAATAAAAAAACAATCAAGATGGAAAATATGGAGACCAAAATTGTGTCAATTTAGCCTAGCCTACCTTTTTTTTTTGGGGGGGGGGGGAGTTTCTGTTATAATTATACAAAAAGTTCATTGTGTTATCACTCAAAAACACAGTGTCGTTTGACACCCTGGGGCTGCCGCCCCCACACCCCCGCTGGTTAGGTTTTTTTTTTTTTTTTTTTTTTTTTTTTTTTATATATAGCCTATGTGCTATTAGCCTAACTTAACAACCTAACCTAACCTAACCTAACCTAGTATATGGGTGGGGGCTGCCGCCCCCACACCCCCGCTGGTTGGGTACTGGCTGAAAAACTTATTGTTTTGCAGTATATATGTATTTTAGTGTGTTTTTGTTTTCTCCCTTATAGTCTAATACATTTCAGCTCTTAATGACATATATAGCAATGATGTATATGCTCTACCGGACCTATTAGGCCTAAAAAGATCGATGGGCTAACTGTCGGTCCAAAACATCAGTATAACCGATTTTTGTAAGGGGGTCAGAGGGGGCGGAATGCCCTTATAATCCATTTCCGCATATTGCCACCTATACCACATCACTTACCTCGTCGTACCTTCCTATTAAATACAAAAATAATTTGTTTAGCTCGTATTGATGCAATTATAGAATAATTCCATGTTGCCTAGGCTAGGCCTATTTTCTTTATGGTAGCCTAAATCTACAGTTATACTACCCCTCCCCCACTGGGCCACTACGTGACTACCCCCCACCAACTCCCCCCTTCAAAACCCGCCTTTTAGGCTAGCGTGTTTTTGGATGGTTCAGCAGACGCGGAAACTGGAAAAAAACTTATTTTGATAAAAATTTATCACCAACCAGATAAGAGTTTTTCACTTTTTCAGGTAGCCTAGGCCTAGCCTAATTTGTTATTGTTTTTTATTTGATATACCGGTACAGTGTTGTTTAATACCGAGGACCGTCGCATTTTAGTATTTTTAACATTAGGCTAGCCTAACCTAACCTAACCGAAAACTAACCTGTCTCGCGACCGGTCTAAACCCAGCACACGTTCCCTGTTTATGGGTGCGCGATGGTCTAAACCCAGCACACGTTCCCTGTTATGGGTGCGCGATGGTCTAAACCCAGCTCACGTTCCCTGTTTATGGGTTCACTAAGGTTTGTAATACTTCAATGTATCTATTTCAAGTCAAATATACATTTCCGCGCATCATCAAACCATACTAAGTCTAGGCCTACTACGGCACTAATAATATTAACCCATTAGTACCAACAGAATAGCGACAAAATAGGGGTAGTATAACTAGATTTATCTTCTTTATTTTTAGCCTAGGCTATTAGGCTAACCCAAAAAGTAAAAACCTTTTCCAATAGGCTAGGCCTAGTTTCATCTAACCTTGCAGTTTAGCCTAGGTTAGGTTAATTTAACCCGTACAGCCCCAGCGACGCGTCTGATGCGTCGGCGATGTATGTAACGCACAGCCCCAGAGACGCGCCTGACGCGTCACCCTAATTGCGCCGACCGTAACCTCAGGTGTAGCCACTCAAGAGGGCTCAGATTTGTATGGGAACTGTGTACGTATCCCATGCAACCGTGCCGATGGTTGAAAACTCTCAAAGTCCACGTGCGTGCGCGTGAGTGCGCAATAACCTGTTTTTTTGGGGTAATTGCCTTCAATTTTTTACTCTTGTAAAATATGTTTTCGGGGGCTCTGTAGGACCATTTTTTAAGCTTTTTGAGCGGTTTTTCGTGGTTTTTCCTTCATTCCTAACCCATTCGCTATTGTTTCTGGAATAAAATTTTTTTTTGAAAACCGGCCGGGTTCTGGTGAACAAACATTACAAAACTAGCCGGGGCTCCACGGGTTAAAGCTACAAATAGCCTAGGCCTAGCCTAACATGCAAAATTAGAATAACCTAGGATAAAATTGAAGAGACCCTGGACACGGCGGACAGCCTTTTTAATTTTTTTTTGTTTTATATAGGCCTTGGCCTACAATGTTTAATACCGAGGACTGTCGCATTTTAGTATTTTCAACATAGCCTAACCTAACCTAGTATTATGGGTGGGGGCTGCCACCCCCACACTCCCGCTAAATCCATTAAATCCGAGCCAAGAACCTAACCTAACCTATCACAACGACTGTTATAACGTGGGAACAGTAGGATAAAACTAACCTGTCTCGCGGCGGTCTAAACCCACCCAGCTCACGTTCCCTGTTTATGGGTGCGCGACGGTCTAAACCCAGCTCACGTTCCCTGTTTAGGCTATGGGTGAACATTCCAACAGTTTCTCGTATTTCACTTATAGTGAATTTGCGATGGTAATTACATGTAGGCCTACTGTGTACACCAACAAAGTATCGTTCATGAAACTTCTAGAACACTGATAATTATCGATGGGGGCAAGAATGTAGTTACCGGGTGTACCGCCCGTCTTGTTTACACTACGCGGACGCTCACCATCATGTTCCCGTCTATTTTTTGACTGCCTTTGGATACAAAAATACATTACCCTAACCAAACAACCTAACCTAGTATTATAGATTTATAAGTATTTATTTTATTATAAGTATTTATAGATGATTTATGTTGTATGTCGGTAGTGGTACACCCGGTAACTACATCCATCCCTCGATGTGGCTCGTATCCGGGTTGTCTTCAATTTTATCCTAACCTAGCCTAAGACTATGCTGGAATTATTCAATAAGTGCACCATTATGAGCTAACAATTTTAGGGTAAGGGTTGTGTTACCAGGATTACCATCCGCTTTGTTTACATTTGCCTAGCCTAGGTGCATTAGCATCTAATTTGACTGCTGTTATTTTGGTAATTATAGGGAATAGGCTCGCACCCTTATTTTTCATGTTTTTTCCTCCAGATTTTAAGAAATTAGTGTTTTCTAGTTATAATTCCAATGTGGGATACACGATGGGTTGAGGGGCGGCTTTGCCCCCCCCCCCCCCCTCACTCCCCCTGTATATATGGATGGAGTCATGAAAGAAATACTATCAAGAGCAGTGGATGTTGGTGTATCGCTGAAAAGGGAGGGAATTGAGTGGAAGCTACCTATACTGCTGTTTGCGGATGATACAGTTCTGATGAGTGATAATGAATGGGAGTTGCAGGGTCTGGTAAATGAGTTTGGAACAGTGTGCGAAAAACGGAATTTGAAGGTAAATGCGGGGAAGAGCAAGGTTATGGTCTTCGAAAGGGGTGAAGTCACAGAGTGTGAGGTGAAGCTGAACGGTCAGGCTATGGAGATCATCAACTCTTAAGTATCTGGGCAGTGTGTTGAGTAAAGATGGGACTATGGATGAAGAAGTGCGGGAGAGGGTACAACAGGGGAATAGGGTTGTAGGAACGCTAAAAGCAGTAACAAGAAATAGGGTGGTCAGTATGGAAGTGAAGAAGTCCTTGCATGACAGTGTGGTAATCCCGACACTGACTTACGGAAGCGAAGCATGGACATTGGTTGAGAGACTCAGACCAAGAGTGAGAGCAGTGGAAATTAATTACTTAAGGAGTGCGTACGGAGTTACATGGAGGGATAGACAGACTAATGAGGAAGTAAGAAGGAGGTGTGGTGTGGAGGTAGATGTGCTGAAAAGTGTGAAAAGGAACAACTTGAGATGGTTTGGCCATAATTATGGAACGTATGGAAAGCGAGAGAATGACTAAGAGGGTGTACGAGAGCGAGGTGGAGGGACAGAGAGGGAGAGGTAGACCGAATGAGAGGTGGAAGGATGGAGTGAGGAAGTACATGAACGAAGGCGGTGCTGGTTGGGGGGAGGGGCGTCGACTGACTGGGGACAGAGGTGCATGGGGGCAGTTCGTTCGTGGCCACCCCTTCGGGGATCACGGCGTCAGGCAATAGATAGATAGGCTCGCACCCTTATTTTTCATGTTTTTTCCTCCAGATTTTAAGAAATTAGTGTTTTCATGGTCTTAGTTATAATTCCAATGTGGGATACACGATGGGTTGAGGGGGGCTTTGCCCCCCCCTCAAACCCCCCCCCCCCCATGAATTATATATATCGTCATTTATGTTGCCAGTTGGGGGTAAATATCTATTATACTGCATAAAGAAGGCGTTTGTAAACAGTGAGGATGTCCGAAAGTGTTCTGAGATTGATTAGAATGGGCGTTTTTTCTATTAATATCGGATTTTATAAATGTGATCAAAATTATTCTCCCACAGTGGATTATACATGAGTACAGTACAGTATAAGGATTCCATAAACCTACATTGTCCCCAATAAATTATGTATAAGGCTGCGAGCCTATTCTCTATAATTATCTTAATTTTTTATTATTTGCCCCTGCTGGTAATAGGCTATATATGATGACAATAGCCTAAGTCATGGGGGGGTGAGGGGGCAAAGCCCCCTCAACCCATTATTGTATCCCACGGACAGATGCTTCTTAAATTGATTTGTTACCGGCTGTGGCATACAATAATGGGATGAGGGGGGCTTTGCCCCCTCATCCCCCATGACTTATACTCGCAGATACTCCAAAATGTTTTTCTGGAAGAGGCTAGGTCTGTGGCTCCAGTTCAGTAGCCTGGTCACCACTTTGACCATGGCTTCGCCTGTGTGTGGTGGTTATTTGTGCCCTATAATTGAATTTTCGATCCTGGCCCCTCCACACTTTGTCCAGGCCAGACTCAAACTTTTCCACCGTGTCGACGTTCACTACCCACTCTGGCAACACAATCCAGTCACCGACAATCCTGTGTGAGAAGGAGTACTTCCTGAGGTTGAGTCTTGCCCTTGGTTTGAAGATTTTCTTTGTATTTCCTCTGGTGACGTCGTCTTCCCTCATCTGAAATATTCCCTCTGTGCAGTCATTGTCGTATTTTTGGGTTATTATCTTATAGGCTTCAATCTGGTCTCCTCGTGATCTTCTGTAGGCCAGTGTCAGTAGATTTAGCCTCCTTAATCTTTCTTCATAGGTGAGGTCTTTCAGTTGAGGTACCAGTTATTTTCTCGGCGTTGTACATTTTCAAGCGCATCTATGTCCTTTACAAGGTGAGGACTTGTTGACATCATATACAGTAGCCTATATTACCAGGAAGGGTGACTTATTGTCATCATCATATTATATAATACCAGCCTGGGGCAAATAACAGTTGGCCGTGGAATAATTTTGAAAAAAAGACAGGAAAGTAACTGCGAGCTTGCGACTTATGTAAACAAGGTGGATGGTACGCCGGCTAACACCATCCTTGCTGTTTAGGTTAATGCTTTGATTATATTGATGGAGACTTTTGTGGCGTTATTTGCACGCCCGGCTACACGTCTTATTTGACTGCTTCTTTTCCAAAATTATGCCACGGCCAGCAGTTATTTGGGTAAGGATAGTGTTACCGGGTGTACCATCCTCTTTGTTTACAAAATTGTACGCTTGCAGTTACGTTCACATCTAATTTGACTTTTTTTATTACAAAATTATCCCACGGCCTGCTGGTAATTTATATGATTATGACAATTAATCATTGCCCTCAAACTATTTTTGTATCTCACAGCTGATCACAAAACAATTTAGCCAACAGCTGGCCATGGGATACAATAGTACTGTACATGCATAAAACATACATAACATTTTAAGACTAAGTACTCCACACATACGTGCAGTTTCAGTCTCTTGTGGTCATGTGCTGAACCTTTAACTGTCTTGATGGTATAATGGTTAGTGTTTAAGTTATACTGTATATGCAATATCCCAGGTTCGAATTCCAGGAGGATCACATGCTTTCATTAATTTCATTTGAGGGTGTTGGGAGTGAAATGAATTAAGATTATTTCTATAGGTATAGGAACAAGTTTGTTGCAAGGTCAGTCCTTTGAGATTTGCTCCCCATAATTTGTTTCCTTTCACATAAGCATTACACTATTCATAGTGCAGTTGGGTCCAGATCATGATTAGATTGATATACAGTACCGGTATTCGATTAATGGATATTTATTGTGGTCTAGTGCTGAACCGGTAACTGTCTTGCTGGTGTAATGGTTAGTGTTTTAAGTTCTGTATCCCAGGTTCGAATCCCGGGAGGATCACATGCTTTCATTAATTTCAATTGAGGGTGTTTGGTGTTGGGAGTGAAATTAATTTATTAAGATTATTCTCTCCCACTTCATATGACTCAATAACCTCAAGCCATTCCTCTTTACACTCCACATCACATCACTCTTGTATCGTACTTCTCATTTGTCTATACTGTATATCTCTATGTGACCCCACACATACTTTTCAGACTAATTCATTTCCACCCCTCTCACTCTTATTTTATGTCTCTCCAGCAACATCCATTGTTCATACCTAGAAGTGAGGTGGGCGGGCATTGTGGTGTACTCCGCTGCGTGTCTGCCTGCTGAGACCGGAACCTCTCCGGGAGGTCTGGCGCCGGGGTAGTGCTGGAGGCCCTCAGTGATCCTTCTTCTCTAGGTCTTCTGGGTGACCTACATGTGTGGGAATTTGTATTAGCCTATGCTATTTATGTTGTGTTGTCCTTGTTCGGGCTCTATCGAGTTGGCCACCCCCATCAATGGGGTATGTGCCTGAGTACATACAATGCTATTGTAACATTGTAGAAAGTTAAGTAAAAAAATATTTGCGAGTTAATGAAAAGCAGGTTTCTCTCCTGTTTCACCAAAAAGAAGGTAAGGAGAAGTACAGTACAAAATATTTGTTAGTAAAGAAAAGCGGGTTTCACTCCCGTTTTAATTGTCAGGATCACCACAGTCTCATGCAATTACTTTTTTTTTCCTTTGATGCTCATCTCTTACACTAAATCCTCCAAACTCCCATTTTTACTCATCAAACTGCCCAAATATTTATGATACTGTACATGAGCTGACATTGTCCTTTACTTTACCATTCAACCTCATGCAATGATTTATTTACTTCCATGCTCATCCCTTGCACTTTATCCTCCAAACTCCCATCTTTACTCAGCAAACTGCCCATATATTTACAGTCCATTACCTGACCGTTCAACCTCACCTCCCTCTTTGACTGAATTCCTCTTGTTAACATTGATATTCATGTGCCCACACACCAAACATATTTATTAAATCTTGCAATTCCCACTCATCAGAACTATACCATCAGCTAACAGTAGTACCTGTAGCCAAGTTCCAGTTCCACTCGCTCTCCTCCCTTACTATGGGTACTCCAACATCCATTGCTCTTCCTTGAATTTCTTTAATGACTCCATCCATGTATTGTTCTAGAGTCCAAGTTGCCTAATGTACAGTCAAATCTTGATATGATACTCTCTTGGTATAACAATGTTAATAATGGTGTGGTTTGCAGGTGCTGCAGTGGGACTTTGTTGAGGCTTGGTATGCACTAAGTCAGCATCAGCCACAGTGATGACATGATGGGACAGTGTTGTGGCGGGACTTTGTGTTACACTCCAATTACAGTGCCTCCTTCTTGAGGTAACCTTGTTATTACCCCATCCTTGTTTTAATCCTCCTTTTTAGATTCCTTAAATTATATTTTTACTTGACAGTGGAATTAAAAGGGAGGGCAGGTTTGCTGTTCTTCATCAGTACACTTTGTTTTTAATCTTAAATCCTTTTTATATTCTCACCCTCAAAGTGATCCCCCTTGTAACTATATCTCTGTAGTCCCTTGTATTTTTTTGCTTTCCCTATCTTCTTTTAACTTGTCTTTTCACTTTTACTGTTTTATTTGATTTTTTGCTGTTATTAGTATCAGCTTATAATTTTTGAGGTAGATTTTTTTAGTTGAGCTTTTGGCAATCCAGCGCCCTGTTTGGAGGCATTATGTCCAGGCCCCAAGTCCTCCTGGGAAACCACTGTGCTCGGTATGCTGCCGCCTAGGACCCCCGCGGGGGTGGAGGAGCAAAGCAAAAAAGTGGCGGAAACGTCGTTCGGGTGAACTGAGAAACAGTGTGCTGCTCCCAACACTCTCGTATGGAAGTGAGACATTGACAGCAAGTGACGAGGACCTCTCCAAACTGAGACCTGTGGAGATAAGCTTTTTCAAAATGGCAGCTGGCGTGAATAGGCTATAATGGGCCAAGTAAAACGGAAGTGTATGAGTCATTGGGAATGGAAGAACAAGCTTTGGGCATTGATTGTGGAGTGGTTGATTGGATAAATAGAAGTACTATGAGATGGTATGGTCATGTTCGAATGGATGAAAACGGAATGCCAAAGAAAGATATATGAGTGTCATGTGAGTGGAACAGCTAGTAGTGGAAGACCCCCTATGCCATGGTATGGAAAAAAAAATTGGAAAAATATAATAAGGAAAAACTTCCACATAGTGGAAGGGTCATTGTGGCAAGGGAAGCGTGTCTTGACAAAGTAGCCTGGAGACGTTTCTGTCATGGCCATCTTTTAGCGGGGGTTTCCCAGGGGGAAACAAAGCGTCAGAGATGATGATGAATGAGGTGATTGACTGATTGCACCAGTCAACCTTTTCTCTGTACACTATATGGTTTAGCAAATTAAAGTCCTCAAGCTATAAATATAAGTTACTGTAATCCTTCTCGATGACAACTTGAGGGTAAAACTGCACAACCTCATTGGCCACTAATAACAAAAAATACCTACCGAAGGGTTTGATACATACTGGTACACTTAAATGACCAAGTGACCCATAAGAGGTACAGTTTAATTTATTTTCCTAAAGTTAAGTAGTATTCCACTAGATTACTTAAATGTTGAGCTGAGGAGACGTTTAGGTATAAAGAGTATTAGCGAGGTGATGCGTACAAGTAGACTGGGAGGGTATGGACATGTGGAGAGAATGGATGAACAAAATTGGGTGAAAAAATGCAGGCCTGTGATTGTGGAGGGAGCTGCACCAAGGGGTGGACCGAGGAAGACCTGGGATCGGACTATTCGTGCCGATCTCAAACCCAAGAACTTGACAAGTGAAGCAGCCCTTAACAGGGTTGCCTGGAACGCCGCCATTAGGACAAGAGACTGAAACTGCACGTATGTGTGGAACACTCAGTCTTCAAATGTTATGTATGTACAGTATGTATGTTAAGTACCGGTACTGTACTGTACAGTACAGTACAGTACACTACAATACCGGTAATTGATATGTTTTGCCTGGTATACTAATTTGTGTTATTATCTTCTTAGACAAGGAGAGGTTAAGAAGACTGAGGTCATCATGCAACGGTGTCCAAATATCTGACCTGAAAATCGACACTTACCGGGGACCCACCTCTAGGACTCAACCCTTGGACCACCCAATGTGACCCAACCCAAGAGCCTATCCCTGGCAACCATCTTGAAGGACTAATCCTGGGATCAAGCCACAGGACCCATCTCCAGGACTTGTCCCTGGGAACCCACCCACTGTGGCCCATCCCCAGGACTTATCCTTGGGACCAACACACAGGAGAAAACACACTGTGATCCACTGCCAGGACCCACATACTTTTACCTATCCCCAGTACTAATTTCTTGTATTCACCCCTAAACCGTCAGCCGACACCACAAATATATACATTTTCAAAAATATATATTTATTTTCATATAGCTGGCGTGCGATTAGATTAATAGTATTATCATGTAAATCATTGAAATTATATATTTATCTACTGTATATAATTTGTTAGGGTATTCATTATGCTGCAGTAAATTTAGTATTACTGTAGTCTTAATTGTCTTTTAATGAAATATAATAAATTATATATAAATCAAGCTAACTTTGTGGTTTCTTTTTAACCGTTGTAGTGCTTTGCTTCTCAAAGATTTAGAAAAAACAAAGAACAATAATTATAGACCCATCCATTTGGTGATTAATAAGGCACACAGTTGGTGAGCTATTTCCACAGAAGTGTGCAGATTTAAGACTTGGTAAGGGAGATGTCCCCAAAAATACCACTTATCCGGATAGTGCCTCAGTTAACCATTGAATCTGGCAGATCAACTTATCTATTCTATTCTACTGTATATACTCAGGCCTAATCCCCACTTTTCCTATTTTTTTCCCCTCTTTTTCCTTTTTTTTTGGGGGGGAGGGGGGGGGGGGGGGTGGCCGACTCAAGACAGTGTAACAGATTAATTTTTTGTTGAATAAAACTGGCTGTATTCAGAGATAGCCAGAGTAAGATGGAGAAGTGTGTCCTTGATAGTGAAGGGGTTGACACAGGTTGAGGGTGGTTGTTGTTGTTGTTCCCTAAGCTGCCTGGCCGAACAGTCCTGAGTCCCTAAGGAAGGCCATGGCCACGGTCGGGCTTTCCCACAGAGCTCTCAAGGAGTGTAGATTGTATTGCCGTAAGTGGTTGTGTAAAATGCAGTCTTCTATGATGTGTTTAATGGTATGGGGTGCTGTGTTACATCCCGGGCAGGTGTCGACGACGGAGTCATCCAGTGTCTTCTGATAGCTCAGAAGAGCTGGATGGTGTCCGCATCTCAGCCTGGCCAGGTGGACTCTGTCCTCTCAAGGAAGGTGCAGGAACAGTATCAGAAATTTATCTTCTTTTGAAGTTTTCATCGAAGGATTACGTTTCGCGCAGTGTCACATCGGAGAGACATAACAGAGTACAAAGGAGTACAAAGGAGTACAAAGGAAATCAAGCAACAACAGATCTAGTGACCCTTCTAGGCTGCTTGTCCTCCAAAACACTGAGGATCAAGTGTCCAAACAGTGGTTTAGAGAGGGTAAGGGAACATTGGAAAGGGAACTACTGCCCTGCCACTAACGTGGCAGGACTAGGAAGTTAGTAGGGGACATATGGGTTAGTAACTGAGGGGAGGATAAAATAAAGTTATTCATTTACAAACGCGGTCAGTCGCGGGTTTGATGCAAGATATTTGTCTAGGCGGAATTTAAATGAATCAACGGTGCTGCAGTCTATAACGTCTCGGGGGAAGCCCATTCCACAAGTTGACAACTCGATTGAAGAAGAAATTCTTAGATTCGTGTGAGTTAAAAGATTTACCAATAATTTTGCAACCGTTTCCCCGCGTGTAATTAGATTGGTCGATAGTGAAGTACTTACTACAGTTCATATTGTCGATGCCTTTGATGATTTTGAACACTTGAAGTAAGTCACCTCTTAATCTGCGCTGGGTTAAAGGAAATAGATTTAATTCTCTAAGACGCTCTTCGTATGGTTTGTTCTTTAGGCTAGGTATCATTTTGGTAACTCTACGTTGAACTCGTTCTAGCTTGTTTATGTCTTTTTGGTAATAAGGGCACCAGCATTGAACGCAGTATTCCAGAAGAGGGCGGACTAAGGAATTGTAAAGGGTTAGGATTACGTCTTTGGATTTATGCTCAAATGATCTGCCTATAAAGCCAATTATTTTGTTTGCCTTCTTAACAACTTATGAACATTGTTGACTCGGTTTTAGGTTACTCGATATTGTTACTCCCAGATCGGTTTCTCTGTTTACATTCTTAAGCTGAGTGCCATTCATCGAATAGTTTGCTTTCTCATTTAGGTATCCGATATGTAGTACTTTACATTTATCCGCATTGAAACTCATTTGCCAAATTTGGGCCCAATGTGACAATTTATCTAGATTGTGTTGTATATCGTCAACTTGTTCTTTTGAGAGTACGCTATTTGCAATTTTTGTATCGTCAGCAAATTTTGAGATTGTACAGGTGAGACCCTCATCTATGTCGTTGATGTAAATTAGAAAGAGAATTGGTCCTAGTACCGATCCCTGGGGTACCCCGCTACTTACATTGGTCCATTTAGATGCCTTACCGTTTATGACTACTCTTTGCTTTCTGTCGCTGAGCCAATTTTCTATCCATTTCAACACACCGTCTTGTATTCCATGCGCTTTTAGTTTTAGCAGTAAACGTTTGTGGGGAACTTTGTCAAAGGCCTTTTGAAAATCAAGGTATATAATATCTACAGCTTTACTCTCATCGTAGAGGTTGAGGATATCGTGGAAGAAGTCTAAGAGGTTTGTTAAACAGGAACGTTTTTTACGAAAGCCGTGTTGAGTATCTTTAAGTATGTTATTTTCCTCTAAGTGATTTACGAGTCTGTCTCTTATGACCGTTTCTAGCATTTTACATACAACTGAGGTTAAGCTAATTGGACGATAGTTACTGGGTAGGGATTTGCTGCCTTTTTTGAATATCGGTGTTACGTTGGCTATCTTCCACTGATCAGGCATAGTCCCAGACTGCAAGGATTTATTGAATATTAATGTCAGTGGTTTGGAGAGCTCATCCTTAGCTTCCTTTAGAACTCTAGGCGAGATTGTATCAGGTCCAGGCGTTTTATTTACCTTGAGTTTATCTAAACAATTCAATACTTCTCTCTCTGTAACGGTGATATTGCTTAGAACATCTGAATTATCAATCTGAATCGGCGATGGTGTAGGGATATCACTGAGGTCTTCTGTTGTAAAAACTGATGCAAAGAAGGTATTGAGGGCATTACTCATTTGTACTTCGTCTTTGGTGTATTCTCCATTTTCATCGACTAACGGTCCAACAGTTGAAGTAACTACTTTTTTCTTTCTGATATAACTATAGAATTCTTTCGGGTTTGTTTTACTTTGATTCTCAATATGTAACTCTAGGGTCTTTTTACTTTGCTTAATTAACTTTTTGGCTTTGCGTCGTAGCTCTACAAATTTCATCCGTTCTTCGTCATTTTGTGAGGATTTTAATCTATCATTAGCAAATTTTTTAGCAAGCAGGCAGTTTGAAATATCTTTATTCCACCATTTGGGCTTATTATTATGGCCTGGACGCCGTATTTTCGATGGTATGCAGTCTTGCACTGCTTTTAGGTAAGTGGTTTCGAATAACTTCCAAGATGTATTTATGTCGTTATTGTTAATTACAAAGCTCCAGTCAGTTTCTTTAAACATAGCTCTAAGTTTATGAAAGTTTGCTTTCTTGAAATTAGGGACTTTTTCGATGCTACTATTTGGTTCGTTACTAGTAAAGTTTAAAGTGAAAGTTATCGTACGATGGTCGCTGTTACTGAATTCATCACCAACATTCAAATTCTCTATTAATTCTTCTTTTGTTGCAAGTACAATGTCAAGAACGTTATTACCACGGGTCGGTGTTCGAACAAATTGATAAAGCGAACTCTCTTGCAAGTTCGTATACAAGTCATGTCCGGAGTGTGAAGTAAGAGTATCGCCCCATAGAGTCATAGAGGATGGACATTGGGAGATAATTAAGGGACTTGAAACTCATTTTGATAGAACCAGCCCATATGGTTAAGGGATGCATTGTGTCATCTCAATCATTCATGTAATATTTACAATGACATCAAGTGTATTCATCAACCCTTATATTAATGAAACTTTTTTCATTATTATACACCTTTCTAACATCTGCATACATTTTATATCCTGCAATCTTCAAACTGATCAATCATAACTAACAGTACATATATATTTGTAAACTATACGTGTCTAGCTATTGATTTCCAAAAGCTTTAAAAGTTTGTGACGCAGGAATGAACTAAGCGATTGAGTAGGAATTGGTATAGATAGGTTGGTCAGTGTGAATCTCTTGTTAACTTGTGTCAAAGATGGCAATTAAGATGTGTGATAGATTAAGAGGACATGCAGGCCTACTGTACATTTATGGTAGGATGTGCGAGAGGTGGAAACTGACATATATTATGCAAAGATAAATTTGCCTCCTGATGTACCAGTCTCACTATTGTCATTAGTAATATCTGTTCTGCAGATTAACCAGCCTTATGAGGGCTGCAGCCCAGTAGGCTGTTGAAAAATAGCTCATTCTCTCTCTATGCAAAGATATATTAGGGGCAAGAAAGTGGGAGACAGATAGATTACATTTTTAGTGAAAATCTGAATGAGAATGGTGAAGGCCAGGGCAGGTATGAGGCTAGAGGGGAGAGTGTATAGGATTATGCTATTGGAGATATGTAGGGATCGATTGTGTGAGAGGTGGGAGGGAAAGGAGAGGGTCGAGATTGAATATGGGAGAGAAATATCTGAAAAGTGAGAGGTTAGGGTGTGCATTGAATATATCTAATATACTGTAGCCTACTTATTTGTTATGATAATCTTATGATGAGCCATCATGTCAAAAAATTTCTGTAAGTCTAAGTAAAGGATGTATATGGCCCTTATCTGTCACAGTAACTCACACTATGTGAACAAATGTTGCAGTTTTGAAAGGAATTATCTTGGTCCTTTGAAACCCTGCTGTGAAAGGACATCTATAGTCTATTTTTTTCCAGCTGAGGGTAAATTGTCATGTTTCTATCTTTGTTACTCGGTTATAAGGTAGATTTTGTAGCGAAAGATGATGGTTATTCTGAAAACTTGGCATTAATATGACACAGAGACATAGTAGTTTCATATATTTTCTTTAAGTATCGATAAATCCGCTAATAAGAGATTCAATTTACGATCAGCTGGAAAAAAATAGAGTACAGTATAGTTAATGACATCCCCCCCTAATAATTAAATTAATAAATTAATTAGATATCAGCTAGTTAAATAATCAATTGATAATTCTAAGGATTTATACATTAGTTATATCCCCGTTCTCTGCCGTCCACCAGATTTGAAGCTGCGAGTAGGGGTAGACCTAGAAAGACGTGGGATCAGGTACTTCAGCCTGATCTCAAAACAAAGAACTTGATGACAGGGTCGCCTGGAATGCCTCCATTTAGGACATGATATTGAAACCACACTCTCTGTGGACAAACGGTCTTAATTATTTGTACAGTATGTATGAATCGAGTGCCAAATACATTTATACTTGAATAACTGTTAAAAGAAGGCATCTGCACCACAGAATTTCATCTTTTGTAGTTCATCTAACATTTTGCTTAATTTTCAGTGCATATATAATTATGCTTACTATAGCCTACTTCACCCTCAATAGAAAAGCTGGACTTTGGCGAGTCATAAACATAATATTTTGCAATAATTGAGGCAACCTATTAATTTTTAGAAGTGGTCATGTCTAAGTATGACATTTGTAATGAGCCATAGTTATATCCCTTTAAGATTCAATATTTCTTGGAGCTTCTGTTATTAACTCCTTCAGACATATATGACACTCGAGCGTCATATGGATCATATGCCAAAAAACATGTATGACGCTCGAGTGTCATATGGACTTATCTACATAGCTCTCTAATAAGTTTTATGACGCTCTAGCGTCATATGGAGCTCAGTAAGTCCGGTAAGTTAGATGAAAATCTGTCGGTTGGTGGCAACCCCAGGTTTCTCCGACAATTCTAACGGTCAGTAGTGTGGTTTTGACAGTTGTGTGGTGCAGTGTCAATGATACCGGGCTCCCGCCTCCGTGGACTTACTGGAACATAATATGACTGAAGGAGTTAACTCTGCTATCTTTATGCAAAAGAGTCAAGGTCTTTCCGATCTAGTTTTCTAATTATGGAACATTTTGATTGACTGGGGAAATGTGTAAAGCGATGAACGTGTTAGGAGAGGATCTACTTATCCTAAAGAATAACTAATTTATTTTAAAAAGCTTATAGGCCCTATATACATGCATGATGTTAGATATGTAATGTATATATGTGTGAACATTGATCGTCCAGAAGTGGCACATTTAGTACCAGCATAAGAGAGAGGTGCTTTTGTCCAGTAGGCTGTAGTCAAATAGTTTTTATTATTATAAGAGAGAGGTATCCCTGCCTGAAACACATCATTTATTTGAGAACCCTAGCTCCCACAACTCCAACACCACATTCCCAACTAAAAACAAAAACAAATTGGGACAGTGTGGATAATATTAGTACTCTGTGAAGCAGCTGTTTAGGTATTATGTCCTTACTTACACCTAATGTGATTTCCACCTAGTGACGAGGCACTAGGGTAAATACTGGAAGCTGATTGTGCCTTTCAATTTGTGCAGAGCTGTACAGTATAATATATCAGCACTGTATAGAAATGAGTGGATGATCAGCATGGACCACCTAACTATCACACTCGGATTGAGATATACAGTATATATATATATTATATTCTTACAGTTTCTTACAGTAGATCCTCTGGAAAAAGGCAAACTAGGCCTGTGTATCCAGCTCAGTACCAGTACTTGCACTGCTGCGGTCATTCACGGTGTTGGCGGCGGCGGTAGCAGACGCAACATTTTTACTATTCTGTATTTTTTTTTTATAATCAAACTTCAAATCTTTTCTTCCCCATGCTTTATCAAGATTACTTTCAAACTCCCTTATTGATTCGGAATCGACTACACACTGGGGCAGTGCGTTCCACTCATTTACCACTCTATCACAAAATGAGTTCTTTGCCTTCTCAAGCCTATTTCTTTCTTTGTAAATTTTCTTAGAGTGTCCTCTCGTTCTTGTTCCCTCCCGCATCAAGAAGATACCTTCACACACATCCTCATCGTACTTTCCTGACACTATCTTAAAAGTCTCTATCATATCCCCTCTCTTTCTCCTATATGCCAGTGTCGGAAGCCCCAGTGTCCTCAACCTCTGCTCATAGCCCGCGTTCTTCAACGTTGGTACCAGCTTGCTAGCTCTCCTCTGCACTTTCTCCACTGCTTCTATATCCTTTACCATATATGGAGCCCACACCTGGTTCGCATATTCCTGGTGCGGCCTAGCCAGCGCTGTATAGAGATTCCTGAAGATTTCTTCGTCAAGTGACACAAATGTCCTTATCAGCCCTACAATTCTATTGGCTTTGTTTATCTTTTCCGCTAAATGTTCTGAGAAATTTAACTTATTGTCTATCACTACTCCTATATCCTTTTCTGCATTCACTTCCTCCATCGCTTCATACATACTGTATCCTACCTTGTCTATCTTGCTTGTCCCAATCCGCATGTACTTGCATTTTTTTGGATGAAAAGGCATTAACCAATGCTCAGACCATCCCTTCATGCCATCCACATCTCCTTGAAGCAAACCCCCATCTTCCTTACTCCTCACTCTTCTATACAGCTTAGTGTCATCCGCATACAGGTATACCTCACTTCCATTAGTTATAACTTCAGGTAAGTCGTTGATAAATATAACGAACAGCAGCGGTCCCAACACAGATCCCTGAGGTACCCCACTTGTAATTTCCCTCCACCCCGAGCCTATTCCATTCACCAGTACCCTCTGTCTCCGATCTTTCAGGAAGGCTTCTATCCATTTTACACATTTCTCCCCTATATTATAGCTTCTAACTTTCTCTATTAACCTTTTATGTGGGACCTTATCGAAGGCCTTCATAAAATCGCAATATACCACGTCTATTACATCACCATCTTCTAGAATTTGCATCCAATCATCTACCACCTTAATTAGCTGTAGTACCGTCGACCTCCCCGGCAAGAATCCGAACTGTCTCCCACTGAAAAGTTGGTTTGACTTCATATGCTCCATTATTCCTTCTCTAATTACCGTTTCCATTAGTTTACACACAACACTTGTCAAACTGACTGGTCTATAATTCCCTGGGTCATTTCTCTTTCCCTTCTTAAATATAGCTGTTATTTTCGCCTCTCTCCAGTCCATCGGGATTTGTCCTGTATTAAACGATACCTCAAATAACATTTTCAATGGCTCTACTAACATCTCACCTCCTTCCTTTATGATTCTTGGGTGTATCCCATCCAGTCCCGGTGACTTACTTCTGTTCATTTTATCTATAGCCCTTCTTATTCTAGCATGGGAAAACTCTATTAGTTCTAGTGCCGGTGCCTGTTTGATGGGAATAGTAGGCACTGCATCATCCGACTCCACTGTTAGTACCCCCCCAAAGTATTTCCCCAGCACCTCTGCTTTCTCCTTATCAGTCTCCGCTCTACTCCCATCATCCAACCCCCCTACCAGCTCTGGGATCCCTACTCTTCTTGTTAACTTTTCCTGAATGTACTTCCAGAATATTTTTGGATTATCCTTCACATTTCTAGCAATCTCTCTCAATTATATAGCAGGAGATACGTCAGATAAATCCGCTGTCAATAACAAGGATAGCAGCTATCATCACATCCAGGACAGAGGGACACAACAACCAGCCCTCCCCCCAAATGTGCGGGCCCTTCTCACCCATGTGCAGTGTGTGGAAAGGGAGTGGGCGTTAACTCAATTCAATGTAACATCTGTCGATGTTGGGTACACCATGGGAGTAAGCGCTGTAGTAGAATAAAGGGACCCCTGCCGAAGGATAAGTCAGAAATAGAGAAATTTGAGTGCGTAGTGTACAAAGGCAAGCTTGTGTTAAGTGATGATCCTGTGGCTGTGAATTTTGGAAATGAGATTGGAGCTGGTGAACAAGTGTTGTTACCTAGGAGATACCATCTCTGCCGGTGGTGGGGCCGAGGCTGCCACTGTTGCTAGAATTAGGTGTGGCTGGGGGAAGTTCAGAGAACTACTGCCAATCCTGACCATGAAAAGAATGCCTCTTCCCCTGAAGGGAAAGGTGTATGCCTCATGTGTTAGAAGTGCAATGACGTATGCCTCAGAAACATGGGTCGTTAAAGTAGAGGATGTCAACAGAATGGAACGTAATGAGATGAGAATGGTGGGATGGATGTGTGGGGCAGGCTACAGGATAGAATAACAAATGTTGAGCTGAGGAGAAGTTTAGGTATAAAGAGTATTAGCGAGGTGATGTGTACAAGTAGACTGGGATGGTATGGACATGTGGAGAGAATGGATGAACAAAATTGGGTGAAAAAATGCAGGTCTGTGATTGTGGAGGGAGCTACACCAAGGGGTGGACCGAGGAAGACCTGGGATCGGACTATACGTGCCGATCTCAAATCCAAAAACTTGACAAGTGAAGCAGCCCTTAACAGGGTTGCCTGGAACGCCGCCATTAGGACAAGAGACTGAAACTGCACCTATGTGTGGAACACTCAGTCTTAAAATGTTATGTATGTATGTGTGTACCCGCACCAGTCCCCTCCCCACAGCTGTCACCACCAGGCCCTTTCTTACATGTAGCAGCCTCAACGGAAACATCGCCATCAGAATAAACTCTACCACAGGCGATTTACCTCAACAAAGACTTCTTGTGCCATTGTTCGGGGCTGGAAATGGATTATAAATGGGTTAGAGACACTAAGATCATACCAGGTGAAGAATGCATCCCCCAACACAAGCTCCTAGTGTGTGATATGTGCCTAAGTAAAGTTCCTGTTAGAAAGAAAGTTCATTTGCCAAAAAGGAAAGTATGGTTGTTGGAAAAAGAGGATTACAGAGACAGATTCCACAACAAAATTATGGAAATTGAAAGGAGAATGGGTGCTAGGCCAGATGATGTTGATAGCAAATTGTTGTGGGGAGATTGTAGGCACCAATCGATCAGGGCTAGACCCAGGTGAGGTTATAGGCATGTGATAAAGAGTCGCTGGAACTCCTGTTTCATTTGCTTGGCCTCTTACTGATTTTCTTTGTGCCTCATTTACACTGAGAGCAATCCAGCTAGCTCTCACAAACACCTCCTCCTCCTATCCACTTCACTACACTAAACATGCACACCACACTTCATTCCTCCACACCAAAATTAAAAAAAAAAAAAAAAATTATGAATTGTAGCCCAGCCTCGGAGTCCCCAGGGGGAGGGACCATAAATGCCCCCACACCCGACTGACTATCCCCTGACGACCCCACACAATTACCTGGACCTCGGCCTGTTACTCTTTATATTAATTTCTGCAACATTCGTGGACTTTCCTCTAACTTTCACTCTGTTGAGCACCATCTCTCCTCCTACAAACCTGATCTTCTCTTCCTCACCGAAACTCAGGTGTCTGTAGCAACATCCAGCAGCCCCTTCTCTGTATCTGTATGGTTGTCATGTAAAGCTACAACAACCTTGATAATCCTTTCTTGCACAAGGATGTAGAATAAAAGTCCAGAGATAAGTTTATAGGTTCTTATTAGCCAAAGATATACAGAGCTGGGGTGGCACTGCTATGCTGAGTGCCGACCGGATGTTACTGATGAAAACATGTGCAGCGGTGCCGGATATATTTGGTGCAACGCTGCCGATACTACAGAGTACGGTATATTATCATGGGACATTAAACAATGATAGTATTGCCCTGAAAGTACATGTGTGTATGTTGCAATATGATTAAGGCATGTGTACACTCTGTATATATGTTGTGTGTGCACTTAACCTATATCAACACCTCCCTCCCCCTTCAAGCTCGCAAGACGTTGTCGAGCTGACTCTTTTTCTAGGAGCCTTTCAGACCTACGTGGAGCCATGGGGGAAGTGAAGGACTCTCTTTCTGGGTCCGTGCAAGACACAGGGATCTCAGGGTTATGGGGGAGGGGTTCAACACCAGGGGAATTCACTGGGCGGAGGAAGCGACGGTCCCCCAAATATATCTTACCACTGGGGAGACGAACCTCATAATCCCTGGACCTGCCGCAGCCCATGACGACCCCAACCTTGTCCCAGCGGTGAGAAGTCGGGTCTTGGATCCGCACTGTGGTGCCGACTCTCAACCTGGGAAGGGGACGTGCGTGCTGGTCTTAGTTTCTCTGCACCAGCGCAGTGTGGGCGGCTGCACGGCGGTCACAGTCCTCGGCCTTGGCTTGCCACTCTGCTGCAAAGGACTGGGGATGAGCAGGGACACAAGACCGTAGTGGGTGGCCATACAGGATTTGTGCCGGGGAGCGGCCTGTGAAGTTCGGGGTGTTGCGGAGCTCCAACAGTCCACGGTCAAAGTCCTCACAGTCGATGTTGCCTGAGGGAGCCGCCTTCAGTATGAGGTGTTTGACGGACTTGACGGCAGACTCGGCATGACCGTTGGATTGAGGGTAGTGTGGGGAAGAGACCAAGTGATTGACTCCCCAACGCTCCGTGAAGTCCCGGAACTCACGGCTAGTAAACTGTGGGCCTCCATCTGTACGTAGGCGGAGGGGTACACCAACTTCCCTGAAGTAGCGGCAGAAGATCCTGATGGTGTTTGAAGCGGTAATATCTCCTTTGCAGGGTACGACAACGGGCCAGCCTGAGAGTCGGTCTGTTACGACGAGGAAGGATTTCCCCGCCACAGCGAAGAAGTCGGCTGAAACAGACTCGAAAGGCCTAGTTGGGTTGTCGTCGTTGATCATGGGTTCCTGCTGCTGACTAGGCTGTAAGACCTGACACGGCTCACAAGCTTGAACTGTATTGGCGATGTCCGAGTTGATGCCAGGCCAAAAGACAGCCTGTCGCGCCCTACGCTTAGTGGCCTCCACGCCTCTGTGACTATCATGCAGGCGAGCCAAGGTGTAGCGGCGGAGGGCTTCAGGAACCACAACCCTTGCTCCGTACAGGACGAGTTCACCATCTGCTGACAGGTAGTCTCGGAGTTTCCAAAATGGGAGTAGAGAGTTATGCAGGTCGTAGCGGTTGGTGGGGAAACCCGAAGTAACGCACTCACGCAGGCGGATGTACACAGTATCCGCTCTGGCTGCGTCTCGGAGTTCCTGGAGAATCCTGTCTGCGTCCTGTGAAGGAGAGTTGACGTCGGTGGCGGTGGCGTTGACAGTCACGAGGGACCTGAGGTGAACCGTGGCGTCGGCACATGCTAACTCATCCTCTGGCGTCGGGTGGCTGACAGGGGCCCGTGACAACGCATCAGGGATGCAGAGCAACCTGCCAGCGCGCCAGACGGCTGTGAAGAGGTAAGGTGCGACTTTCTCCTTCAGACGTTGGAGGCGGGGATTTTCAACCGCATCAAGGGTGTAGTTGTTGAAGATGGGGATGAGGGGGCGATGGTCCATCATGAGGGTGAAGTGTTGCAGTCCGATGAGGTAGAACTTGCACTTGGACATGGCCCAGACCACGGCTAGCATCTCCAGCTCAATGGTGGCATAGCGGGACTCGGGGTCGCTTAGGAACCTCGAGCCACACTGAACTAAGCGGAGACGGTTGTTGCCATGATCCTGTAGGAGGGCGTATCCAATACCGTTAAGGCGGGATGCATCAGTTTGTAGAATCACTGGTAGGGAAGGGTCGAATGGGGCCAGGACGGGTGGACTGAGCAGGGCAGCCTTGACCCGGCGGAAAGCCTCATCATGGTCAGCGGTCCACATAAACGGCCTCTTCGGGCTCATCAGGGGGCGCAGGGGCTGAGCGGTAGTGGCGATGTCAGGGGTGAACTCCGCCAGCTGGTTCACCAAACCCATGAAGGAGCGAAGGTCGGTGATGTTGGCTGGTGTCGGGAAGTCCTTGATCGCTCCGACTTTGCCAGGGTCAGCCGAGATGCTCTCACCTGAGAGCGTGTACCCACAGAAGTTCACATTGGGTGCGGCGACCACGAACTTGTCCTTGTTGAGTGTGATCCCACTGTCGCGGCACCGTATGAGCACTTCATGGATACGCTGAAGATGTGTGTTGAAGTCCTCGTCGTAGAGCAGCACGTCGTCGACAACCTTGGCACAATTTTGCACCCCTTGGAGGGCCCTATCACCGCGAAGGCAGAAGGCGTCACCTGTCGCAGCGAAACCCATTGGACCTCTACAGTGTTGGAAACGGCCATAAGGAGTGATGAAAGTTGTGAGATGCTGGTCCTCCTCCGCAAGTTCCATTTGCCAATATCCACTCAGGGCGTCTGCCGTCGTGAAGAATTTCGCCTGCGGGGCCACACTGCGGATCGCGTCGAAAGGCGTCGGTGAGGGGTGGGCTGGGCGGGAAACTTGGCAGTTGAGCTTGGTGAGGTCTACGGTGAGGCGAACTTCGGCGTTGGGCTTGGCGACGACGAGGGGGTGGCACCACTCTGAAGGTTCATCGCCGGCCGGTTTGATGATACCTTGTGCCACTAGCGAGTCCAGCTCCTGCTTAACTTTGTCCCTGAAAGCAAAGGGGATCTGCCGCGGGGTGTAGATGGCAAAAGGCACGGCATCGTCCTTGAGGTGGATCCGCATTGGGGGACCCTTCATAGGCTTGAGTGGAGCTGTCTGGAGATCCTCCTTGGAGACCAACACGTCCTTGAACTCTCGAAGAAAGAACTCCTTGGCTTGTGCAGGTGATGTGGTGGCTGTGAAGGGTAGCTCCTTACACCTGTAGATATGTTTAACCTGTAGAATTGGCTTGGGGAATTTTGCTGAGATGATGGCCAATTCTTGACAGTGGCGTTTAGAAGCGGCGTCTGAACACCCTCGCGGACTTGGATTGTGGCAGAATAGGAACGTTTGCTGATGGTGAGTTGTGCATGAAACGTCCCCAAAGCAGGAGCCATTGCAGAGCCATCCGCGTTGAGCGTTGTTGTCGGAGGCGGAGGTCGTAGGCTGCTGAGAGGAATCCGAAGTATGTCGAGGTGTCGTCGGCCGATCACTGTGATGTCTGCACCTGTGTCAGGAAGCATGTGGAGTTTTCTAGTGGTGCCGCTGTAGGTGAGACTCACGGATGTCAGTGTGGGTGCCTGAACAGGTGATCCCACACATCGGCAAATTGTGGTCTTCTGTGCTGTAGACTTGTTGTGGGAGGAAGCGTCGTTGTCCTGTGTGGCGGGCGTCTTGGAAGATCTGCAGCATTTGTCGTAGTGGCCCATATGGTTGCAGCGACGACACTGGGCGGTGGCTGCAGGGCAAGCAGGAGTCCTAGGCTTATGACCACGACGGCCACAGTTAGTGCAGGTTTAGTCTTCAGCCGGGCACTTGTTCTTGTCGTGCCGGCGAGCACAACGCTGGCAGGCGGCAGCCGACGCCAAGGACTGTTGCGATGTGGAGAACTTGTCGCGTTGCTTAACTTGCTTGTACGCTGACACGGTGTTAACCTGGGACGGTGGGGCACGTATGGCTGACGTAGTGCTTCGAGTGGCCTCGTAGGAACGGCAAGTGTTGACGATGTCCTGTAATGAAGGAGTGGCGTCGAGGGAAAGCAGCTTCTGTACAAGTTCTTCGTCATGTATGCCCATCAGAATGACCATCTTGAGTTGGGTCTCCTTGCAGGCTGAAGAGTTCCCTGGGCAGACGTCAATTTCTTCGGCGATGTGGCAGAGGCGGACGTAGAAGTTGTTGAATGACTCGCCCTGTTTTTGCTTGCAACTGAAAAGGTCCCTACGACGGAGAGTTTCATTGCGAGAATTCTTGATGTGCTCCTGAAGTGCATCGAGGACTGCGTCAACGGTCTTGTCGGTGTCAGGGGGTATGCTTAAGGTGTGCTCCAAAAGCCGCTGTGTCTCCAGGGTTAAGCACATCCGCATCTGGATCAGTTGTTTCTCCCTCGGTAATTTAGATAAGTCTACCATAATAGAGTAATCGTCCCACCGACGCCTCCATTCTCTGAAAACCTGGAAGGTGGCATCAGCGCGAAGGGGCGGCGGGTTCTGGGTGATAGCCTTCTGTGGTGGAGGTGGAGCTGTAGGGGTGGAGGATGTTGTGGAATTGGGTGTTGTCCCCGTTGAGGTAGGTGTAGGTGCGGCGGCAGGTGGGGTAATGTGGGCCAGAGCCTGGACAAGGGCGGATAACTTGGCATCGTCCATCTGTCTCCTGTAATCCTCCTCCGTGCGTCGTCTCGTTTCCTGCTCCTGTCTCCTGTAGTCCTCCTCCTGTTGTCTGCGGTCCTCCTCCTGTCTTCTGCGGTCCTCCTCCTGTCTTCTGGTATAGTCGTCCCGTTGTCTGCATTGCTCCATATACTGTATGAGCTGAAGGAGGTCTGCACTTGTGGTAGGTTGTAGACTTGCAGGGTGTGGTGACAGGGGTGGCATCCCCCTATAGTGTAGGGGAGGTAAAGTGGGGGAGGTTGGGGAGGTGGAGTAAAATGAGGGGTGGTGAGAGGAGGAGAGGTTGGAGTGGAATGAACTGACTAGTATCCCTTACCAGCAACTCCAACAGTATCTCCATCATTATCTCCACCACTATCTCCACCAGTAGCTCCACCATTATCTCCCTCCCCAGTATGGTCGTGTGGGGTGTCTCTGGGCTCCCCATGAATCTGCTCATCTCCCTCCATAATTGGTTGATAGCTGACACACTGTAGTCTTGCAGGAACGATGAAAATGTGCAGTACAACTGGAACAGTTTATTTAATAGTGCGAGAAATTATCTGTGCTAGAGTGAGTGAGTGAGTGAGTGCGTGAGTGCGGTAGGCTTGGCACCACTGTGTTGACTTGGCAGCGATGTGCGTGTGTCCGTGCGCGCATGTGCCGGCACAGCTGGAAGGCGTGAGGGGTGGTAGCTTAGCTGCAGAGTTCAGTGTGGTTGGAGCCGTCAGAGAGGGAGGGTATGCTGCTCCTAGCTCTTTTCCAGCAATGTTTCGGCGGCTATAACCCTCACAGCAAGTTGGGAATGGGCACAAATGACATGGGACATATAATAAAGGCACTGCACTACACTCTTAAGTACTTCACTGCACTATAAAGCACTGCACAATAATATATCCAGGGCTGGAGAGGTGAGGTCTTGCAAGATGGCTGGCTGAGAATCCGGTCTTGGCTCGTATCTCCTGGCTGTATTAACACACTGCGCCATGTATGGTTGTCATGTAAAGCTACAACAACCTTGATAATCCTTTCTTGCACAAGGATGTAGAATAAAAGTCCAGAGATAAGTTTATAGGTTCTTATTAGCCAAAGATATACAGAGCTGGGGTGGCACTGCTATGCTGAGTGCCGACCGGATGTTACTGATGAAAACATGTGCAGCGGTGCCGGATATATTTGGTGCAACGCTGCCGATACTACAGAGTACGGTATATTATCATGGGACATTAAACAATGATAGTATTGCCCTGAAAGTACATGTGTGTATGTTGCAATATGATTAAGGCATGTGTACACTCTGTATATATGTTGTGTGTGCACTTAACCTATATCAACAGTATCCTCCTACTTTCTCTATCCTAGTTTCAAAGCCAAAGGTGGATGTTGTGCATATGTGCACAACAAACTCACTTGCTCTCGTGTTCCCGATTTCGACTCCTCTGAATTCTCAACTTTATGGCTCAAACTTTCCTGTCATTCTCTTACTAAATATTTCTGTGCTGTCTATCTTTCTCCTAACTCTACCAACTTTCCCAAATTCTTTGACTATCTAAACTCTACAGTGGAACACATTCTATCCATTTCTCCTTTCTCAGAAATCTCCATCTTAGGAGATTTCAACGTTCACCACCGCCAATGGCTCTCCTCTCACACTACTGATCCACCTGGTGAACAAGCCTACGTCTTTTCTATCCTAAATTACCTAGAGCAGTTAGTTCAGCAACCCACCCGTATCCCGGATCGCATCGGAGATCGGCCCAACATTCTTCAGCGGCTCGCTTGGTGTAGTGACTAGCGTCTCGGACTTCCACCCAGAAGGCCCGGGTTCGCGCCCACGCTCGGCGCATTAAAGATTTTTCACAAGCACTGAGTCGTTACCATCCCTCATGAGCAAAGGGATGGGGTAGTAGTACAGGACCCCAATGGAAATATGCCTAATCGGCCTTATTGAGCTATCCTTAGCTAGCTTAGCATGCGCTAGCTTTAAGAACTATTATTATTATTATTATTATTATTCTAACTTCTAACCCTTCTTCTTATACTGTCGATCTTTTCTCTCCTTTGGGCTCCTCCGACCATAAACTCTCTGTCACCTGTCCTATCTCTCCAGTACGGCCACCCGATCCTCCTAGCCGGCGGCGCTTGTGGCACTTTGGCGCTGCCGACTGGGAGGCTCTTCGGCAGTACTTCTTCGATTTCCCATGGAATGATTTCTGCTTCCGTGGCCGAGGACCCTCGGAGAGTGCTGAACGCATTACCGAGGTAATCGTATCGGGCATGGAAGCATACATTCCATTCTCTTTGACTAATGCTAATTTTTTTTGGTTTACTCACACCTGTTCTACTGCTGTCCGCAATAAGGAGGAAGCATTCAAACTCTCTACAAATATAAAGACAAGGTGCAACTTCAATGGGGAATATATAATATAAGAGACAGGTACCATGCATTGGCTTGTTTCTATTGCCAGAGATTTGGGCATGCAGAAAATAAGTGTGCTGCTAAACTAAACAGTGATGTGCCTGTTTGTTTTAAATGTGCTAGAACACATAGGTCGAAGGATTGTAAGGTGACTGTGAGAAAGTGCATAAATTGTATGAGATACGGGAAACAAGACGTGTATCATTCATCATCAGATACCCGGTGCCCGGTCTTTTCGAGTGAGATAGTCAAGGTGAGAGACCTAACTGATCATGGAATCTAGTGCTTTAATAAAGATAAAGGGGGGACTGATAAACATTCAATCAGTGGGAAATAAAACCTTTGAAATTCGAGACTTAATTAATGAGGCAAAATATGATGTACTAGCGGTAACTGAAACATGGCTGAGTGAATACGATACTGCTAAAATACTTGAAATGACTCCTTTAACGCATACCTTCTTGCACAATCCACGAAGAGGGAAGGGAGGTGGTGGTGTGGGAATTTTTCTTACAAACACGTTTAAGAAGACGAAAATATGTAAATCTGCAAGGTTCGGTAGTTTTGAACATATACAGATGGGCTGTGAGATTGGAGGCTGGAAATGTACTTTTATTGTTGTTTATAGACCCCCAAATTTAAGTGCCAGTACATTTATTGATGATTTTAGATTATACTTGGAAACAATTGATATGGTTAGTACGAATACATTCGTCTTTGGTGACTTTAATCTGTGGGTGGATGTTCCGAATGATTACTATGCTACTATCTTTATAGAATTGATGGAGTCTTTCCACTTGATAAATAAAGTGCATACTGCAACTTCAAGAGGTGGTCATGCATTAGACTTGGTTTTTACGAATAGAGAAAGCGATATGATAAATGAGCTGTATGTTGAAGATGAGTGTTGTATTTCGCCGGTCCATAAACTAGTTACTTTTAACATGCCGTTTGTAAGTAAACCTAGACAATCTAAGACAATAAAGTGTAGGTCAAAAAGAAAATTTGAGCCACAACTACTAATATCGACTGTTGCGAATGAAATACTAATTAAGAAAAGAGAACACTGTGCTCACGGTGAATTAATAGATGACTGTACGTCATGTTTCACTAATCTGTATAACAGCATTGCTAGAGAAAAATACGAAGATATGTGCCCCATTATTGAAAAGAAAATAGTAATAGTTGATAGTGCGCCGTGGTTTAATGCTGATATTCAAAGAGCAAAAAAGGCCAAGAAGAAATACGAGAGGCTATGGAGACGTCTACGAACCGAAGAGGCAAGAGATAACTATAAAAGAGCTCGGAATATAGAAAACAGGCTCATTGTGCTTAGAAAACGTGAATACTATATGAATAAAGCAAAAGAAGCTGGATCTGACATGAATAAGCTGTATGTGGTACTTGACAACTTGACGGGAAACAAGAAGAAAAATAAGTTACCAGAAGGGATTCTGGATATGACATTGGCGAATTATTTTTCTGACTTTTTTTTGTGATAAAATTAATGCCATTGTTGGAAATTTTGGAGTAGTCGAGACTCAAGACGTTGTTGTAGCTGAGCCTACTGTGACTAAGTTAACAGAATTTACTATGACGGATCTGAATACAGTTAAATCCATAGTTACGAAAGCAAAACTTACCCATTGTAGTAATGATCCTATACCGATACGTGAAATAGTGCACAGTAAAAAATTTAACAGTTTTCTGGACATATATGTTGACATAATAAACTGTAGCATTGCAAATAATGTATTTCCATCGTCTGAAAAGTGCGATTGTGAAGCCTATTATTAAAGGGAGCCTTCATTCTCAATGCTTGAGCTCTTTTAGGCCTGTTTCCAATTTAACATTTCTATCAAAAATTACTGAAAATGTAATTCTGGGTCAGTTATGGGATCACTTGAGTTTAGTGAAGGCTCTCCCAGACAACCAGTCCGCATATAGAAGACTTTACTCTACGGAAACCACGATGTGCTCTGTGATTAATGATTTACTCGTGCAAATGGACAATGCGAAGTGTGGAATCTTAATTTTGTTGGACTTGAGTGCTGCGTTCGATACAGTGGTGCATAGCTTACTAATAGAAGACTGTAAAGCTATTGGTATTGATGGTAATGCGCTGGAATACCTTCAAAGTTACCTTACTAACAGAACTTATTGTGTGCAAATAAGTAATAAATTCTCAGAGATGAAGCATCTAGAGAGGGGCGTCCCTCAAGGGAGTGTTCTTGGACCAATTCTATTCTGTATATATACAATTGCACTATCTAGCATATTAATGAAACATGGAGTGAAATTCAAGCTGTTTGCGGATGACACCCAATTCTATCTGGCACTAAGTGACGTGGTGAATGTTGAGGAGAAGATTAGTGGTTTATTAAAAGACATTGGGAAGTGGATGGAGTCAAAGTAACTGAAATTAAATGAAAATAAAACTGAATGCCTATTAGTAGGCAGACGGGTGAACCTTGAGAGACTGGGCGTGCAAAGCCTCAATATCAATGATAGTGTGATGACTGTGAGTAGTGTGGTGAAGGATTTGGGAGTCTTGGTTGATAGTGAACTGTCATTTAAAAACCAGATTAATCAAACAGTGCGAATCTCTGCCTATCATCTGAGGAATATTGCTTTTGTGAGAAAATATCTGGATATTAATACAACCAAAATGTTGATCCACACTCATGTAATTAGTAAATTAGACTATTGTAATTCTCTATATTATCGACTACCAAATTACTTGCTACGAAAACTACAACTTATAATGAATAGAGCAGCAAGATTAATAAAGAGTTTACCATTCCGTGCGAGTATAACGCCGGCATTAATTGACCTGCATTGGCTGCCGGTGAAAGCGAAGATCATATTCAAACTGTGTGTTATAGTGTATCAAGCTTTGAACTTTGGAAAGCCGGAATATGTGCGAGACTTATTGGAAGACTTCAATGTTGGCACTGATATGATGCTGAGACATGGCAACGTGCTGCATCAATTGAATGAGCCACGGTGCAATCATGAATTTGGATTTAGGGCCTTCGAAAAGAGTGCACCGAGACTTTATAATAATCTACCAGTTAATGTGAAAAGGTGTGCGAACATAAAGGCCTTTAAAAAGTCACTAAAAACACATTTGTTCAGGGAGTGTTATGACTTAGAAGATGGCACTGTGAGACAAGACTACAAGTGCTAGATGGTTTAAAGGGCAGCTGCGACGAGCGTCACATCTAGTGACGGAGCGCGGCTGAGAAACTCCAGACCAAGTAAGTAAGTAAGCAAGTAAACGGTACTGACGCCTTAAAACTCAAGACTCTCATTCTTCATATGTTTCTGCCCGGAATCAAGCCAAATCTGTTTTTCAACTTGCCAAACACTCTTTCATCAACAATAAATGCACTGAACTATCCAACTCTAGCTCTTCCCAAGCTTTCTGGCATCTAGCCAAAAACCTCTCCAACAATTTCTCTTCCTCGTCTTTCCCTCCCCTTTCCCACTCTGATGGCACAACCATCACTTCTTTCTCTGACAAAGCTAAACTCTTCGCTCAAACTTTTGCTAGAAACTCCACCTTGGATGATTCCGGTGCTATTCCTCCCTCTCCGCCCTCCTCTCTCTTACTTATGCCTAATATCCTAATCTCTTCAAAAGATGTACTTTCTACCCTCTCTGGGCTTAACATTACTTTTTCAGAACGCCCCAGCCAGCAATCCCTCAACGACAAACGTAATGAAGCCATACAACTCTTAAATTCTGATCTAAATACTATTTCCAATTGGGGCAGAGAAAACCTTGTTAACTTTAATGCTTCCAAAACCCAATTTCTCCATCTATCTACCCGTCAGGATCTCCCAGCGGACTATCCCTTATTCTTCAACAATACAAAAATCAACCCATCTTCTCTCAATATTCTTGGTGTCTCTTTTTCTTCTGCTCTCATTTGGAAGGACCATATTACCAGTCTTGCTAAGGCAGCCTCCCAGAAGCTGGGTGTGCTCAACCGCGTTAGGGGGTTCTTTTCCCCTGCACAGCTTCTTGCTCTGTACAGGGGCATAGTGCGCCCTTGTATTGAGTATTGTTCACATGTGTGGGGAGGTTCCTCTCACACCGCTCTCCTAGACAAGGTTGAAAGGAAGGCCTTTCGTATCATTAACTCCTGTCCACTCACAAACTCTGCAATCTCTCTCTCTCCGCCGCAATGTTGCATCTCTCTCGCTATTCTATCGCTACTATAATAATCAGTGTTCCTCAGAGCTATCCCAGTGCATACCACCTCCTTTACGTAGGGCACGTGGTACCCGTCTTGCAACTCAATGCCACCCCTACTCTGTGCAACTCTCCAACCCAAGAGTGAAACGTTACTCTCAAACTTCCTTCTACTCAACAGCTGAGCTCTGGAACTCTCTCCCAGAATCAGTTTTCCCCGCTTCCTATGACTTAAATTGCTTCAAACTCCGTGTGTCCAGGCATTTTGGCTCGAACGTCCCTTGATTTTGGCCCTGTCACTCTTTCAACTATGGGGGAGGTACTCGCTATAGGCAGTTCTGCCTTTTGCCTCCCTCAATCACATAGAAAAAAAAAAAAAAAAAAAAAAAATTGAATTGTATAGAATGCAGCCTCCTCGATACCACAGACAAAGTACAGTGTTATGCCCTGTTTTTCTACAGGTTTAACTTGGGTAATGTGAGTTCTAACTGACTGGGTATATAAGGCTGCATGCACAATACAAGGTATGAGGAATAGAGAACACAAAAGAAACACACGGTAACAAGACACACGATCACGTTTATTAATATACCACTGCTGAATACTCGTGCAAGACAATATGATAGAAATAAACAACACTAGCATAAGTGGATCTGGATGGAGCCTAGTCTCCCACTTCCAACGTTCAGGTATTAATCTTCTGATCACTGGCTTATTTAACAGGTTTATACACTGGAGACTATTAATGTTACTTATAGATTCATATTCACTGTTAGATTTACTACTGGTAGCTCTGGTGCACAAGTAATAGTTCACAGACTAGATTAGACACGCGTATTTTAGAGCACAGGAATTCTAGTAACCTCAGGGGGGGTACTGATCTAAGTTTTATATTCTTATGGCAGAAATACGTAGAACACAAATCAGTGGGCGAATGTTAGATATCACTAGGGTTTTACTCCTATGTACGAATATCTGGATAAAGGTAATTACGAGAATTAATGTCGCCTGTTAATTAATAAACACTGATACGCTTAGCACTTCCCAACTGGAATGGTTATATATGAATTACACTGGGCAAAGAGATAGCCACTTCGTAGAAATATTAATAAGTGAATCTCTAAACAGCACTGTAACAATGTAGTACTGATAGAGTGAATCTTTGGGTAGTATCTGATTGGTCTGGTCCTGGTTATCTTGCGTCCATGATGTTGGGGGCTAGCGACTGGTTCCGCGGCCGTCCAGGGCGTCCATATGTATGAAGTTCTCAAATACGTGGACAGGTCCTTCTATCCAAATCTGCCACGGAGTCTGCCAGCTCTGGAACTCACTTCTCAGCAACTAGCAAGGATAGAGCTCAAGGCTAACTCTGGTGACCAACCTTGGTGTCTATCTTTCAACTGATTTACCTGGGGGCTGGAGCTGGGTTTATAGGCTCGGTTTTGGGCCCTGTAGGCCATAGGGATCTCGAGTCTTATGGACTTATTTGAGCTCTCAATAGATACGGGGACTAGGTAAGGTGGTGATTACTGTTGTGGCACATGGCTATAGGAAGCCTTCATAATATGATATAACTGAGCCTTAGTAGGAGGTACTATTTTGGCTATACTGGAAGTATTTAGGGGAGAGAGACTGGATCTACTTTGCGAGGAGGATGGGGACAGCTGTGATAGGGGCGTCTCTCTTAGATTGTTCAATCTTCATTCTATGGTATAGCTGAGGTGCTAATTTAGTGATCAGAGTATGCAAGAAAGGTAAATGGGTTATTGTGGTTTAATAAGGGTTAGTAAAGGGGTTAGTCATGCATGGTTAGTTCATTGATAGGAAGAATTCCTGTGCTACCTGGCAATGACCCAGAAGTCAAAACAGGGGTCAGGTATACCTCTGCGGGGGTGGGGGTCTCCCTCCTCGGGTGGGTAAGAAAGGGGTAGCCGGGCGCTCTCTCTCTGGGATGGTCGTCCGGCGGCTGTGGCTAGGGGCTTGCCATATCACCAGTGTTTGTAATAACCCTCTGTTTATGAGACAGATGTGGGTCTTCTTAATATCCAAACCGAAGGTGCCTTGGCTAGCTGGTTTTAATCGGTTGGTTGTTAATCGTATGGTTTGCTGGATGTGGTGGAGACTGGTTGCTAACTCTGCCACATTTATCTGGAAGTATGGCAATAGAAGTTAGTTACTGGTGAGGCGGCTAGCCTCGCACCGACGACCATTGGGTGCAGGGTTGTGAATAGGTTGTAAGAGAATAGATGGCATGCAAGGGGCTAGTAAAGTTCTAATGTTGTTCTGGCCTATTAAGGGAAGGCAGCCTGGATAGGAGTATATATATAAAAGGTTGGAGAGCGTTAGCAACGGAAAAATCAAGGATCTTCAAGAGGTATGAGAGAGAGGCTAGGTCGGACAAGAGTCGAGAAGCGCGGGGTATTTTAATGAGAGGGGAGGAGTTCAGAGGGGCTATAGGGAAATTTGACCCTAAGGTCTCTGGGCGTGGGGGTGGCATTAGGCTGCAGTTGATATTGGAGTGTGAAAAGGCAGTGAAAGTACGTTAGCCAAATGCTACCGGGGAATGCAACTATGGGGTGGTATATGAGTCTGGAAAAGATAGAATTATGAGGACTGTGGGGCTGGGGGGGGGGGGGGGGAGAAGGAGGTGAATTGTAGGTGTGTGCTTGACTGTGGGTAAAGTGGGGAAAAACATGGTGTATTATTCTTCGTCAGTACGAGGGGTTATGGATACTATTAGTTGGCACAAGCTTTTGCACGTCTAGTTGTCCCTGGGAACTGCGTTTTCTATGAAATATATACCAAGAAAAGCGGCAGTTCGTAGGGGTACTTAGTTATTGTTTCGAGGTACTTATGACAGATACTGGTAACAAGGTTATCTATACAATCTCTGGTTGGGGTAAGAGGTGTAGGACACGAAGCAAATTGGCGTAGTGTGGACTGTGGATACGAAGGAGGTGAGTGGAAGACGTATAACAATTGTGGAAAAGTAAATGGAAAAGATGAACACAATGGCGGATAAAGATAATTAACCTAAGGATTGAATACATAAATTTATGGGGCGATTGTCTTCAGAAACTTAGTCTGGCAAGACAAGGTATTTTAGGGTATGTTGATATTAATACTTAACCTAAGGATTGAATACATAGATTTATGGGGGCGATTGGTCTTCAGAAACTGAGTCTGGCAAGACAAGGTATTTTAGGGTATGTTGATATTAATACTTAACCTAAGGATTGAATACATAGAATTATGGGGCGATTGCCTTCAGAAACTTAGTCTGGCAAGACAAGGTATTTTAGGGTATGTTGATTAAAATGCCCCAGAACGAGAAGCCCACCACAGAAGCCACGAACGAACACCACACAGAAATACCCAAAAGAAAGGTCCACAGAACGAAAGGACCAGCTGACCGAGCCAGCCATTTCAGACAGGCCCAAGGCTAAGCAGCTCCAGGCCGCACCCACCTACCTTTTCTAAACTGACTATTTTCCACACCTCACGTACACTACCCCCCTCGTGTCCTACACTCCTAACTACAAAGATGATGAACAGGAATATACATTCATATTAAAAACACCCATGCCCTGTCCCGACGTTGAGCCAATGCCAACACATCAGACAGCCATAATTATATCTACGTATGTTGTTACATCCGAGAAGTAGATGTTATGTATCTTAGAAGTTAAAACACTCACGCTTGTCCCTAGACCTCGTATATCATTTCCCATGACGAGTATAGATATATGTAACCCGTGCTCAGTCGCCCCTTGCATTGTTCCTCTAGTAACTAAGTCTATAATATTAACTGCCACCAGCATTGATACGACATAGCGGCACTTACCTTGTGTCGTATTGTGCCAAGTACAGATCAACCAGGTTTCATCACCTTATTAGGACGACGACTATAATGTCATCGTTCATCGATGTATGCAATCCTTAGTTTAAGTATTAATATTAACATTCCCTAACATCTTGTCTTGCCAGACTAAGCTTCTGAAGACCCATCGCCCCATAAATCTATGTATTCAATCCTTAGGTTAAGTATTTTTATCCGCCATTGTGTTCACCTTTTTCCATTTACTTTTCCACAATTGTCATACGTCATCCCCTTGCCTCCTTCGTATCCACAGTCCACACTACGCCAATTTACTTCGTGTCATACACCTCTTACCCCAACCAGAGATTGTATAAGACAACCTGGTTACCAGTATCTGTCATAAGTACCCGGAAACAATAACTAAGTACCCCTCTGAACTGCCGCTGTTGTTGGTATATTTATATTTAATAGAAAACGCAGTTCCCAGGGCCAACTAATAGTATCCATAACCCCTTGGACTGATCACATAACTCTATCTTTTCCAGACTCATATACCACCCCATAGTTGCATTCCCCGGTAGCATTTGGCTAACGTATTCTACTGCCTTTCCAAACTCCAATATCAATTGTAGCCTAATGCCACCCCCACGCCCAGGGACCTTAGGGGCAAAATTTCCCTGTAGCCCTTGAACTCTCCCCCCCCTCTCATTAAGACACCCGCGCTTCTCGACTCTTGTCCGACCTAGCCTCTCTCTCATACCTCTTGAAGATCCTTGAATTGTCCGTTGCTAACGCTCTCCAACCTTTTATATTATATACTCCTATCCAGCCTACCTTCACTTAGTAGGCCAGAACAACATTAGAACTTTACTAGCCCCTTGCATGCCATCTATTCTCTTACAACCCATTCACAACCCTGCACCCAATGGTCGTCGGTGCGAGGCTAGCCGCCTCGCCAGTAACTAACTTCTATTGCCATACTTCCAGATAAATGTGGCAGAGTTAGCAACCCAGTCTCCACCACATCCAGCAAACCCTACAATTAACAACCAGCCGAGTAAAACCAGCTAGCTAAGGCACCTTCGGTTTTGGTATTAAGGACACCCACATCTGTCTCATACACAGAGGGTTATTACAAACACTGGTGATATGGCAAGCCCCTAGCCACAGCCGCCGGACGACTATCACAGAGAGAGGGCGCCCAGCTCCCCCTTTTTGCCCACCCGAGGAGGGAGACCCCCACCCCCGCGGAGGTATACCTGGCCCCTGTTTTGACTTCCGAGTCATTGCCAGGTAGCACAGGAATTCTTCCTATCAATGAACTAACCATGCATGACTAACACCTTTACTAACCTCTATTAACTCACAATAAACCATTTACCTTTCTTGCATGCTCTGATCACTAAATTAGCACCTCAGCTATACCATAGAATGAAGATTGAACAATCTAAGAGAGACGCTCCTATCACAGCTGTCCCCATCCTCCTCGCAAAGTAGATCCAGTCTCTCTCCCCTAAATACTTCCAGTATAGCCAAAATAGTACCTCTTACTAAGGCTCAGTTATATGAAAATATAAAGGCTTCCTATAGCCATGTGCCACAACAGTAAATACCATCTTACCTAGTCCCCATATCTATTGAGAGCTCAAATAAATCCATAAGACTCGAGATCCCTACTGTCTACAGGGTCCAGAACCGAGCCTATAAATCTAGCTCCCGCCCCCAGTCAAATCAGTTGAAAGCTAGACACCAACCAGGGGTCACTACCCTGCAGTTAACTTCTAGCTCTGCCCTTGTGTTGTTCCGGAGTGAGATTCCAGAGCCGGCAGACTCCGTGGCAGATTTGGATAGAAGGACCTGCCCACGTATTTGAGAACTTCACACATATGGGCCCCCTGGACGGCCGCGGAACCAGTCGTTAGCCCCCAACATCATGGACGCAAGATAACCAGGACCAGACCCATCAGATACTACCCAAGATTCCCTTTAGCAGTACTACATATTACTGTGCTGTTTAATATTCACTAATTAATATTTCTACGAAGTGGCTATCTCTTTGCCCCAGTATAATTCATATAACCATTCAATTAGGAAGTGCTAAGCGTTTCAGTGTTCAATAATTAACAGGCGATACTAACTCTCGTAATCAACCATATATCCAGATATTATTACCTAGAAGGAAACCCTAGTGATATCTGAATGTTCGCCCACTGATTTGCGTTCTATGTATTTCTGAGACAAGAATATAAAACTTAGATCAGTACCCCCTGAGGTTACTAGAATTCCTGTGCTCTAAAATACGCGTGTCTAATCTAGTCTGTGAACTACGACTTGTGCACCAGAGCTACCAGTAAGAAATCTAACAGTGAATATGATTCTATAAGTAACATTGATGGTCTTCGATATATAAACCTGTTAAATTAATGCCAGTGATCAGAAGATTAATACCTGAACGTTGGAAGTGGGAGACTAGGCTCCATCCAGATCCACTTATGCTAGTGTTGTTCGATTCTATTATATTGTCTTACACAAGTATTCTGCAGTGGTATATCAATAAACGTGATCGTGTAACTTGCTACCATGTGTTTCTTTGTGTTCTCTATTCCTCATATCTTGTATTGTGCATGCAGCCTTATATACCCAGTCAATTAGAACTCACATTACCCAAGTTAAACCTGTAGAAAAACAGGGCATAACATTGGCGGCAGCGGTGGTTCTTGATTCGGATAAAAGGTTGCATTACACTGCAAGTTTGGAACAGTAGAAGCATGGCAACATCGCGAAATTTTCAGCCACTCGCACACATTCCCAAGTATGATGTAAACACGTATGATATCACCACTTACTTAGACATAATAAAGCCAGTGTACGATGTGGTACTCCATAATGACCGCGAAAAAATTGCCGTTGCAATTTGGCATATTATACAGTTGGGAGAAGCCGTTTCCCAACTTGTTGATCGGCCTACCTTTAAAGAATTTATTCGCCAAACTGTGACACAGTGTACGCCAGAGTTTACCTGGAACCAGTTTCGATCCTTCGTGATCCGGACCTTAGATCCACTTTTGGGTTCCCCCGTCGCCCCCAAAATAATAAAAGTCGACGAGATCAAGTATGAAGGGGATATAAATGTGACCCTCATACAACTCTACAGATACGTGAGGACCACGTATAGCTATGAAGATTACGACCAACAAAATGAACTCTTATTCACCGCATTGTTAAACATCCTCCCACCCCACATCACCGCCCATCTCGACCCGTATGGCTTATTCGAAGAACATATGCTCTCCATCAGAGAAGAATGCCTACTCAGTTCGATGAATCCCCTATCCAACCCTTCAGCCCCTATCCAAGACTCCGTGCACCCTTCCAAAATGACATCCGGTGAAAGTCCAACCCCAGTGCACTCTTCCTTGCCTCTATCCTCTCTGACCATCCCTAAATTTTCCCCTGCCCAGCCATCCACCAACGATCATCTTCCATCAATTGTGTTACCCCCCCCCCATCCTTTTTCTATGCATGTCAAACAAACCCACCAACCCCAGATAACCGCTAACCAGACCGTGACTGCCACCAAGAAGATTCCCAAAATTCGTCCTGTTAACAACCCCAAATCAATACATCAGTCCTCTACCAATAACCCCTGTTCTACACCTAACTCTTCCCCCACCAACCCTCCGCAGCCCCCCCAACAAGCCCCGTATTCTAGCTATGCCTACCTATGTAGGCCTACCACAACATATTTCCCCATGACCCCAGAAACAAACCCACCAACCCCAGATAACCTCTAACCAGACCGTGACTGCCACCAAGAAGATTCCCAAAATTCGTCCTGTTAACAACCCCAAGTCAATACATCAGTCCTCTACCAATAACCCCTGTTCGACACCTAACTCTTCCCCCACCAACCCTCCGCAGCCCCCCAACAAGCCCCGTATTCTAGCTATGCCTACCTATGTAGGCCTACCACAACATATTTTCCCCATGACCCCAGAAAACCAACCCACCAACCCCAGATAACCTCTAACCAGACCGTGACTGCCACCAAGAATTCCCAAAATTCCTCCTGTTAACAACCCCAAATCAATACATCAGTCCTCTACCAATAACCCCTCTTCTACACCTAACTCTTCCCCCACCAACCCTCCGCAGCCCCCCCAACAAGCCCTGTATTCTAGCTATGCCTACCTATGTAGGCCTACCACAACATATTTTCCCCATGACCCCAGAAATGTTCAGCTATCCCCCCACCAACAAAATTTCCCTTGTGACAGTTTTCCGTCGGTAGCTTGTGAAAGTTTTCAGTCAGTAGCTCCCTTCCACCCCCACACAATTCACACCCCTAGAAAACTTCGAAACCCCACACTTGACTCGCCCTCTCATGTCAAACAAACTCACCAGTCCCAGATAACCTCTAACCAGACCGAGACTGCCACCAAGAAAATTCCCCAAACTCGTCCTGTTAACAACCCCAAATCAGTACATCACTCCTCCCTCAATAACCCATGTCCTATGCCTAACTCTGCCCCCACTAATCCTCCCCAGTCCCACATAACCTTTAACCAGACCGAGACTGACACCAAGAAAATTCCCCAAATTCGTCCTGTTAACAACCCCAAATCAATACATCAGTCCTCTACCAATAACCCCTGTTCTACACCTAACTCTTCCCCACCAACCCGCCGCAGCCCCCCCAACAAATCCCGTTTCCTAACTCGCTCACCTCTCACCACCCTGACCCTCCCACACGCGCCGTTAATCCTCCCCTCACGCGTGACGACCTAGGGACCCAACCATGTTCCCCCCCTTCCCCCAGAAATGCTCAGCTATTCCCCCACCAACAAAATTTCCCTTGTGACAGTTTTCCGTCAGTAGCTCCCTTCCACCCCTCCACAATTCACACCCCTAATAAACTTCAAAACCCCACACTTGACTCACCCCCTCATGACAGACAAACCCACCAACCCCAGATAACCTCTAAACAAACCGTCACTGCCACCGACACACCCCACCACTCTGATCCTCCCACACGCGTCGTTAATCCCCCCCTCACGCGTGACCCCCACCAAAGTGATTTCCCCCCCTCATGCGTACCGAACACCTGCTCACCAGTCGGTCCCCCACCATCATGAGCCCAGCTATACTTTCAACCTCCACCAATTCCCGCCTTGCCAGCCTAACCTCTCACGACCACATTCCGAACGAACAATCACCCCCGTACATAACCCCTACCTCCTTTTTCCCCCTTATCTTACCCCCCTCTTCACCGTTACCCCACCTGCCCCAAATTCCACCCCCAAAGATCCCGCTCGACAAAATACCACTCTCATCCCAATCCAACCACAAAACTTTTTCCACCTTGGCTAAACCCCAAAATACTCTCTCTCTCGCCCCAAACAACATAATCAACCTCTCAACTTCAACCACTCCTCGAAATCCCATCCATGTCTCTCCCGAAAATAAAATCAGTCCAAATTCAACCCCTCTCAAACCACAACCCTGTCTGCCCAGACACCCCCCCCCCACCATCTCCCTATCAAATCCCCACACCCCAAACCTCCAAACCACCCGATCATAGTAAACTCTCAACCTTCAGCCTTACTCACCCTTCCCCAAACCCCACTCACGACCACAACTCTCTACACAATTCAACCACTCCCCAGCACCAACAACCCCGACTCGACCTGCCCATTTCATCTTTAAAACCCCTATCACTACCCCCGACCGAAACCACTTAGACCCCCCTCCAAAACTGGCCCCGGGCCAGCTCGCCCCCAGACCCACATTCCTAACGACAGAACTAACGGTATATCCACCCCGCCCTTCCAAAGTGAAAGTGAAACCCCAAGGTCAAAGCCACAACCACCACCACCCCGTATTACCAGACCGTCACCCAGACTAACGGCGACCCTAAATAACCCCCCCTGATGATGATGAGGATATTATTGTACTTGATTTTTTTTTATTGTTTTCAATTCCTAAGCAATTGGGCATGATTCTATAAATTTACATGTTTTCCATATACTGTATATATTATTTTTTTCCCTTAGTCATACTACTTTTCTTGTTAACCTACACTTTTCTGACTATCTTTTTAATTTGCTTTATACATTGTTAAACACTTTACCTCTTCTTAATTTCCTGTGTTCTTAATTATCTGTTCTTTCTTAAATTTACATGTTTTCCATATACTATATATTATATATTTTTTCCCTTAGTCATACTACTTTTCTTGTTAACCTACACTTTTCTGACTATGCTTCTTTATACTTCACCCTTGAGGCTCGAGGACGAGCCTATAATGAAGGAGAGGGAAGTAAAATGCCCCAGAACAAGAAGCCCACCACAGAAGCCACAAGCGAACACCACACAGAAACACCCGGAAGAAAGGTCCACAGAACGAAAGGACCAGCTGACCGAGCCAGCCATTTCAGACAGGCCCAAGCCCGCAGGGCTAAGCAGCTCCAGGCCGCACCCACCTACCTTTTCTAAACTGACCATTTTCCACACCTCACGTACACTACCCCCCTCGTGTCCTACACTCCTAACTACAAAGATGATGAACAGGAATATACATTCATATTAAAAACACCCATGCCCTGTCCCGACGTTGAGCTAATGCCAACACATCAGACAGCCATAATTATATCTATGTATGTTCTTACATCCGAGAAGTAGATGTTATATATCTTAGAAGTTAAAACACTCACGCTTGTCCCTAGACCTCTTATATCATTTCCCATGACGAGTATAGATATATGTAACCCGTGCTCAGTCGCTCCCTTGCATTATTCCTCTAGTAACTAAGTGTCTCTAATATTAACTGCCACCAGTATTGATACGACATAGCGGCACTGTCCTTGTGTCGTATTGTGCCAAGTACAGATCAACCAGGTTTCATCACCTTATTAGGACGACGACTATAATGTCGTCGTTCATCGATGTATGCAATCCTTAGTTTAAGATTAATATTAACATTCCCTAACATCTTGTCTTGCCAGACTAAGCTTCTGAAGACCCATCGCCCCATAAATCTATGTATTCAATCCTTAGGTTAAGTATTTTTATCCGCCATTGTGTTCACCTTTTTCCATTTACTTTTCCACAATTGTCATACGTCTTCCCCTTGCCTCCTTCGTATCCACAGTCCACACTACGCCAATTTACTTCGTGTCATGCACCTCTTACCCCAACCAGAGATTGTATAAGATAACCTGGTTACCAGTATCTGTCATAAGTACCCGGAAACAATAACTAAGTACCCCTCCGAACTGCCGCTGTTGTTGGTATATTTATATTTAATAGAAAACGCAGTTCCCAGGGCCAACTAATAGTATCCATAACCCCTCGGACTGATCACATAACTCTATCTTTTCCAGACTCATATACCACCCCATAGTTGCATTCCCCGGTAGCATTTGGCTAACGTATTCTACTGCCTTTTCAAACTCCAATATCAATTGTAGCCTAATGCCACCCCCACGCCCAGGAACCTTAGGGGCAAAATTTCCCTGTAGCCCTTGAACTCTCCCCCCCTCTCATTAAGACACCCGCGCTTCTCGACTCTTGTCCGACCTAGCCTCTCTCTCATACCTCTTGAAGATCCTTGAATTGTCCGTTGCTAACGCTCTCCAACCTTTTATATATATACTCCTATCCAGCCTACCTTCACTTAGTAGACCAGAACAACATTAGAACTTTACTAGCCCCTTGCATGCCATCTATTCTCTTACAACCCATTCACAACCCTGCACCCAATGGTCGTCGGTGCGAGGCTAGCCGCCTCGCCAGTAACTAACTTCTATTGCCATACTTCCAGATAAATGTGGCAGAGTTAGCAACCCAGTCTCCACCACATCCAGCAAACCCTACAATTAACAACCAGCCGAGTAAAACCAGCTAGCTAAGGCACCTTCGGTTTTGGTGTTAAGGACACCCACATCTGTCTCATACACAGAGGGTTATTACAAACACTGGTGATATGGCAAGCCCCTAGCCACAGCCGCCGGACGACTATCACAGAGAGAGGGCGCCCAGCTCCCCCTTTTTGCCCACCCGAGGAGGGAGACCCCCACCCCCGCGGAGGTATACCTGGCCCCTGTTTTGACTTCCGAGTCATTGCCAGGTAGCACAGGAATTCTTCCTATCAATGAACTAACCATGCATGACTAACACCTTTACTAACCTCTATTAACTCACAATAAACCATTTACCTTTCTTGCATGCTCTGATCACTAAATTAGCACCTCAGCTATACCATAGAATGAAGATTGAACAATCTAAGAGAGACGCTCCTATCACAGCTGTCCCCATCCTCCTCGCAAAGTAGATCCAGTCTCTCTCCCCTAAATACTTCCAGTATAGCCAAAATAGTACCTCTTACTAAGGCTCAGTTATATGAAAATATAAAGGCTTCCTATAGCCATGTGCCACAACAGTAAATACCATCTTACCTAGTCCCCATATCTATTGAAAGCTCAAATAAGTCCATAAGACTCGAGATCCCTACTGTCTACAGGGTCCAGAACCGAGCCTATAAATCTAGCTCCCGCCCCCAGTCAAATCAGTTGAAAGCTAGACACCAACCAGGGGTCACTACCCTGCAGTTAACTTCTAGCTCTGCCCTTGTGTTGTTCCGGAGTGAGATTCCAGAGCCGGCAGACTCCGTGACAGATTTGGATAGAAGGACCTGCCCACGTATTTGAGAACTTCACACATATGGGCCCCTTGGACGGCCGCGGAACCAGTCGTTAGCCCCCAACATCATGGACGCAAGATAACCAGGACCAGACCCATCAGATACTACCCAAGATTCCCTTTAGCAGTACTACATATTACTGTGCTGTTTAGAGATTCACTAATTAATATTTCTACGAAGTGGCTATCTCTTTGCCCCAGTATAATTCATATAACCATTCAATTAGGAAGTGCTAAGCGTATCAGTGTTCAATAATTAACAGGCGATACTAACTCTCGTAATCAACCATATATCCAGATATTATTACCTAGAAGGAAACCCTAGTGATATCTGAATGTTCGCCCACTGATTTGCGTTCTATGTATTTCTGAGACAAGAATATAAAACTTAGATCAGTTCCCCCTGAGGTTACTAGAATTCCCGTGCTCTAAAATACGCGTGTCTAATCTAGTCTGTGAACTACGACTTGTGCACCAGAGCTACCAGTAAGAAATCTAACAGTGAATATGATTCTATAAGTAACATTGATGGTCTTCGGTATATAAACCTGTTAAATTAAAGCCAGTGATCAGAAGATTAATACCTGAACGTTGGAAGTGGGAGACTAGGCTCCATCCAGATCCACTTATGCTAGTGTTGTTCGATTCTATTATATTGTCTTACACAAGTATTCTGCAGTGGTATATCAATAAACGTGATCGTGTAACTTGCTACCATGTGTTTCTTTGTGTTCTCTATTCCTCATATCTTGTATTGTGCATGCAGCCTTATATACCCAGTCGATTAGAACTCACATTACCCAAGTTAAACCTGTAGAAAAACAGGGCATAACATTGATATTAATACTTAACCTAAGGATTGAATACATAGATTTATGAGGGCGATTGGTTTTCAGAAACTGAGTCTGGCAAGACAAGGTATTTTAGGGTATGTTGGTATTAATACTTAACCTAAGGATTGAACACATAGATTTTATGGGCGATGAGTCTTCAGAAACTTAGTCTGGCAAGACAAGATATGTTAGGGAATGTTAATATTAATACTTAAACTAAGGATTGAATACATAGATTTATGGGGGTGATGGGTCTTCAGAAACTTAGTCTGGCAAGACAAGATATGTTAGGGAATGTTAATATTAATACGTAACCTAAGGATTGAATACATCGATGAACGACGACATTATAGTCGTCGTCCTAATAAGGTGATTGAGATGCGGTCTCAGGATGATAAGACCGCATCTCTAGCTGCCACTAAACCTGCAGCCAACCCTACTCCTGCCAGCCACCCTGCTCCTGCCCGCATCGCCCGCATATCAACGAGACAGGTGGGACACATAAGACCTGAGTGGACTACACCAGTATACCCTGCCCAGCCAGCTTCTATGGCCTCTACCACCAGAGAGAAAAGTCAGAGGGGTAACTACGCTAAACACCCAGCTAACCAGGGAGGTGTGGTGGAGTGGTCTTGCCACTGGCCTGGTAATCCAAAGGTCCCGGGTTCAAATCCCGATGTATCAATGGGAAGATATTATTGGGATGGAATTTGTGCTGTACCTAGTATCAGTGCATTACCACAAGCCCACCGAAACGTCAATAAAATACCCTCATTGTTCCCTGATTAAATAGCACTGTATGAATATTCCCATATTCAAAATATGCTATAGGGGTGCAATGCCTGGTGAGTTATCTGCTCAACAGGTGGCATTGTGTGTGTGTAAGTGTGGGAGTCCGAGTGTAGGGGGTGAGACAGTGAAGCACGGGAACGAGGTGGCTTCAGAGATGGAGTCGTTTCGGGCCATGAGTGAGCACCGTGCCTCATGTGAAGGCAAGATGGCAGGTGCTCGTTGTGCTCTACGTGCTTCACATGTCTCACTCCCTAGACTGGAACAAGACCTCACGGGCTTCACTGTTCATTGTAAAGCGGTGAATGTTAAGGCTCTCAGCCTATGCCCGAGAGGCAGTAAGTTGGAATATAGAAAAAAAAAAAAAAAAAAAAAAAAAAAAAAAAATAACCATCCTAGACTTCCCCAGCCTGATCAACCAGCTACAGCTCCTTTATTTTCCAACTTACCTTTCATCTCCCCCATCAAGGACTGCCAAACTGCTCCAGACTTTCACTCTCTATTCCCTAGTCTGCCATTTATATCACCCATCAAAACCCCTCAGGATCTTGCAGCCATCCAAGTCATGTCCTTTTCCCGGGCTAGGATGGCGCATAAACCAGCAGTTCAACCCATGCAGCAGTTCTAAAACCTTTTCTTATATGAATCATCCTGCACATGCCATTTCTCATCCACTTCCTCCCCCACCAGGAAGTGATCCCCCCATCTTATAACAGAATCTGCCCGGGGGCATCTAGCTACAAGGTACAGCCAGAGTCCAGGCGCGCCACCCCCAGAGCTACAAGGACATAACCACCACGCGCCAACACCACCCCAGCGCCTTTGATCCTCTCAAGCCGGGCGCCTTAAGGAACGGGCAAGAAGATTGCCTTATACTCACCCAGCCTGGACATCAGTAACTAAGCTTGCCATTTGGTATTATTTAGTTATAATAATAATAATAATAATAATAGTTCTTAAAGCTAGCGCATGCTAAGCCAGCTAAGGATAATAATAATAATAATAATAATAATAATACTTTATTTCAGACTCACACAGTACAGAGGGGACCATACTGGGGTCCATATATACCTTACAGTAACATAAATATATATAAATATATATAAGCTACTGTACATAGGGAATGTATAAAGGTTAAATTACATATCACTGGTACATGAAATATCCCAACAAATAGTTATATTATAATTACCAACGACGACGTAGTCGTTGATAGGTGTAATCCAGTCCCCCACACACAGCTAGTTCAATTGCATGACATGTAGGAATGTTCACATAATACAATATCGATACAATGAACTTAGCTTAGAGGACTGGTGATGTAGGACTGTTGTTAATATTATTAGTAGTTGTAGCACATGGTGAACTGTGGGTTGAGTCAGGGCCGGGGGAGGAGATGTTGACTGTACGGTGTTGTTTGAGAGACTGAAGGGCCGGCTTCCGATCGCTTCGCGAAATTACATATGGCTGCCGGCTCATAATAATTATAACCCATAACTTGGTTTCATAATACATCTAGAGCTGATGTAGATATTTATACATTACAGTTAATATTTAACCTAACTTAAGAATAAACTACAATACACAAAGAACCAGCCGAAATCGTACAAGCGATACGATACCGCCAAATTCAAATGTCCTATTGGACCAAAACCTGTCGGGATCATTACCCTATTCCCGACATATTGCCCGCCACCAAAAATTATATACAGGAACAAAAAAGGACATCGAAGTCAAAGATCACCTTGTTGGATCTTTGATCTCCAAAGATCCACGGAACTCATAGCCGTCCTCCTTTTGGGACGAGCGCCACCTGAAGCCTGAGGAGGATCATCCTTCTCATCATCTGCTGCCCCACCTTGAGGAGCACTGTCACCAGCACTCTCCCGCGGAGGGGTATCAGTAGAGACGCCAGGATAATCCGGCAGTTCTAAATCCTGCTCCAAGGGATATAACCTCACGACTGGGCGAGTAGTAACCCCAGTCGAAGTTCGTATTTTAGCAACCCTTATAAGACCATCAATGCCCTGGAACAAATCGATAATCCTCCCAAGCTTCCAAAATAACCTAGGACGCTCATCATGAATCAGGACGATATCCCCGATACGAGGCCATCGTTGATTCGTCCCTTTGATCTTATGAGAGTGACGCTCGCGAAGAGACAGCAAATATTCTTGGGTCCACCGTTTCCATAGATCGTCGGACACGTTGTTTACATACTGGAAGCGACGACGTGTGGCGTCAGCATTGCCGAACGTAGGGTCATGCAGATCTTCGTCATTTACGGACGATCTAGGAAAGGTATTAAGGGTTCGTCCACGTGTCATCATGGAAGGCGAAATGGGTAAGAGGTCATCAACATCTGCCGAGGTATAGGTCAAGGGCCTGTCGTTGACTAACATCTCGATCTCTATTAAGATGGTTTGCAACTCCCGTCTGGTCACCAGTGCCCTTCCTAATACCTTCTTCAAGGCAGATTTGACGATACCGATTGTTCTCTCCCAAATCGCCCCGAACCATGGTGCACGTGCTGGTATAAATCTCCATTGACAACCCTTTCCAGTGAGGGTAGCCACAACCTGCGGGTCATCCATTAAACTCTGGAGATATTTAGAGGCCCCGACAAAACAAGTCGCATTATCGCTCATAATAATTTGAGGGAAACCATTGCGGCCTGCAAAGCGTCTTAGAGTATGCAAAAACCCCTCACTGGATAGGTCGTCAATCAATTCAATATGAATCGCTCTGGTTACCGCACATGTGAATAGGACGGCATATACCTTTATGATAGTACCGGGCGATTCCCTAACATGAATCGCTCCGGTGTAGTCCACCCCGGTTACCTGAAATGGTTCAGTCCTTTGTACCCTGAACTCAGGTAAGGGGGGTAGATCAACTGGGGAGTAAGGCTTACCCTGTAATCTTTTACAGATCGTACAGCTATTGTGGATCCCTTTAATTGCTTGTCGCATAATAGGGATCCACCAACGTTGTCGCATATACGCCAGAACATAATTTACGCCAAAATGTAGGCAGGTCCGATGGCATTGGCGAATCAACAGTTTGGTAATCAAATGAGAGGAGCTAAGGAGGACAGGATATTTCGCAGAATCAATAATGTCCGCCTTTTGTATCCTGCCTCTACACTTAATTATGCCTCCTTCCAATATATAATCCTAGCTGCCTCATTAAGTTAGAGGGTTTGGCCTTTGACTCCTTGCTCAGGATTTGATGTTCAGTAGGATAAGATTCCTTTTGTACTAAACATATTAGTTTTGCTTCTGCTGATCTCAATTCATGGAGTCTGATATGCTTCGAATCTTCACTAAGGAAAGACCCGTGAGCCCGACTTCTCATGTTGTTAATGAAACGGTATATCCATGCAAATACCCGTATTACTTGATCATAGCTGCCGTAACGTTCCCACTCTACCAACTTGTTATCCTGATGTGTAGTACTCACATTCGAACTACTTAACACATCATCTTGGGGCCGACTTGAAGGATCAGATATGTATTCCCTGAAACCCTGAGGCCATTCAGTTGGAGATGTAAGCCATGGAGGTCCATGCCACCAAATAGAGGAAGACATAAACTGCTGTGCTGAGATCCCCCGGGAAATTATGTCACTGGGGTTATCCCTGGTGCTCACATAGCGAAATGTAGCTAAGTTATGAATCTCATCAGTGCGATTAGAAACATAAACAGGTAACACTTTCTGGCTGTGTACCCATGAAAGCGCTATTTGACTGTCGCTCCAGACATAGACATTAATAATCTGTAGTATGTCTGCATAAGCATCCAGTGTAAACTTTATTAGACGAGCAGACAGAAGCAATGCAGTAAGTTCTAATTTAGGAACTGTAATCTTCTTTATAGGGGCTACTTTGGCCTTCGCTATAGCCAGCGTCGCTTCACTACCATTACATACGTATATGGCAGTACCGTATGCACTATTACTAGCATCAGAAAAGGCATGTAGATCCACCTGGTGACCACCAATAACCTGACGAGGAAGTTGGACCTCGCAACATGCGGAAAGGTCCGACTGAATCAACCGCCAAGTATCCTGCAACTCAATCGGGAGGGGCGTGTCCCAATCTAGTTTTAACCGCCACAGTTGCTGTAAAAACATACGAGCACGGATTGTAACAGGCAGCAAAAAACCTAGGGGATCAAACAACCTCGCTGACAAGCTTAAGCAGTTTCGCTTGGTCATAAGCTCACTGCCGCATGGGGTGTGACAGAAGGATATACAATCTGTGGTAGTGTCCCATTTGTGGCCTAAAAACTTCACCTCACTATTCTCAGTAGCTACACCGTCAGAAGCAAATTGACCTTTCAAAAGATCACTATTAGTGGCCCATTCTTTTAAGTATAAATGAGCCTTGGCAAATATATCACGGATCTCCCAGCATCTCTTGAGCAATAAATCTTCATTGTCTCCGGTGCCTTGAAGATTGTCCACATAGATCCCCTGCTTGATCTCATTCTTGAAGTCAGGATCTAGTCCAGCCTCCTCAAGATGACGCAAGATAGTAGCGTTGAGAAGGAACTGGGAACAGGTCGCCCCGAATAAGACGACTCTGAACCTGTAGACCAGGTACTCCGAATCTAGATCCATTGGGTCCCGTGGCCATAAAAATCTTGTCGAGTCCCTGTCTTCACGATGGAGTTGAAGCATCAGGAAGGCCTTCTCAATATCGGCGACCCATGCAAACTTATGACATCTAAAGCGCAACATAATTTGCGCTAGATCAGAGACCAGGGACGGACCCGTGTACAGACAATCATTCAGGCTATAGGAGCGATCACTGGATTTAGCAGAGCAGTCATACACAATACGAACAGGAGTGGTGGAACTGTCCTTTTTAATCCCATGGTGAGCAAGGTAATGGATGTTATCCCCATACTCACTGAGATCTACTCTCTCCACAAATCCACGTTGTACCTGCTCGGCCAAAACTGCCGCATAAGTCTCGTAATAACTTGGATCCTTGACAAACTGCTTCTGAAGCCCACGTAACCTACCAAGTGCTAGATGGAAATTAGTAGGTAATTTACTCTTGTTATCATTCCAAGGGAGCCTTACCACATACTGACCTCTGCCAGAGTCATACGTTACAGTCTCTTCATACGAGCTTAACGCTAGCTTGGACTCACGATCAAGTTCATGTGGGTCAATTCCAATATTGTCCAAGTCCCATAGCTTATCTATATCAGTACATGTATTATCAGGCACATTTGGCCTAATATATTTATCTATGGGGCTTACTGCTACCTTCAGGACCGTAACCACCTCCACCTGTGTGTCTTGAGAGGAAGTGGCATAGGATCCAGAAATGGCATACCCTTGGATCGTGAGGAGCATTATAAGCTTATCTACCCGCCGATATCCAGGGTGAACCAGGTCGTAGTAATAATCAGCTCTGACCAGTAGCATAATACCATTGTTAGCAGAGAGTTGATCATCAGCCAGTTTATACCCCTTGCTTCTGAGATATTTCAAATGTGGTTGAATCTCTGATGCTATATAGAAACTGGGTAGTGTGTCGACCACAACAGCCTTGATGGGACATACCTTTTTCTATAAACATATGAAATCTCCACAGTATCATAGTCACTGGAATCTATTTCACCAGTGAAACCATGGAGACGCAAATTCTCTTGACCCTTGCTGGTACACTTGAGCTGGGGTAATGATGACCGCAGAACGAATGACCTCTGTGAGCACTGGTCAAGTAAGGTGCGCGTCATTATAGTATTATTATTACTCCCCACTACTGGCAGCATCATAGTAGGAAGCAATTGACATTCTCGAGAAGCAATGGACATGGCAGATACTTTATCACCCTCGCTCTTACTTTTCTCATGCGACTCTTTGGGGGTTTTCCCCTTTTCTTTGCCGTCGTGCCGATCAGACTGGGTGCAAAGGGAAAACCAATGTTTCCCCTTGCAATACTTACAAGGTTTGATGTAGGAATTGGTGCAGGTACTGTTGAAGTGGTCTCTTGCCAGACAGCTGGTACATAACTTAAGCGATTTAGCCTTGCTAATCTTCTGTGTAGCCTTAGGATACTTAGGACACTGATACCACAGATGACCGTGGACACTGCACAACTTACAACCTAATGATATTGGCCTTTTCTGTTTAGGAGAAGTCTGTACCGGGAAAGCTGCAGTAGATGGCGACATCTCCACTTGTCGGTAGTGTCCAGTACTCTCCATATTGAAGACCTCAGTCTGGTACACCTGCACCAACGCTTCCAAGTTTAGTGGAGAGTCGCTTAGTTGTCGTCTTAAGATTTCCCTTAACCCTTATTTAGCGGGGTCGGACTTAAGTCCGATACGAGAAAATTGGACTAAATGGCGGGGTCGGACTTAAGTCCGTGGGCGTATTCCCGCCCTAATTTTGGTGGAAAGCGAAACTTGGTGGTCAGGCGGTGTACTACAAGGGCCCACCCACACATCCCCACTGCGTGACCGTGACTAAGTGACCCTCAAGCAGCCATAATGGAAGGTCAAGATTTGCCCGTGTTCGATTCGGTGGCCGCCAATCCCTAGTGCGTCGCGCCACCCTACTAACCACGCCCGGCTCACCACCCAGAAACTAGATATCATGCTGAACTCTTCAGAACTTTCTAATAAGCTGTTGGATGAAACCGTCGAAGGTCTGGGTGAGAGTTTTGGTAGTGTGGATGACTCGGAAGACGAAAATAACCCGATCATAGGCTTTCACCCCAAGCATAATTTGCGTGGGGTGGATGTTGTGGTTGATATTGGACAGACCCTTGAGCAAATTGGAGACGTTCCTGACGAAGAACATACTGGTGTGGGTGTTGGTAAGTACAATTTATATTTTATAATTGCTTGAAAATGTGATTGCAAGCATTTTATCACCTTACGAGCGGCTGGTGGAGTATATTTCACTGTGCTGCCCAGCGGGTTTTTTTTTAACCCTAAATGGGGTTGTTCCGTGCTCTTTTTCATGCATAAACAAGACCCAGAGCGTAATACAAGTATGTATCCTGAAAGTGCGTAAATTGAGCTTTCCAATGACACCCGAACCATCCTTTTACGATCACTGGTTGTCTTTCAACGATCGTAAAACACGAGTGAAAAAACCCTAAAATACGGTAATTTCCTTATAGAATTCCCTGTGTGGCGAGCGGTCTTGAGGTAATTTATGCTCCTAATCACCGCTCCGCTCTCTCTCAGAGCACATTACGTCCTCAAAATTGCACTCTACAAGAAATTTCTTTTGCATTTATAGCGTATTATTTGCAGGCGTTCGGTAAATTTCTTACGGTAATACAAACAACCAAAGATTGAATATTTGTGCTTGGCATTATATGATTGTGGAGAACAGATGTAGGCCTACCGTATATATTATGTTTTTATATATTATATGATACATGTGTAACATTTTTATATTATCACTACTCTCTCTCTCTCTCTCTCTGTCTCACTCTCTTTGTTTGTACTCCTTTGTACTCTCTTTGTCTGATGTAGGCCAGGGCACGCCCCTAACTAATCTCTTCCCTCCCAGGGGAAATCACACCTAGCAGATGTTTTTGACCTCCCCTCTCTCTCTGTCTGTCTTCCTCTGGGTCTACCTATACTGCATGTGACATTGAAATTGCTTGAGAGTTTGATTGCAAGCATTTTATAGCATATTATTTGCAGGCGTTCGGTAAATTTCTCACGATAACCAGGGTGTATGGTACATTTCTCACGATAATACAAGCAACAACGAAGCTTGGCGAAGATTGTGGTCTACAATATACCTTTTTATAATTGCATGTGACCTTGTAATTGCTTGAAAGTTTGATTGCAAGCATTTTATAGCGTATTATTTTCAGGCGTTCAATAAATTTGATAAATATATCAAAATAAGTCCTGTGGGACTATGAAATAGCTATTATTGGACAAGGACAATATTTTGTTCATCCCTCCACTGGAACATCAACAACAATGTCAACAACGTATCACCGTCGGCAATGGTAAGATTCAGAGTCGTAAAAATTCCAGGACGAGCTCAATAGAAAATGAATGAATGAAATGAATGAGTGTGCAGTACTGCCAATACGTATAGCGACTTCCGCTAGATCTAGAGACCTTTACTTCGATCTAGCAGCAATGACTTACACTAGCGGTTTTGTTTTGAAATTTCAGAACAATTTCGAAGTGATATTATATGGATTTTGCCAATTCATATTTCTAGTGGTATTTATCATGTCTTACATCTAACAATATATGCTAGCGGATTTAATTTCAATTGGTAACCCTCCCGCTCTAGTCGGCTCCAAGAAAATCGATAATAGTGGCACTTTAGTAAACAGGTGATAAACAAAACCGCATGCGGATCGGTTTGGTGTATCGGTATTATGGTAAGTTGGCTACCTACTATTGTTTATACGATATAGTAAGTAATGATAAGTAAATTATTATATATTATATATAAAACAAAAACAAAATTCATGCAAAGCAAGCGAAACAGAGAGAGAGAGAATGCAGAAACTGAACTGAAGAAAGAGTGAAAAAGATATAATCATACAGAAATATTACAAGCAAATAAATGAAATAGAGGGATTAGTTAATAATGAGAAATACATAATACGGATGAGGAAGAGGGAAAGCGAGCGAGCCAGAGAGAGAGAGAGAGAGACAGGAAGAGTGAGAGAGATTAGAGAAAATAGAGAGCTTGCAAGCATTTTATAGCGTATTATTTGCAGGCGTTCAGTAAATTTCTTACGGTAATACAAACAATGAAAGATTGAATATTTGTGCTTGGCATTATATGATTGTGGGGAACAGATGTAGGCCTACCGTATATATTATTTTTTCATATATATATGATACATATGTAACATTGTTATATTATCACGACACTCTCTCTCTCTCTCTTGTCTCTTCCTCTCTGGGTCGGTTACCTATAGCCTACATTTATAATTGCATGTGACCTTGAAATTGCTTGAGAGTTTGATTGCAAGCATTTTATAGCGTATTATTTGCAGGCGTTCAGTACATTTCTTACGGTAATACAAACAACCAAACCACGAAAGATTGAATATTTGTGCTGCACATCCCTCATACGAATACCATTCCCACCGTATAGAGAGAATACAGAAACTGAACTGAAGACAGAGTGAAAAAAGATTAATAATACAAAATTTACAATAAAAAAGAAATTATTAGTTAGAAATAATAATGAGAAATACATACGGATGAGGAAGAGAGAAAGGGAGCACAAGAGAGGGAAAGCGAGCGAGCCAGAGAGACAGACAGACAGGAGGAGTGAGAGAGATTAGAGAAAATAATAATGAGAATTACATATACGGATGAGGAAGAGAGAGAGAGAGGGAAAGCGAGCAAGCCAGAACGAGAGAAAAGAGAAAGAAGACAGACAGACAGACAGGAGAGAGAGAGAGAATACAGAAATAAGGAGAAATAAGAGAAAAATAAGACCGATTACCGAAGGAATACTAGACGCGCGAGAGGCCGAAGTCAGGCCAAAGCGAACGCAACCGAACGCGCCTGGGAAATAGACCAAAAAGTACCTCCTCTTCCCACCCTCCACACTCATTCATAACATCCATTCATAGACTTATATGGGGAGACGAAGAGTTGCTCTTTCCAAAAATGATCATTTCGTTTGCATTGGAGCCATAGTAACGGCGCTAGGGCGAGTGAAATTGAGCTAATATTTCGGGATTATGCCCGCTGAGCGGTACAGTGTAAAATACCTGACCACCCGCTAAATAAGGGTTAAGGGAGAGGGTATCTTATTCAAGATATTCACACTAAATATCTCCTCCTTGGTGACGGCCATTGTCTCCATAGATCGGAGGAGGCTCTCAAAGGAGGCATAGTACTCCTTTAGGTCCGCCACATCATAGGATGGAGGATCTAGTGTGAAGAATTTGGTAATTAAAGCAGTCTTGATGACTTCCACTCTCCCGTAAGTTCTCTTCAGCAACTCCACTGCAGACTCATAGCTGTTAGCTTCTAGCTTGTACCCATCGACTAACTTCAATGCCTCCCCTTTCAATTGACCACGGAGATATGTGAACCTTTGGATGGATGTGAGTGTTTTATGATGATGGATGGAACACTCAAAAATATCCCAAAATCCAGTCCAGGTAGCCGAATCCCCGGAAAAGGTAGGCAAAGTAAGCTTCGGCAGGTTAAAACCAGTCGCCTTTGGTTGTACCGGTATCCTTAACAGAGGTTGATTCTTGGGTGGAAGATAGTCTGGCTAAGGCTGTATTAACGTCCTCAAAGTACTCAAAAATCTGCCGACATTTCTTCTTCCACATCGTCAGTAACTGTCAATTAAACCATATACCTGCTGAGAATAACTATCATAAGTAGCTAGCGATTTAGTAACAGTAGCAAATTTACCTTTTATCTGATCAGCCGTGGCACTTATTAAAAATTCATCAAGATCTCTTAATCCTCTATTTAACTCTCCCAGACATATATGACGCGATCGAGTCATATGGCAGAGTGAACCAAAAACTCATATGACGCGATCGCGTCATATGGACTTATTATATTGCTAGAAAATAAGTTTATGACGCAATTGAGCCGGTTTTTTGGCTGGTAAGTCCGATAAGTTAGATGTACATGTGGAAAAATCTAGCAACCCCCTAGCGTCCCTGTGAGGGCCCCGCGGTGGTAGAGAGAGTCAGTTTCTTCCCATCAGCCAGCCTAGTAGGTGGGTGTGTGCAGCCCTTTAAACCAAGGGGCCTCCATTTTGCCCAGCCTGGCTGGTATTACCGCCCTAATATAACCCAAACGAAGTGCTATATCGTTGGGTTATCGATGGATTATTGTGTTATTCTTATTTAGGGTATAAAAACCATGTTAGTGAAGTGTTTTGCTAGTCTGGTGTACGTGACCAAGGTGGGCTCCACGAGGGCCATGGTTTCGCTTGTTTGTGGATCACTTTCATACCATATTGAGTCAATTATATTGCTATTTATCACTTGAAGTAGTGTATTTTACTTGTATAAGTGTTTATAGTGAAAACACTTTTATTACTGATCGAGCATTCTCTGGTGTAGGCTACGTGACCAAGGTGGTGGAGGGAGGGGCCATGCTTTTTGCCAAACGTTTTGCTTGTTTGTGGAACACCTTCATATAAATATCAGTCAATTATATTGCTATTTATCCGTTCAAGTAGTGTATCTTACCTTGTATTAGTGTTTCTTAGTGAAATAACGTTCATTACTGGTCGAGCATATGTCGCCATGCTCCCTCAGCCCTGTGCATTTTTGTTCGATAATTTAGTGGTGGAAAGTGCTTGCATTTTTGCTCGATAATTTATTGGTGGAAAGTGCTTGGGAGGTAAGTTTTTTATGGGCAAAAGCACTCTACATATACGGCTTGGTGGCCACGAGGGAATCTCAGCAGTGTGAGTAAGTACAGTCAACAGTTTTGGTGGTGGTGGTGGTGGTGGTGGTGGAGATGGTGGTGGTGGTGGTGGTGGTGAAGATGGTGGTGGTGGTGGTGGTGTTGGTGGTGGTGGTGGTGGTGGTGATGGTGGTGGTGATGATGGTGGTGGTGATGATGGTGGTGGTGGTGGTGGTGGTGGAGATGGTGGTGGTGGTGGTGGAGATGGTGGTGGTGGTTGTTGGTGGAGATGGTGGTGGTGTTGACACCAATAGGGTAGGGTCCCTTTTCTGACCGTGGGCCAGGTCAGAAAATCAACCCAACCCAATTTGTGTCAACACCACCTCCATCTCCACCAACACCACCACCATCTCCACCACCACCACCACCATTTATTATTATTATTTTTGTGTTTATGCCTATTTTATTATTTGTATATATTATTATTTATTATACCTGTATTCCTGTGTATGGGATCACCCATAAAAAAGTATTATTTGTATTTATATTTTTGCTTTATTATATTAGAATTATATTATTATTATTATTATTATTATTATTTATTATATTATTATATTTATTATACCAACATAAATGTCCCCCACCACAAAATAGATAATTATATATAATATATATATATATATATATATATATTAGATATATATATAATATATATATATCTATAATATAGCTATATATAATTATAATACTATCTATGTTACCCCCCCTCCCCCTGCCCCCTCCCCCCCCTCAATCCCCTCCATTTCCCCTCCCGAACCCCCTCCCCTCCCCCCCCCCTCCCCCTCCCCCATGTACCTCCCTCCCTCCTCCCCCCCCCCTCTCCCCCCCTCCCCCCCCCCTTCCCCCTCTTCCCTCCTCCCCCCCCCCCCCCTCCCCCCCTCCCCCCCCCTCTCCCCTCCCTCCCCCCCCCCCCATATATATATATATATTTTTTTTTTATTTTTTTTTATTTTTTTGGGGGAGAGGGATTTTTTTCTTTTTTCTAATTGTAGATTGATATAATATATGTATATATATATATATATATATATATATATTATATAATGTTTATGTATTTATCTATGTTATGCCCCTCCCCTCCCTCCCCCCCCATATATACCTCTCTCCCCCCCCCTCCCTCCCCTTCCCCTCCCTCCCCCATTTACCTCCCTCCCCCCTCCCCTCCCCCCCCTCCCCCATATATATATATATATATAATATATTTTTTTTTATTTTTTTTTTTGGGTGGGGAGGGTTATTTTTTATTTTTATTTTATTTTTCTAATTGTAGATTGATATATATATATATATATATATATATATATAATATATATATATATAATATAATTCGTGTTTATGTATTTATCTATGTTATGCCCCTCCCCCTCCCCCCCCCCTCCCTCCCCCCTCCCCTTCCCCCTCCCCCTATATATATATATATATATATATATTTTTTTTTTGGGGGGGGTTGGGGAGGGTTTTTTTATTTTTATTTTATTTTTCTAATTGTAGATTGATATAATATATATATATATATATATATATATATATATATATATATATATAATCGTGTTTATGTATTTATCTATGTTATGCCCCTCCCTCCAATATACCTCCCTCCCCTCCCCCCTCCCTCCCCTATCCCCCCCTCCCATTCACCCTCCCTCCCCCCCCCCCCCCCCCCCCTCCCCCATATATATATATATATTATATATATATATATATTTTTTTTTTTTTTGGGTGGGGGAGGGTTATTTTTTATTTTATTTTTTTTTCTAATATGATAAATATATATTATATATATATATAGAATAATATATAAACGTTATCCCCCCTCCCTCCCCCCCCCCCATCCCCCTCCCCCCCCCCCCCCCCTCCCCCATTTTATTTATATATATATATATATATATATTATATTTTTTTTTTTTGGGGGGTGGGGGGAGGGGTATTTTTTGTTTGTATTTTATTTTTCTAATCGTAGATTGATATATATATATATATATATATATATATATATATATATATATATATAATATAATTCGTGTTTATGTATTTATCTATGTTATGCCCCCTCCCCCTCCCTCCCCCCCCATTATACCGCCCTCCCCTCCCCTCCCCCCCTCCCCTCCCCCTTCCCCTGCCCCCCCCATTATACCTCCCCGCCCCATATATATATATATATATATATATATATATATATATAATTTTTTTATTTATGTTTTTTTGGGTGGGGGAGGGTTATTTTTTTTTTATTTTATTTTTCTAATTGTAGATTGATATATATATATATATATATATATATATATATATATATATAATATATATAATTTGTGTTTAATTTATCTATGCCCCCCATTAACCCCCCCCCCCCCCCCCCCTCCCACTCTACATATATATATATATAATATATATATATATATTTTTTTTTTTTTTTTTGGGGGGTGGGGGAGGGTTATTTTTATTTGTATTTTATTTTATTTTTCTAATCGTAGATTGATATAATATATATATATATATATATATATATATATATATATAATTCGTATTTATGTATTTATCTAAGTTATGCCCCTTCCCTCCCCATTATACACCCTCCCCTCTTCCCCCATTATACCCCCCTCCACCCATATATAATTCATTCATTCATTCAATCATCACTTCCGAGGTTCGGGGCCCACCTTAATTCACCCATCATCATCACCATCATCATCATCATCATTCAGCATAAAAAAAAAAAAAAAAAAAAAAATCAATTTCTACTACATTTTGTCACTACAGTGGATATA
>CM064485.1:30130742-30273476 GCA_032716605.1 Paralithodes platypus | reverse complement strand
GCGGTCTCCCTTACTTTTGTACAATGGCACAATATACGTACTCCTCCAGTCTAGTGGTACCATTGACACAACTAAACACACATTAAATAGTCTCATCGCTCACCAGCCAATCTATTATCAATCTATTATTCCTGAGAGTTCTCTCAGTGTATACCACCCCCTATTCGTAGAGCACGTAGCATTAGTCTTGCAACACAATCCAACCCTACTCTCCAAACCAAGAGTGAAACGTTATTATGTCTTTCTTCTATTCACAGATGAGCTCTCGAACTCTCTCCCAGACTCAGTCATTCCTATAACTTAAATTGCTTCAAACTCCATGTGTCCAGGCATTTTGGTTCGAACGTCCCTAGATTTTGGCTGTCACTCTTTCAACTCTGGGGGAGGCACTCGCTACAGGCAGTTCTGCCTTTTGTCTCCTTCACTTCTCCTTCACTTGCGTACCGGTATTTCATAATTTTTGTTTTCGGTTATTTTTGTTTTCGGTTAGTCTAGGCTATCATCCCTGGTGGCCTATTTCTGCGTACTTCAATTTTTAAATTTTCAGTTAGGCTATCACCGCTGGTGGCCTATTTCTGCGTACCGGTATTTCATAATTTTTGTTTTCGGTTAGGATAGGCTATAACCCCTGGTGGCCTATTTCTGTTTAAATAAACATAAAATTGTTTTCGGTTCGGCTATCACTGCGTATTCAAATTTAATTTTGTTTTGTGTTAATTTTCGGTTAGGCTATCACCGCTGATAACCTATTTGAGTGTATTTTAACATTTTTTTTTGGGTTAGGCCTATTTAAGTAAGTGAAGCGACCTGAAGGGAGTGAAGTGTTTATAGAGTGAGTTTAGTGTTTTTAAAGTGAGTGAAGTGTTTTTAAGTGAGTGAAGTGATCTGAAGAAAGTGATCGTCACCATGCCTCGTGCCTGTACGAACTGCGCCGGTAGGTTTGGTGCTTCCATGTTTGCTCCTGCCGATCCACAAGTCTGCCGACTCCTCCAGCAAAGAGAGGATTTGACAGCAAAATTGGATGAAGCCCACAACAAGATCAACGCCCTCACCAGGAAGCTGGAATCACTCCAAGAGTTTGTAACACTCAACGTTGGAGTATCACTAACTCCAATTGTTTCAACTCCAGCATCCACCACCGCCCCAATGTCATCTGCCAACAATCCAACACCTGCAGTATACACTGCAGCAGATGCTTCTGAAGAACCTGAGCCGACATCAAACCAGGACAGCCGCCCTGTTCACCTTAGTCTCTCCCCCACTCCTCGTGCAAGAAGCCTGCTATCACGAACAGTACCAACCCCTTGCTCCCGTTCTAACCACTCCTCTCCCCGACCTGTACGTAGAGTCCCGCCACCACAGGTTTCCGGATTTACACCAGTGAGGAACAGTGCACGGCCAACGCAGAAAAGGTCTCATCTACCAGTCACAATGTCAAACAGATTTTGAGATATTGGTAGAGATGGAAGCGAAACCAGAAGAGACCAGGCTCGTTGGGGATTCCATCCTACGAGGACAGGTCGATGAGTTCTGAGACAGAGTCCCAAATCAACGAAAAAGGTTTTGCATCCCAGGAGCTGGACTGGACGACATTGTGGAATCCTTCGAAGATACCACAAAGGATGCGACATGAAAATACCCTTTTTGTCATCCATGCTGGTTCAAATGACGTCATGCGCACCAGATCCGAAGAGTTGATGGAGAAAAATATCGCAAGATGATCCAGCACTACAAAACCAAGTCAAGGAATATCATCATCTCAGGCATTCTCCCCAAGATCGACGCACCTGACAAATTCTAACGGACAAGGCCTTCAGCACAAATAGCCGACTAAAATATTTGTGTCTGAGGGAAGAAGTTGAATTCATCAACCTCTAGGGACAAACTTCTACAACCAGCCTACTCTGTTGCCGCAAGGATGGCACTCATCTAAACCCTGTGGGTTCAGCACGCATGGGTCGTCTCCTACACGAAGCAGTCCGCAGCCATGGATAAAAAAAACGCCATCCGAGAAGAAGCAGCAGTGACATAAATCATCCTACGCCAAGAAAAAAACAGAGGCAACCGAGGACCACCAGCGATAAGGACCGAAGACAGCGAGGACCGAGGACAGCCATGAACATAAATGTAGATCCGACAAGAACCAAAAATATTATTAAAGAGCGTTCCGTGAGTTCTAAAATACCAAATTTAAAGGTTTTCTATGCAAACGCTCGTAGCATACGCAATACATTTTCAGATTTAGAGGAGCTAGTGTTTACAGAAAATTATGATGTGATTGGCATAACAGAATCTTGGCTCAATACAGAAGATAGAGACTTTTTAGCAGAGTATTCACTTCCCGGTTATGTAATGTTTGAGAAAAGCCGAATAAATCGAAATGGAGGTGGCGTTTTACTTTATATCAAAGAAAGTCTTAACCCTACCCTCTTGTCAAAACCTCAAATTGTGAACGTCGACGCATCTTTTGTGCTAATAAAGAATAATAAAGGTACAAAAATAATACTTGCATTAATATACAGACCTCCAGCTCAATCAGTGCAAACTGACCGAGAAATTTACGAACAAATTGCAGATGTAAGTAACTCACAAGATACCGTAATTTTTGGCGACTTTAATTTACCTGTGACCAAGTGGGGCGATACTCTTACTTCACACTCCGGACATGACTTGTATACGAACTTGCAAGAGAGTTCGCTTTATCAATTTGTTCGAACGCCGACCCGTGGTAATAACGTTCTTGACATTGTACTTGCAACAAAAGAAGAATTAATAGAGAATTTGAATGTTGGTGATGAATTCAGTAACAGCGACCATCGTACGATAACTTTCACTTTAAAGTTTACTTGTAACGAACCAAATAGTAGCATCGAAAAAGTCCCTAATTTCAAGAAAGCAAACTTCCATAAACTTAGAGCTATGTTTAAAGAAACTGACTGGAGCTTTTTAATTAACAATAACGACATAAATCTTGGAAGTTATTCGAAACCACTTACCTAAAAGCAGTGCAAGACTGCATACCATCGAAAATACGGCGTCCAGGCCATAATACTAAGCCTAAATGGTGGAATAAAGATATTTCAAACTGCCTGCTTGCTAAAAAATTTGCTGATGATAGATTAAAATCCTCACAAAATGACGAAGAACGGGTGAAATTTGTAGAGCTACGACGCAAAGCCAAAAAGTTAATTAAGCAAAGTAAAGAGACCTTAGAGTTACATATTGCGAATCAAAGTAAAACAAACCCGAAAGAATTCTATAGTTATATCAGAAAGAATAAAGTAGTTACTTCAACTGTTGGACCGTTAGTCGATGAAAATGGAGAGTACACCAAAGACGAAGTACAAATGAGTAATGCCCTCAATACCTTCTTTGCATCAGTTTTTACAACAGAAGACCTCAGTGATATCCCTACACCATCGCCGATTCAGATTGATAATTCGGATGTTCTAAGCAATATCACCGTTACAGAGAGAGAAGTATTGAATTGTTTAGATAAACTCAAGGTAAATAAAACGCCTGGACCTGATACAATCTCGCCGAGAGTTCTAAAGGAAGCTAAGGATGAGCTCTCCAAACCACTGACATTACTATTCAATAAATCCTTGCAGTCTGGAACTATGCCTGATCAGTGGAAGCTAGCCAACGTAACACCGATATTAAAAAAGGCAGCAAATCCCTACCCAGTAACTATCGTCCAATTATCTTAACCTCAGTTGTATGTAAAATGCTAGAAACGGTCATACGAGACAGACTCGTAAATCACTTAGAGGAAAATAACATACTTAACCCTTAAAAAGCGGCTCACCACATAAGTCGAGTTAAATAAAGCTGGACTATGTGGCGGCGCTCGACATAACTCGAGTGGCAATTTCAGCACGTAATGTTGCTGAGAGAGAGAGACAAGTGGTGGCAGGAGAGTAGCGAGCGTATGACTGCTCCAGACCACCGCGGCGAACCTACTGACACGAATCTCACCTCCCTCCTACCTCTCTCACTCGCTATATACGGAATTGTATCGGGAAAGTGGCTAATTACCTGCTTTTTGCACTCGCGTTGCACGGTTATTGCAAGAAAACTAGCCATCATAAAAGGATCGTTATGGTGTCATTCGAAAGCTCTGTTTATGCCCTTTCAGGGATAGATACTTGTTTTACGTTCTGGGTGTTATTTAGGCATGAAAATGATCACGTAAACAGCCCTATTTTGGTTAAAAACACCCCGCTGGGCGGTACATATAAATAAACCGCATAGGCCGCTCGTAAAGGGTTAAAGATACTCAACACAGCTTTCGTAAAAAACGTTCCTGTTTAACAAACCTCTTAGACTTCTTCCACGATATCCTCAACCTCTACGATGAGAGTAAAGCTGTAGCTATTATATACCTTGATTTTCAAAAGGCCTTTGACAAAGTTCCCCACAAACGTTTACTGCTAAAACTAAAAGCACATGGAATACAAGACGGTGTGTTGAAATGGATAGAAAATTGGCTCAGCGACAGAAAGCAAAGAGTAGTCATAAACGGTAAGGCATCTAAATGGACCAATGTAAGTAGCGGGGTACCCCAGGGATCGGTACTAGGACCAATTATCTTTCTAATTTACATCAACGACATAGATGAGGGTCTCACCTGTACAATCTCAAAATTTGCTGACCATACAAAAATTGCAAATAGCGTACTCTCAAAAGACAAGTTGACGATATGCAACACAATCTAGATAAATTGTCATGTTGGGCCCAAATTTGGCAAATGAGTTTCAATGCGGATAAATGTAAAGTACTACATATCGGATACCTAAATGAGAAAGCAAACTATTCGATGAATGGCACTCAGCTTAAGAATGTAAACAGAGAAACCGATCTGGGAGTAACAATATCGAGTAACCTAAAACCGAGTCAACAATGTTCAGAAGTTGTTAAGAAGGGACAACAAAATAATTGCCTTTATAGGCAGGTCATTTGAGCATAAATCCAAAGAAGTTATCCTAACCCTTTACAATTCCTTAGTCCGCCCTCTTCTGGAATACTGCGTTCAATCCTGGTGCCCTTATTACCAAAAAGATATAAACAAGCTAGAACGAGTTCAATGTAGAGTTACCAATATGATACCTAGCCTAAAGAACAAACCATACGAAGAGCGTCTTAGAGAATTAAATCTATTTCCTTTAACCCAGCGCAGATTAAGAGGTGACTTAATTCAAGTGTTCAAAATCATCAAAGGCATCGACAATATGAACTGTAGTAAGTACTTTACTATCGACCAATCTAATTACGCGTGGGGAAACTGTTGCAAAATTATTGGTAAATCTTTTAACTCACACGAATCTAAGAATTTCTTCTTCAATCGAGTTGTCAACTTGTGGAATGGGCTTCCCCGAAACGTTGTAGACTGCATCACCGTTGATTCATTTAAACTCCGCCTAGACAAATATATCGCATCAAACCCGCGACTGACTGCGTTTGTAAATGAATAACTTTATTTTATCCCCCCCTCAGTTACTAACCCATCTGTCCCCTACTAACTTCCTAATCCTGCCACGGACATTAGTTACAGGGCAGTAATTCCCTTTCCAATGTTCCCTTACCCACTCTAAACCACTGTTTGGACACTTGATCCTCAATGTTTTGGAGGACAAGCAACCTAGAAGGGTCACTAGATATGTTGTTGCTTGATTTCCTTTTGTACTCCTTTGTACTCACATAGAAACAAATTCATCTCTACCCTTATTAATACATACTAAGTACAGGTACTGTGTAGGCTACTGGTGTAATCGTAAATGTAATCATGATTATGATTACTGTTTTAAATAATCAATTACAATTCTGATTACTTAGAAAACTGTAATCGATTGTAATCGTTTACGATTACTAATTACGATTACCCCATGCCTGCCACGGGGCCACGGGCCACGGGCGAGCTGGTTCGGTACTCGTCCAGCTTTCAGGATGAGAGGATGCTATCTCTCGACTTTGAAGCCATTTTGGCCACAATGCTTGGTACTGGAGGTTACATTTATAGTAATACCCTCTGGTACAGTAGGTGTTATGGAAATACACCTCCTCGTGGAGGTAAAAATAATTGGAGCAAATGTGATTGGCTCGTGTCAATAGGGTTGTCATACGGTTATGTTTGTAGGCAATAGGAGTGAATGAAGATAATTTAGACATAAGCCCTGTGAATGTAGGTTTCCTGTACATGGATGTGGAAAATGAAGAGTCAGAGCGAGTGATTAAAATACCAAGGAAAGGAAGTTCTGCATTTGTTTCTATTTCGGAAGTGAACTTAATGTCACTGTTCCTTGAATTAAGGTACTATAGGAATAGTGGAATGTGTGTGTCCGATCTAAAAAAAATTGTGTCGTCGACAAATCGGCGATAAAATATAAGTCTAAAACTCAGTGGGCGTTCTTCTAGCCATTTTACCTCATAGTGTGCCTTGAGGAACAAAGTCACGTAATTATTGAGATAATTTTATTCACAAATTCATATTAGCGTAACTTGTAAGGCCAATCGCACTATCCAAAGCCTTTTCAAGTCCAAGGATTCGATCCCTGAGGAGCTGCAGTCTTCTGTAGTTTTTAAATCTATGTGTCATTGCTGTAATATATATATATATACAGGTATATATATATATATATATATATATAATCTTCCATGCCAATGGCGACTAAAATGTGACTATCACCGCCGACACAGGTGATTATAGTGGTATGGCAAAACAGGTGTATTAGCAATATGGTAGTGGTCAAAGGAGTCCTATGTAGAAAAAAGGCTAACAGTGCAAGCAGAAGGAATAACTGAAAAATTTGACAAGGATCGCAGGATACAGTTAGTGTGGTACTCGAGCTGCTCCTCATCGTTCAGGTTAAAACATATGACATGATCAATAACATGTCCTTGAAATGCTAGTGTAGATACTACTGTAGATGTGGTAAACATTGGAATTTAAATAAATACATATTTATTTATATAAATCTAGCATTTCATGGAGCTTAGATATCGAAACAATGTGGATACTGACATTAGGGAAGCAATAAACAGCACATAGGTATTTGGTTTGAGAGCAAGTACAGCACTATTGCTTTCACCATTGGATTTCCTGGCTGACTATTGCTCTGGAGCTCTCCATCATCCTGCCAACGCTGTTTGTGTTCGTGTGTCGTGGCGAACCATTACATCAATGCCTCAGGGTGATATTGGCTGTCCACCTCCATCACTGTCTAGCGTAGATGCACTTTGATAGAGGGTGAGTTGCATTGCGACTGTTATCGGGACTGGAGTGGCTGGGCCCAGAGAGCAGGGGACAGGAATGTGTGTGTGTGGGTGTGTTTTTATTATTATTATTATTATTATTTTTTTTTATTTTTTATTTATTTTTTTTATTTTTTTTTGCCAGACAGATGGCAGGTATTTATTGGTGTGAATGCCCTCAGGAAGTGATCTTTGACCTTGGATTTGCCTCTTATATTTCTCATTGTTTTCCTTTCACATACTAACAGATATACAGTATATCAGTGACGTTCTTTTCATCACATGCTGCCCGATATTACACTATTCTATTCAGCTTACTAAGGATTTGTGGTGGCTAAGAGGATTAATTGAGTGTGTAGCCTTTTCATGAATAGAGGTCCTTCCTAAACTTAATAAAATCATCTACCTGTAATAGTTGCCAAAATATAATGAAAACGACGTCACCTGTACTGAATGGGACACAAGATGGTGCAGCATTCTGTTACCCACCTGGCAGAAGTTGTCAACGCCGCCTTTCTATAATTATATCCGTGTAGCCAAGCAGTAGAGTTATTTATTTCTACAAGCAATATATGTACAACCATTATATGCCTTACCAATTATAATACCCCATTAAACGAAGATAAGGTAGTAAAGAGTACTGGTACTTTTAAAGTTGCAATACTAATGAACATATATGCATAGTGATGAATATAAGACGAATTATGCACAATATAAGTGTAATAACTTTATATATTTGTATTATAATTCGAAGTTTCTAACTGTTCAAAAGACTTGCATTAAGTAGATACATGCATCCAGAAGACGATGGCATTGACAAACATTGTGTAAGTTTCTCACTTTCTGGTATACCGACCTTATAATATAGCCTACTCTGATAGCGCATGGCGTGGTATATATATATATATATATATATATATATATACTTATCTTTCTTTCAATTTTTGTCACATCGACCCTTTAGGCTGTAAAGAATAATGAATTTTCCCCTGATATATGTGCACATTTTGCCAATCGACCATCATGATTCAGAAGTAAAGGGTTGGGAAAGCGGAAAAATATATGTTTTACTGGAGATAATATGTTGTGCCCATTTAAAGTTACTGGATAAACAAAGTAGATTGTTTTGATAACATGAATAGAGAAACAAATCAAATTAAAGTTAATTTCATAATCAAAATAGGGATGTGGCGACCCAACCGCCCGTCGCTTTGTGGCGCAGATAGCCCCTGGAGGTTTGGACCGGGAATCCCACCTCCAAAATTGTTAGGAGGAGGCTGTAGACGCCAGCCGAACAGGGCGGTACTCCTGGGGAGTGCTAGGTGACTGATAAGGACCGCTGGAACTCCTGTTTCACCACCTGGCCTCCCTAGCTCATCCTTACAGTGGTAACCCCAGCCTGCCCTCCAAAACACCTTCTCCTCCTATCAATACATTATACTACAAACAACTTACATACTACACTAACTTTTCCAAAGAAAAAACAAAAATTACAAAACCTCGACCAGCATCGGAATCCCCAGGGGGGGGGGGGGGACCATCAGTCTGTCCCCTGGTAACGACCCGACTCGCCAAAATGCTCTGGACTACTTAGATTCTTCTGAATTCTCAACTCTCTGGCTGAGGCTGTCTTATCACTCTCACACTAAATATTTCTGCGCCGTCTATCTCTCCCATATTTCTATTGACTATCCAAAATTCTTTGACCATCTAACTTCTAAAGTGGAACATATTCCATCCATCTCTCCTTTCGCAGAAATCTCCATCTTAGGAGATTTCAATGTTCACCACCACCAATGGCTCTCCTCTGTTTCCACTGACCAACCTGGTTAACAAGCCTACATCTTTTCTATCTTAAACGACCTAGACCAGTTAGTCCAGCAACCCACCTGTATCCCAGATCGCTTCGGAGATCGGCCCAACATTCTTGACTTATTTCTAATCTCTAACCTTTCTGCTTATACTGTAAATATTTTCTCTCCTTTGGGCTTCTCCGACCAGAAAATAACATCTGTCACCTGTCCTATCTCTCCAGTACGACCACCCAATCTTCCCAACCGGCAGCGCTTGTGGTACTTTTGCGCTGCCGACTGGGAGGCTCTTCGGCAGTGCTTCTTTGATTTCCCATGGAATGACTTTTGCTTCCATGGCCGGGCACCCTCGGAGAATGCTGAACGCATTACCGAGGTAATCCTCTCAGGCATGGAAGCATACATTCCATTCTCTTTCTCTCAGTCTAATGCAAAAAAATCTTGGTTTTTCTCATGCTTGTTCTACTGCTGTCCACAACAAGGAGGAAGCATTCAAACGGTACCGACACCTTAAGACTCAGCCCCAGGGGGTAAGGGGGCCTTCACCTATGGTGGAGGAAAAAAAGAATATGCCTCACGCATCCTACTGCATGTCGTACAAGGCGACTAATAGGGGGGATGGTGTTAGACTTGCGGACCAAGTAGCCATCACTATACAGTGAAGCCTTGTTATTGGCGCTGGCATTGTCTCCATAAAAATATAGGAGTTTGTCAGAGTCAGTCAGAGAGGAGGGTCACGTCTGTTGCGGTCCGGGACTTTTCGACTATCTCGCGGGATACTGGTGATTAAACTTTAAAAAAATCACACACAAAAACAAACGTAGTGTCGCGGTCCTGTGAAGTGCAAAATCGAACCGATTGATAAAATATCTGGAGAGATATACGCGTTTTGGAGAAAAAATCAGTTAACTCCTACAGCAGTGCCACGGCGCTGGTCTAGGACAGGCTTAGGGCAGGCCCATAAGGCGGGTGGAAAGAAGAAGGGAAAGAAAAAACCGTTACGTCCCAAAGCAAAGTGTTAGCTATATAGTCCTATGAAATCAAACAGGGCTATGGGAAAATAGGAAGCCTAAGTTAAAAGTGATAGTGAACATCGTATATCACGTAAATAAACTAGGAAAGTATAATACAGAGAATTAAAGTCAGGGGAACTTTTAACTTTTAGCTTGAGAACAGGACGTATGCTTTAAACAAAATACCCTCGGTGACCACCGCAAAGACCATAAACACATATATCCCCTTGCTCTCCTGGACACGTCCCCTCCCCTCCCCCTATACGATTTTACCAAAAGCGAAACTTAACCTCGACAGGAAAGGGTACCGACAAAACAAAAATCGTAAATAATAGCAAACAGAGAAAAACAATATAAAAATAAATAAATAAAATCAGTGCAGATTATTTCTCGACCATATCGCAGGTTAGTAGTGACGTTATTGGAGAGAAAGATCTCCCACGCAACCAAATGTGGTGAAAATTCGAACCTGAGCAGTGTTGAATCAAGTTGATAGATAAAATATGAAAATTAAAATAGATACTATACATAGGTAGCCTGGAAAGTTCGTTATTTTCCTAGAGTGCCGTATATTTCGCTAAACAGTCGACCAAAAACGGGAAAAGTGGTTAGGGCAGTGAGAATTCTGTTTCATAAGATAATTATTGAAAGTGTTACTTAAAGTTACTTAAAGTTTAAACATAACGAGTGTAAACGAGTGGCACTCAACCCCCCCCCCCCACACTCCCCACAAACCGCGTAACAAACACCTCCTTGTCCTCCAAGCCCGCCCTCCCCCCCCCCCCCTCTCTCTCTCCCTCTCTCCCCCCCCTAAAGGCGGGTGGAAATACAAAAACAAAAACAAAAAAACAAACACAAATGTTTACCAGAGACGACTGTACGAGTTGTAAGATGAATATACACATGCATAAAAGCACCGCATGTCGGATATGCAAGTAACCATACCACTGGATTTGCATAGGATTGACACCAATAAATGAGGCGTACAATACAAGAGGGAAGAACCTCCATTTCTGCGATAGTTGTTTCGATATCACATGGCAAGTCATACAGACTGTAGAAAATACAGAAGTACAAGATAGACTGAAATATAGCCAAGACATAGCTACCTTTCACAGAAAATGGGGTACTATTGGGGCCTCAGGGCCCATACAAATATCACAACCCACACACACGCACCTTCCCATGATAATGCCCACATTGCCTCCTGCACATCAACACACATCGCCTGCCGAACAACAACCTTTCGCACCCTACATATCCACAAACCCTGCCCCACATCTCCCCACACCCCCCCAGACCCAGAAAACACCCACATTAATCCCATCTATGGCCATTGACCACCCTACTGCTGTTGATCAAATACATTTGCAGGATGAATGTAGGATGCAACAAGCCCCCATATCAGGCTCCCCTTCCACATTGTCTCCCCCCTCACAACTGCCACCTGCCCACATACAACCGACCCGTAACTCCACCCCCCTGCAGGCCTCATCCACCCATACACCAAGCCCACTATCACCCACAACCACACTTAGCTCACCACATAACCCCTTGCAGCCCCAGCCACACCTACTGGGGTTGTCTACACCAGTGTGCAGATATTATCTGGAAAGAAGGTGCTACTTTGGTCAAAAGGGCGAATATAATGGGAATTCATGTAGATTTGCTCATCCCAAAATTTGCAACAACATAACCAGTCATGGAAAATGTAGATTTGGTGAAACCTGTAAATACCACCACCCATCCCTTTGCAAGACATCACTTGAGAACAAGACCTGCTACAATATGAAATGCCCAGCTTTTCATATTAAAGGGACTTGGAGATATGCTAGACCTAACACGAATGGTAGCCCAAAAAACTCTCTAGCTATGCGAGGACGAGACAGAGGAAAAAGGCAAGGAGGGAAAGGGCAGATGAAGATGAAGAGACTGAGGGAGATGGAAGAGCACATAGAACACCTCGAGCACCTCCTGGCCTCCCAAGAGTGGCCAATACATCCCGAAGACTATTAGGTACACATAGTACTCCAAACAATCCCTCCCCAATCTTGTTTGCAAATATCCAAGGCCTAAAAAATAGAACCACGAACAAAGTACCATTTATTAGGGGCCTGCTAGAAGAAGGAAACGCTATATTTGCGGCTCTCACAGAAACTCACATTAAAGATCAGGAAGATAGTGAGGTATGGATTCCTGGTTACAACCTACATAGGGCGGACAGAACGCATAGATCACATGGAGGTGTAGCCTTGTACATACATGACTCACTGATATGTACTGAATTCCTAAATAACAGTAATGAAGTGGTGGAAATACTTGGAGTTAAAATAGAATCCCTAAATTTAGCAGTTATTGTTACATACAGGCCTCCAGACTCATCCCGAGAAGAATTCAAAACCCAGCTCAACAAAATAAAATCAGAAGTGGAAACCCTGGGGAACCCAACACCAAATATTATATGGCTAGGAGACTTTAACCTACCAAACATTAAATGGAGACAACTAGAAAACCAGTTAGTGGCAAATAACACCGGAGAAGCAAATACTAATACAAGAGAGCTTTTTGAACTTTGTGATTTTTTTAGTCTTACCCAACATATTGCTGAATCCACACGGGAAAACAATATCTTAGACCTGGTCTTCACTAACAACGACTCTCTAGTACACAGCATTAACATATCGGACACAACATACTCAGATCATAAATTAATTGAGATCAAAACAACTTTACAAAGTGTACAGACAACCTCAGAATCGAGAACAAAAACCGGCCCCTTCAGTAAATTTAACTTCAATAACAAAAACATTAGGTGGGAAGAGGTAAATCAAGAAATGGAGGAAATAGACTAGGAAGATTTAATGGATAACCTGACACCAGCAGAATGTCTAGTCTTAATAACAGAAACCATGACCCAAATCTGTAGCCACCATATACCTGCAAGACAAACAAAACGAAGAAGCAAACAAGATCGGGAAAGGAGGAGGCTGTACAGAAGAAGAAAATTACTCACACAAAGACGCACACATCAAAATCTACAGGATAGGCAAAAGGTCGAAATAGATAGAGAAATTGTGGAAATTGAACAAAGGCTAAGAATATCATATGAACTACAACATATGGAAGAGGAGAGGAAAGCTATTGCAGGTATAAAGGAAAATTCCAAATATTTCTTTTCATACGCCAAACAAAAGGCTAAAACAACATCAAACATCGGCCCACTGAGCAAAGGGGACGGCTCTTTCACAGGGGACAAAAAGGAAATGAGCGAACTCTTAAGCAGGCAGTATGAAATGGCATTCAGTGAGCCTGATGAAACAAAAGTCATCAGAGACCAAAATATATTTTTCATGGAAACCTCCCCCACGGAAACCCCTCAGATGCTGGATATTGATTTCGGTCCAAAAGACATAGAAGAGGCCATTTCCAACATGCCATCCCACTCGGCACCAGGCCCGGACTCATGGAATTCGATCCTAATGAAAAATGTAAGGAAAACCTCTCAAAACCCCTGGCTATAATGTGGAGAAGGAGTCTAGACACTGGTGACATACCAGATAGCTTGAAAAACGCAATAATTGCCCCACTGCATAAAGGAGGGAGTAAAGCACTACCAAAAAACTACTGCCCGGTAGCTCTAACCTCTCACATCATTAAAGTTTTCGAGCGAGTCCTGCGAAGCAAAATTTCAACATTCATGGAGACAAATGAACTACACAACACCGGTCAACATGGGTTCAGAGCGGGAAGATCATGTCTCTCACAACTTTTGGAACACTATGAAAAAAATTCTTAAAGCGCTAGAAGAAAAGAAAAACGTGGATGTCATTTACACCAATTTTGCTAAGGCATTTGATAAATGTGACCATGGTATAATAGCCCACAAACTGAAAGCAAAAGGTATAACTGGGAAAATCGGACGGTGGATATACAATTTCCTCGTAAACCGAAAACAATCGGTAGCAGTAAACCAAGTCACTTCTGAGCCTTCGGATGTCAAAAGCTCAGTGCCCCAAGGAACAGTGCTAGCGCCCCTTCTGTTCCTTATACTAATTTGCGACATAGATACCAACACCAGACACAGTACGGTGTCGTCTTTTGCTGATGACACAAAATTAAGCAAGATAGTAAACACACAAGAGGACACGGACCGACTGCAGGAAGACATGAATGTAGTGTTCCAGTGGACCAGGGAAAACAACATGCAATTCAATGACGAAATATTCCAATTAATACGGTACGGAGATAATAATGGTGTTAAAGAAATTGCAAATTACTTAACAGAATCTAACCACATAATAGAACGGAAAGACAGTGTGAAAGACCTTGGGGTATTAATGTCTGAAAATATGGGTTTCAAAGTATATAACCAGGTCAAAGTGGCGGCTGCGAAACGTCTAACGGGTTGGATTCTGCGTACTTTTAAAACACGCGGTGAATTGCCTATGATAACGCTCTTCAAATCTCTAGTGCTACCGCGGCTTGAATACTGTAGCGTATTAACATCCCCATACAAAGCAGGTGAAATAAATGACATAGAGAGTGTACAAAGAAATTTCACTTCTCATATAAGTTCGATAAAACATCTACACTATTGGGAGCGTTTAAGAGCACTGAATCTGTACTCACTGGAACGTAGAAGAGAACGTTACCTAATAATATACATGTGGAAAATCGCAGAGGGTTTAGTACCAAACCTACATACTCCGATAGTCATGACATTCAGTGATAGGAGAGGCTGGGAATGCGAAATCCCCCGGATGAATAACAGGGGTGCTATGGGCTCTCTGCGAGAGGGCAGGTTATCACACAGAGGCCCACGTCTCTTCAACAAACTCCCACGGCGAGTAAGAGACATGAGGGACATCTCGTTAGACAACTTCAAGAGAGCCCTAGATGTCGAACTGCAAAAAGTGCCAGACGAGCCCATCCTCGCAAGGGAGCGAGCTGTCGCTTCAAACAGTCTACTGCACCAAATCACCACCCATAACGAGGGGCGTCGCGCTCCTTGGTGCCGCTAGAAGAGCGGCGAACACATCCAAAGGTATCCAAAGGTAAAGGATATGACAGTGCTGTGACAGGGTTTCATTGTATTTGCTCCAAGTTGCCTAATGGCGGCACACTGGCGGTGGGTGTCGCTCCCTCTGGACCCGGATCTGGCGCCCTGGGCCCAACCTGGTCGAAATGGATCCAGAGGGTACAGTACGTAGTGTTTCCCCGGACTGGCACTTTCCGCCCAATAGTATAGGGGCCCGAACCTGGTGGTAGCGCTCCAGGAGGCTGCCCTGTCATTGGGCGAAAAATACCAGGCCAGTCGTAGTGCCGTGTACGCGCACGGGGTGCGTCCCTGCGGCTGGTTCTGGTGGGGCGTACCGAGGCCACTGGATCCTACCCCCTTGTAATCTTGGGGGAAGGTACTGAGAATGGTCCCGGGGTTGACTGGAACCGGAGTTCTGGGAGGGGGGCGGGGGGTGATGCTCATTTGCCAGCCAAAATACCCAACCTATGACAATACAACCTAAAAAGCAACGTAAGTCCGATGTATCAAAACCGCACAGGACAAGGACAAATGCCCCCCACAATCTCAGACTTGCTAGTGTGAATGTTGGTAGTTTGAATCTGCGAGCAAATGAAGTGGCTGAGATGTGTGAGAGCAGGCGAGTGGACGTCTGCTGTACCCAGGAAACGCTCTGGAAGAGGCATGGGGTACAGTGGATTGTCGGAAAAAAGAAAAGATATAGGATATACTGGATGGGAGTAAAGACTGATAAACCGAAAGGAGGAGTGGGTGTTCTGGTGGCTGAAGAGCTGGCGGAAAGTGTGCTTCAGATTACGAGAGTTAGCGAAAGGCTGATTGTTCTGAAGTTGAAAGTTGGTGAAAGAATTCTGAATGTGATATCTGCATATGCCCCACAGGCTGGTCTACAGAAAGAGATAAAAGAGGACTTCTGGAATGACACCGTCAGTGTCATTTCAGGCCTCTCGGAGAATGAAATAACAATCGTGGGGGGGGACCTCAATGGTCACGTGGGAGCATCTGCAGATGGATACAAGGGGGTACATGGAGGAAATGGTTACGGAAGGAGAAATCTGGAAGGCAAATATATATTGGAATCCTGCGTTGCAACTTGCACTCAACATGGTTGTGTGTAACACAAAGTTCTAGAAAAGACAGAGCCACCTGATCACGTATAACTCTGGGGTCTCCAGTAGCCAGATAGATTACTTCTTGGTTAACAGGAAAGACTGGAAACTAGTTCGAGATGTAAAGGTCATCCCGAGCGAAGAATGTATCCCCCAGCATAAGCTACTTGTGTGCGACATGAGCTTATACAGAGATCCTAAGCGCAAGAAGGTATACATACCCAAAAGGAAAGTGTGTCTGCTGAAGGACAAGGAAGTTAGGGATAGGTTTCATAGTGAACTGGAGGAAATTAATAGAAATAAGGAAGCTAGGCCTAACGATTTAAACAGTCAATGGAACTTTCTTAAGCATAGCCTTATCGCTGCCACTGACAAAGTCTGTGGGAAAACAAAGGTTCACCCCAGGAATAAGACCTCCTGGTGGTGGAACAATGAGGTAGAACATGCTGTGAAAGGGAAAAGGAGATGCTTCAAAGCATGGAAGAAAGGAGGCAGTAAGGAGGAATACCAGGCAGCTAAACGAACTGCCAAAAGAGTTATTTACAATGCTAAAAATCGCATTAAGGACCTGGTCCTCGAACAAGTGTGTAACACTGACAATCCCAATGAGACCTTCAACCTAGTTAGGCGAGTTAAAAATGACAGTAGGGATATTATAGGTGAACAGTGTGTTAGAAACGATAATGGGAAGATTGTGTATGCATAAAATGAAATCAGAGAAGCATGGAAGGTACACTATGAACGATTGCTAAATGAAGAGTTTGAATGGGATAAGGAACAGCTTAGTATCGAAAAACCAATATCTGGGGCCCCTCCTTTGATAGCACCAGCTGTAGTGAGCGACGCAATCAATAAAATGAAGGACGGCAAAGCTCCAGGTTGCTCCGACATTGTCGCTGAGATGATAAAAGCCTCAGGGGAGACTGGTGTAAACTTAGTCACTGAGTTGATAAACACCATTATTAAAGATGAGAAAATCCCAGAGGATTGGTTCAATAGTGTAATAGTAAATATATATAAAGGAAAAGGGGATGCGCTAGATAGAGGAAATTATAGGGGCCTGAAAATGCTTGACCAAATCATGAAGGTCTGTGAGAGAGTCCTTGAGGGTTTGATCAGGCAAAGCATCTCTATTGATATGCAGTTTGGTTTTATGCCAGGACGGGGTACAACCGATGCTATCTTCATAGTCAGGCAGATACAGGAAAGATACTTACTAAAAGACAGGGATCTTTACTTTGTGTTTGTAGACCTGGAGAAGGCCTTTGATAGGGTGCCTAGAGATGTTGTGCAGTGGGCTATGAGGAAACTTGGTGTGGAAGAGTGGCTGGTGCGTGTGATAATGAAGATGTATGAGGATTCGCGAAGTGCGGTGAGGGTGAAGGGTGTACTGAGTGATGAGTTCGCAGTCCGTGTTGGAGTCCATCAGAGTTCAGTGTTAAGCCCCCTCCTCTTTATTATGGTCTTGGAGGCACTGTCTAGAGTTTTTAGAAGCGGACTCCCGTTGGAACTGTTTTATGCAGACGATTTAGTCCTAATAGCTGACAGTATGCAAGATGCTGAGGCCAAATTCAGAGAGTGGAGAGAGGGCATGGCGAGCAAGGGTTTAAGAGTCAATATTAACAAAACCAAGGTTATGCATTGTAGATTGAGACGAGGCAATGTGGAAAAGAGCGGTGCATACCCATGTGCAGTGTGTGGAAAGGGAGTGGGCGTTAACTCAATTAAATGTAGCATCTGTCGATGTTGGGTACACCATGGGAGTAAGCGCTGTAGTAGAATAAAGGGACCCCTGCCGAAGGATAAGTCAGAAATAGAGAAATTTGAGTGCGTAGTGTGCAAAGGCGAGCTTGTGTTAAGTGATGATCCTGTGGCTGTGAATTTTGGAAATGAGTCTTTGGAGCTGGTGAACAAGTTTTGTTACCTAGGAGATACCATCTCTGCCGGTGGTGGGGCCGAGGCTGCCACTGTTGCTAGAATTAGGTGTGGCTGGGGGAAGTTCAGAGAACTGATGCCAATCCTGACCATGAAAAGAATTCCTCTCCCCCTGAAGGGAAAGGTGTATGCCTCATGTGTTAGAAGTGCAATGACGTATGCCTCAGAAACATGGGCCGTTAACCCTAGATTAGCGGGTCCTCTGTGGCCGTTTTGGGCCTTTTCAGGCCATTCTGACTTCTATATCAACCATCAGTATGAAAGGAACTGTATTGCGCCAAAAACTAGGTGGAAATCGCTACACAATGACGCCACATACAGCTACGTAGCACTCGTGGAGCACTGACAGTGTTACCTCGAAGATGGAAGTTTAGCTGATTTTGCTACCTTGCTCACTTTTAGCGAACTATTGGTTACACTGTCATCCTCCCGCGCGGTGGGGGAACTGGAGTTAGTGTGGGCCGGGAGGCCACAGATGTCGGACGTATGGATCATTACTATCCCACCCATTTCACTCGATTTCCACCCTTTTTTCACCCGTTTTTTGCCAGTTTTTTCAACTCGACTTATGTGGTGAGCCGCTTTTTAAGGGTTAAAGTAGAGGATGTCAACAGAATGGAGCGTAATGAGATGAGAATGGTGAGATGGATGTGTGGGGCCAGGCTACAGGATAGAATAACAACTGTTGAGCTGAGGAGACGTTTAGGTATAAAGAGTATTAGCGAGGTGATGCGTACAAGTAGACTGGGATGGTATGGACATGTGGAGAGAATGGATGAATAAAATTGGGTGAAAAAATGCAGGTCTGTGATTGTGGAGGGAGCTGCACCAAGGGGTGGACCGAGGAAGACCTGGGATCGGACTATACGCGCCGATCTCAAATCCAAGAACTTGACAACGAAGCAGCCCTTAACCCATGGGATCCGGGGGGCCTCATATGATCCTGATCGCAGTGTCTGGGGCCATTTTCGTACAGTCAAGCTTCATAATTCAGCAGCTACTGATTGAGACCACCTAGAGCAGTCAATTGTTTTCTGTAGACTGCCGTTGATATAATATCGCTACGACGCGTGGTTGCCGAGTTACCATGATTTTAGCGGCGATTTTTAGCCGCGCATTTTGCCTCATATGAGGCCTCCCGGATTCCTGCCAATATTTGTGTTTGCCTCATATGAGGCCTCCCGGATTCCGAGGGTTAACAGGGTTGCCTGGAACGCCGCCATTAGGACAAGAGACTGAAACTGCACTTATGTGTGGAATACTCAGTCTTAAAATTGTATGTATGTATGTATGTAATCTCATTCTTCCTATGTTTCTGCCTGGAATCAAGCCAAATCTGTTCTTCGACTTGCCAAACACTCTTTCATTAATAATAAATGCACTAAACTATCCAATTCTAGCTCTTCCCAAGCTTTCTGGCATCTAGCAAAACACTTCTTCAACAATTTTTCTTCCTCGTCTTTCCCTCCCCTTTTCCATTCTGATGGCACAACCATCAAATCTTCCTCTGACAAAGCTGAACTCTTCGCTCAAACTTTCACTAGCAACTCCACCTTGGATGATTCCGGTGCTATTCCTCCATCTCCACCCCCTCTCTCCTACTTATGCCTAATATCCTAATATCTTCTAAATATGTATTTTCTACCCTCTCTGGGCTTAATACTAAGAAGGCATACGGTCCGGATGGTGTTCCTCCTGTTGTACTAAAAAACTGTGCTTCCGTACTGACTCCCTGCCTAGGCAAACTCTTTGGTCTCTGTCTCTCCTCTAACGTCTTCCCTTCTTGCTGGAAATTTGCTCTCATTCAACCTATCCCAAAGAAGGGTGACCGCTCTCAACCCTTCAAATATAATCCAATTGCTCTCATCTCATCTTTTATGGCTTCCTTAAGGGTCGCTCTAGTGGTGATCTTCTTTCATATCTTACTAACTCTTGGTCATCCTACTTTCAGGACTTCGGTGAGCCCTTTTCTATTGCACTAGGCGTATTGAAGGCCTTCGATAGAGTCTGGCACAAATCTTTAATTTCTAAACTACCCTCCTTCGGTTTCTATCCCTCCGTCTGTGCCTTTGTCTCTAATTTCCTTTCCGGCCATTCCCTAGCTGCGTTTGTGGACGGCCATCGCTCACATCCTCATCCTATCAACTCCGGTGTTCCTCAGGGCTCTGTGATATCTCCCATTCTCTTTCTAATTTTCATAAATGATCTTCTCAACTGTACCTCCAGTCCCATCCATTCATACGCAGACGACTCTACCTTACACTACTCAATTAGTTTTTCTGAATGCCCCAGCCAGCAATCCCTCAAAGTTAAAAATAAAGAAGCTATGCAACACTTATCTTCTGATTTAACTACTACAGTATTTCCAATTGGGGCAGAGATATCGTTGTTACCTTTAATCTTACTACCCGTTTAGAATTCCCAGAGGACTATCCCTTACACTTCAACAATACAAAAATCAATCTTTCATCTTCTCTCAATATTCTTGGTGTCTCTTTTCCTTCTGCTCTCACTTGGAAGGACCATATTACCAACCTTGCTAAGGCAGCCTCCCAGAAGCTGGGTGTGCTCAACCGCCTCAAGGGGTTCTTTACACCTGCACAGCTTCTTGCTTTGTACAGGGGCACTGTGCGTCCTTGTATTGAGTATTGTTCACAAGTGTGGGGAGGCTCTTCCCACACCGCACTCCTAGACAAAGTAGAAAGGAAAGCCTTTCGTATCATTAACTCCCAGCCCCTCACCAACTCTCTGCAATCTCGCTCTCTTCACCGCAATGTTGCATCTCTCTTACTATTATATCGCTACTATAATAATCATTGTTTCTCTGAGCTTTCCCAGTGTATACCACCTCCTCTACGTAGGTTACGTAGTACCCGTCTTGCAACACAATCTCACCCCTACTCTGTACAACTCTCCATATCTAGAGTGAAACGTTATTCCCAATCTTTCTTCTATTCAACAGCTGAGCTCTGGAACTCTCTCCCAGAATCAGTTTTCCCTCATCCTATGACTTAAATTGCTTCAAATTCCGTGTGTCCAGGCATATTGGCTCGAACGTCCCTTGAATTTGGCCCTGTCACTCTTTTAACTCTGGGGGAGGCACTCGATACAGGCAGTTCTGCCTTTTGTTGCCCTCATTCACATAGAAAAAGAAAAAAACATACCTAGAACCGCAATAATATTCAACCTAATAAACTGACCGTGACTGGCAGCCGTGGTGAGGGCCGTGGCGAGATCTACAGTTGGTCTAGTGAGGGCTGAGGGCTGCTGTGATGTGAGGGTGGCATAGTGAGGGCTGGGGAGGGCTACTAGGAGGACCAGGAAGGCTAGGTGAGTCTGTTGTCGGAACCCATCCATCCCAACTTTGCCTGCTGCACCACTCCACATCTGCAGGGGAGGGGAGAAAGTTAACCCTCTGAATGTGTAATATTATTTTGATTATTCAATGCAATGTTATTATTCCAACGGAAAACAAAACTATATATATAAATATCTAGTGCAATGTTATGTTTGTCTTCAAAGTTATATCATGCAGATTACGAGGTATATGGGGGTATCAGTATGTTAACTGAGATACGTTTTACAACTTTGATTCACAGAGGTGTATCCTATGTTCAATGCAAGAATATACAATTAAGCGCACACACACACACACACATACTAAAGGGAAATGAGGTTACGGAATTGAAAGGGTAAACAGAAAACGAGTGATTGTCCATTTGTTTTGTTTCCGTAATTTAGGAGTATCAGTACGGATCAGTGAAATGCAATTCAAGGATATTTTGCTGTTTTTTTATATGTCACACTAGTCATATCTCATAATTTCAATTTCCATAATCGGTAGTATCGTAAGCGAATAATTAGCATGTATAAGTGTTACACAAATATATTAATTTGTCAATTAACGTCAACGATTTCTCTGAATGAGTATTTCCTCATAGACTTCAACTAACTTCAATTGTACAGGAAAAATATATGGATTATATCTTACGTGATATTATTCAAGATATTAACAGTTAGTTACTTAGTTCATTTTCCAAAATGCTGGACGAATATTTATCATCAGTAGCACTCAGTTAAAATCAACGATGCGCTGGACTAACTCAAATGTATACTATAGGTGAACATTGTTTTTTTTTTTTTTTACAAACTACAAGCCTCTCTCAGAACGTATATGGAAATTATTTTGGAACATATTGTTGAGTTGTAGAGCATACCTCAGGTGAAGATATGACTTGTTCTAGCCAACACATCTGGCATTAATTGTATTAAAGAACTATAACGGGACAATATCCCAAAGATGCTTATCAAAGGACTATACCTAATTATATATATATATATATATATATATATCAATGATTAATTGATCTTTTGCTAGGCAAAGTTTAGAAAGGAAAATTAGTTTATACGAGAGGCAAAGTGTGCCAGTTTTTGTTCAAATTAATACAGTAAAGTTTGGAAGTATTATATTTAATAAATATTATATATAAATATTGTTGAGCCAAGCAAGTCAGAATCAATCCATATATCATTATTATATAGTGTTTTAATAAAACATACTTACAACCGTTTAATGCAGCTTAGTTTACGAGGCAAAAGGTGGACACGATTTTCGGTTCTGGGTATCACTAATAATAGTAACCATTGAAATATAGAATAATGTGAACAAAGCTGACCAACTGCTAGCAATATCATTAAAGCTCGTATCACACATGCACGAATTAACGTCCCGTCCGGCCACGACCAAAAAAATAGGCAGGATGGCATCAATCTGGAGGCCCCATAGTACATATGCACGAATTAACGTCCCGTCCGTCCCCATCCCCTTTTGCTCGGTTCACACATGTACGAATTAACGTCCCGTTCGTCCCTGACCCCTTAATTCGCCTGCAAATGAGCAAGGATGCCGGCAAAATCGCCTATGGTCGGTACACGGACATGCGGTGTCGCCAGCTCACGTGACGCGACGGTGACACATCGCCGACTCTCCTTCCAACGGTTTATTGCCGCCGTTCTCATCCCATTCGTCGGCGTCTAGACGCCGCCAGTTGACGTCTAGACGCAGTCTGTCGGCATCTAGACATCGACTGCTCCCGTGGGTGTCCCGGCCTGACACGCTTAGTGGCAGTTGCCCTGGCCCACGCTGACCATTTTATGCATGCACAAAATGTTCGCCCGTCTCCCGCCCCGTGTCCCGTGTGCTGGCGACACCACACGTCCCTGTACCGACCATAGGCGATTTTGCCGGCATCTTTGCCCGTTTGCAGGCGAATTAAGACGTCGGGGCCGGACGGGACGTTAATTCGTGTATATGTGAACCGAGCTTTAAGCATATCTAAGTTATAGGTATATTGTAGTAAAAAAATGGAGTCACGTTGCATTCCTAAATGCATGATTTACATATTTTCTATAAAATTACCTTCGCATATATTATTCAGTCATGCTAGGGTAATCTTATAGCTACTTTCGGGTGTGGTACATTTGGAGGCCGGATTACCACGGTCGGTCGGACCAAGTTGTCTGTTAAATATGTAACTCTATGTAAGTCTCTATCCCTCTCTCTCTCTCTCTCTCTTTCTCTCTCTCTCTCTCCCAACACACTACACTATTCATAAAAGCTTTTAGTGTGCTTTTCCGTATAATTATTCGGTCTGTTGCATTAGTGGAAATAAACGTAATAAAATATAATTGCCAGAAGAAAGCCGAGGTCATTGTGGAAGTATTAACATAATTAATGTATTAATATTGGAAGTAATATGATTTTATTACATAGACTATGAATCCTATTGACTTATTTTGATATAAAAGGTGAGGTGTAATTAATACTTGCCATCAACAACACATACACACACATATATATAGTATATTATGCATGGAAGTAAAGAAGTCATTGCATGACAGTGTGGTAATCCAGACATTGACGTTTGGGAGTGAAGCATGGACGTTGTTGGGAAGACATAAATCAAGAGTGAGAGGGGGGAAAATGTCAGGAAGTTTAAGAACATTGTGGCGTGGATGTGGATGTGCTGGAAAATGTGAAAATGAACACCTTGACATGGTTTGGTCATGTGGAATGTATTGGCAGTGAAAACATTATTAAGGGAGTGTACAAGACTGATGTGGAAGGGCAGAGGGGAAGAGGCAGACTAAGAGTGGGGTGGCAGGTTGAAGTTGAGAGGTATATGAGTAAAAGTGGTTTTGGGGTGGGAGGAGGGCCGACACCTTACAGAAAACAGAGGTGCATGGAAGCGATACATTCGTGGCCACCCTCCGAGGGATCATGGCATCTGGCAATATATATACATATAAATACATATATATATATATATATATATATACAGTATATACCGGTATATATATATATAATTGTTACGACTTGGGGCTTTCTGGTGAAGTAGCCTCTATTAAACTATTCTACACCTGCTCGGAGACTAAACCCGTAGGCTATAAACTGTGCACCTTCATCTCTTAATGCTCGGTTCACACATGCACGAATTAACGTCCCGTCCGTCCCCGACCCCTTAATTCGCCGTGCCTAGGCGGCGTCCTTTTTGTGTATGCATAAAATGGTTCGTGTGGGTCGGGGCAACTGCCAGAAAATGTGTTACGTTGGGACACCCACGGGACACACACGGGAGCAGTCGTCGTCTAGACGCAGCCTGGCGGCGCCTAGACGTCGACTAACGGGATGAGAACGGCGGCAAAAAACCTTTGGAACGGCCATCGTGGCCACATGGGGCCTCCAGATTGATGATGTCCTACCTATTTTCTTGGTAGGGGATGGACAGGACGTTAATTCGTGCATGTGTGAACCGAGCTTAAAAGCGAACAAAACTAGCCAGCCGTGAACAGACCAGAGCACCGAGGCAACGGAACGCAACAGATGATATCCCAGGCTCTCTACAGTCAAGAAGGTGCAACCTGACTGTTGACGTATGATTGGCTCACTACACTCACACAACAGCAGGAAAAGAATGGAAAACTCTTAACTGCCCAAAAAGAAATCATTACTAACCCAACACAAGAATTATACTGCACTGGGGTGATTGCTGGTAAATATAAGAGAATGCTACTATTACCCAGTGTCCTGAATCATAGACTATACTAAGCCTAACAATACGTTGTGCCATCCTGTGACAATCAACAACTGGATATTATTGAGAGAAATGCCCCAACTCGATCCCCTTCAAAAGAGTGATAAAAAAGTTCAGCTGTTTGCATAAAAGGCAACAATAATAATCCAATAAATCACTTCAGTTTTGTATTAATTGCAAAGCTCCTCCCAAATGTGCTATTAACTAAAGCACCACACCCTCTGTTTTGCAAAGATTACAAGACTGAAAATGATAGCCTCACTATTAAACATGATATAATGAAAGTACAAAGTTAATTGGCTGTGCAATAAAATATATATAATTAATTACTATGTGGAGCAATTAGAATAATCTACAGCGAATCCAGTAGCTCACAAAAAGACAAGGCAAATAAGTGCTGCCCAACAAGGTTTGAGCTAGGCAGTAGGTTCGAACCTGCAGTACACTAATCAAGGGGAAATGGTTATGGGGGTATGTATGTGTAGTGTGTGTTTTGTCTATGGGAAAATGCAGGAAGTTACTGTACAACTGTCAGGACCGAACACCCACAGCCACATGCCTGAGGAATGCTGCAGACTTACACTAAATAGCCTCCACAAGGAGCCTGCTTTAACATGAAACTACTTGCACCAATTGGATATAGTAATACCTTAAGTTAAATGGCAAATGGTTATAGTCTAGTACTCTAGTATCAGCTAATCTGATATACAATGCTACCCTGTGATTCCCTGAGACATTTACTTTACTGAGATTACGTTAATGCATAAGATTCGTGAAGAAGCCTAGTGGCAATATGTGCCCAAGCAACTCACCTCTTCAATCAACGGCTCTCTCTCTCTGGGAATGACGAGAAAGGGACCCCGACAAGGCTAACAAGCCCACGCTCGCGATACTGTTGAAGGTTGCCAAGACGTGCAACATGGAATAACTAGCACAACATGCCAAGTCTTCATTAAAGCTAAACATATATCAAGTATACAATAATCACACTCCAAACTAAACAGGGAATTGAACCATATATATAAGCTGATTCAAAGCAGTGCGATAATGCGACATTAAATCAATTAGTAAATGTAGGAATCTCACCACACCACCATGAAGGCCACTGAGGGGCCGGCGGGAGAAGCGAATGGAGAAGACAAGCAAGACAATAGAATAACAGATACTATGAGGAATAACAAATAATAATGGTGACAGAGCAAAATAAATCATATGGGTTAACTCTGCCTACAAAGTTCTAAATATTGTAATGCTTAAACTTAACTCACATGAGGCAATTAGTTAGTGCTATAATCTGCCACATGTGACAATATATATTATTGGTTTGATTCCCGGAGGGAAGTAAAGAAAACCTAATATTTAGTAGGGGCCCCGGAATCATTGACGATGTTGCCTATTAGTATAATAATCTCCATTCAACACCCACGTCAGCCGTTTGAATCGACCGCCCGCGGGGAAGAAAAAGAGTCATCTTCATAAGTGCAACGCTACTTCCCTTATGGTGTCGTCATAGATCGGGTACCCACTACGAAAAAACTTTCGTAAAATAAGAGAAGAAAAAAGGAAACCTTTTAATACTTAAATACTGTTATCAACAAGCTTCCCATACTCGGTGGATTTCTTGCGTTGTGGCTCATTGCGCTTCTCGCCAAGCGCAACATTCTTCCTTTACTAATTTATCAAGATAAACTCAAGATACCATGCGAATGGGAAGGGATGGCTGGGAGGGCCCTCATCGTCAATGATTCCTGGGCCCCTACTAAATAATAGGTTTTCTTTACTTCCTTCCGGGAATCAAACCTATAATTTAATAGTGGCCCCTCCATCATTGACGATGTTGCCTGAATTCCCAAGACTGGAGGGGAACAATATCTGAACCTCCGTTACCGTAGGGTAAAGTCAAGAATTCGTATAACAGAATAAGTTATTTTATTGTTTTCATACAATATAGACAAATATAAAAATGTAAAGAGTGTGAGCAGTGCGTCGCTTCGAAGAAGACCTGTTCAAGTACTAGGGCCTCTACATGAGGTACCATTGTACCATGTGATAATACAAAGCTAATACAAAACTCTTATATCACTCTCTCCAGACTTTAAACTTGTTCACAGTTTATCCTCTGGACACACCACTGTGTCTCTTGACCAGTTGTACACTCACCCAAACTATCCAGTCGCAACTAGGATAGAAAACTTTTACATACATATAAAAACAAATTTTACAAGCTTTACATGACTTGTTTCTTAACTTAATGGAGCTTAATCAAGCTTTCTTAACAAACATTGAAAGATTCACTTGAACATAAAATAAAATCTTGAGCTTCTAGCTCGTAAAACATGTCCGGGCTCTGCCTTGGCGGAAGCCGCGCCTGGCCTGCCTAGTTTGACCGTGTATTCCGGCGGAGGGAGCTATACCTCCCGGCGTACTGGCATATACCATGTCTTCCGGCGGAGGGGGTTATACCTTTTGGTGTACTGGGATACACATATCTTCCCCCCCCCCCCTTTTCTTAGCCCAGAATGGGCATAACTTATCTCAGTACAAAAAACCCTAAAGCAGTGAATACCTTATAACAAATATTCGTGAAGAGAGAGAGCGGATCCGTTGCGCAAGTAAAAAACGAGGGAAAAGACAAACGTACTCGAAAATCTAATGAAAAAATTAAAAAATTCAATTTATACTTAGGGATCGAGGGCGACTCTCTTTTCACGGAAAAAAACAACAGCTCTTTCTTAGGCATCTTATCAATGGGTAAAAAGGACCGGAGGCGGAAAAATGTATCGCCGACCGTGAAGGGGTTCCACCTCTCATTACGTTAAACCAACAGTGGTAGAGAGCGGAAATAAAATCCTGCTTGCCCTTGGCCAACAAGACGGGGGGGGGGGGGGGGGTATTAATCCCCAAAAAGAAAAAGTATCAATTGGGTGTAATTTAGAATTACAACAATTTTAAAAGCTTAGGGATTTTGAAAACCTTGTTCCTGACACCCAGCCGACTCCCAATCTCGGCGGAACTCCAACCCTTGTCAGGGAAAACTTACTCTATGCAGGTCCACATCGGCAGTGGACCGGCAAAGATTTCAGGGAAAGCTATGAAATTATGATAACATAGGCATATGACTGGCATAATAGTCCCCCTATATAAGGGCAAAGGGGAAAGAGGAGTGTGTGGTAACCACCGAGGAATATGTCTTCTAAGCGTAGTAGGGAAGGTATACAGTAGGGTAGTGATTGAGAGAGTGAGAGTGAGAACGGAGAAAATGGATAGGCGACGAGCAGGGAGGTTTTAGGAAGGGAAGAGGATGTGTAGATCAGATTTTTACCCTGAATTGTGTTGTGGAGAAATATCTGGAGAAGAAACAAAAGGTGTATGTTGCCTATATGGACTTGGATAAGGCCTATGACAGAGTGGATAGAGAAGGTTTGTGGAAAGTACTTAGAATATACGGAGTAGATGGCAAGTTGCTGAAAGCAGTGAAGAGCATGTATGAGGGTGCAAAGGCGGCAGTACGTGTGAAGAGTGAGCAGAGCGAGTTCTTTGACCTGAATGTTGGTTTGAAACAGGGGTGTGTGATGTCCCCGTGGTTGTTTACTGTACTGTATATATGGATGGATTCATGAAAGAAATACTATCAAGAGCAGTGGATGTTGGTGTATCGCTGAAAAGGGAGGGAATTGAGTGGAAGCTACCTATACTGCTGTTTGCGGATGATACAGTTCTGATGAGTGATAATGAATGGGAGTTGCAGGGTCTGGTAGATGAGTTTGGAACAGTGTGCTTAAAACGGAATTTGAAGGTAAATGCGGGGAAGAGCAAGGTTATGGTCTTCGAAAAGGGTGAAGTCACAAAGTGTGAGGTAAAGCTGAACGGTCAGGCTATATGAGATCGTCAACTCTTTTAAGTATCTGGGCAGTGTGTTGAGTAAAGATGGGACTATGGATGAAGAAGTGCAGGAGAGGGTACAACAGGGGAAGAGGGTTGTAGGAACGCTGAAAGCAGTAACAAGAAATAGGGTGGTCTGTATGGGAGTGAAGAAGTCCTTGCATGACAGTGTGGTAATCCCGACACTGACTTACGGAAGCGAAGCATGGACGTTGGTTGAGAGACTCAGACCAAGAGTGAGAGCAGTGGAAATGAATTACTTAAGAAGTGTGTGTGGAGTTACATGGAGGGATAGACAGACTAATGTGGGGAGATTGTAGGCACCAATCGATCAGGGCTAGACCCAGGTGAGGTTATAGGCATGTGATAAAGAGTCGCTGGAACTCCTGTTTCATTTGCTTGGCCTCTCTTACTGATTTTCTTTGTGCCTCATTTACACTGAGAGCAATCCAGCTAGCTCTCACAAACACCTCCTCCTCCTATCCACTTCACTACACTAAACATGCACACCACACTTCATTCCTCCACACCAAAATTTAAAAAAAAAAATAATGAATTGTAGCCCAGCCTCGGAGTCCCCAGGGGGGGGGACCATAAATGCCCCCTCATCCGACCGACCATCCCCTGACGACCCCACTCAATTACCCGGACCTCGGCCTGTTACTCTTTCTATTAATTTCTGCAACATTCGCGGACTTTCCTCTAACTTTCACTCTGTTGAGCACCATCTCTCCTCCTACAAACCTGATCTTCTCTTCCTCACCGAAACTCAGGTGTCTGTAGCAACTTCCAGCAACCCCTTCTCTGTATCCTCCTACTTTCTCTATCCTAGTTTCAAAGCCAAAGGCGGATGTTGTGCATATGTGCACAACAAACTCACTTGCTCTCGTGTTCCCGATTTCGACTCCTCTGAATTCTCAACTTTATGGCTCAAACTTTCCTGTCATTCTCTTACTAAATATTTCTGTGCTGTCTATCTTTCCCCTAACTCTACCAACTTTCGAAATTCTTTGACTATCTAAACTCTACAGTGGAACACATTCTATCCATTTCTCCTTTCTCAGAAATCTCCATCTTAGGAGATTTCAACGTTCACCACCGCCATTGGCTCTCCTCTCACACTACTGATCCACCTGGTGAACAAGCCTACGTCTTTTCTATCCTAAATGACCTAGAGCAGTTAGTTCAGCAACCCACCCGTATCCCGGATCGCATCGGAGATCGGCCCTAACATTCTTGACTTGTTTCTAACTTCTAACCCTTCTTCTTATACTGTCGATCTTTTCTCTCCTCTGGGCTCCTCCGACCATAAACTTATCTCTGTCACCTGTCCTATCTCTCCAGTACAGCCACCCGATCCTCCTAGCCGGCGGCGCTTGTGGCACTTTGGCGCTGCCGACTGGGAGGCTCTTCGGCAGTACTTCTTTGATTTCCCATGGAATGATTTCTGCTTCCATGGCCGAGGACCCTCGGAGAGTGCTGAACGCATTACCGAGGTAATCCTATCGGGCATGGAAGCATACATTCCATTCTCTTTCTCTCAGACTAATGCTAAAAAATCTTGGTTTACTCACGCCTGTTCTACTGCTGTCCGCAATAAGGAGGAAGCATTCAAACGGTACCGACGCCTTAAAACTCAAGACTCTCATTCTTCATATGTTTCTGCCCGGAATCAAGCCAAATCTGTTCTTCGACTTGCCAAACACTCTTTCATCAATAATAAATGCACTGAACTATCCAACTCTAGCTCTTCCCAAGCTTTCTGGCATCTAGCCAAAAACCTCTCCAACAATTTCTCTTCCTCGTCTTTCCCTCCACTTTCCCACTCTGATGGCACAACCATCACTTCTTCCTCTGACAAAGCTAAACTCTTCGCTCAAACTTTTGCTAGAAACTCCACCTTGGATGATTCCGGTGCTATTCCTCCCTCTCCGCCCTCCTCTCTCTTACTTATGCCTAATATCCTAATCTCTTCTAAAGATGTACTTTCTACCCTCTCTGGGCTTAACACTAATAAGGCGTACGGTCCGGACGGTGTTCCTCCTGTTGTTCTCAAAAACTGTGCTTCCGTGCTGACTCCCTGCCTAGGCAAACTCTTTCGTCTCTGTCTATCCTCTAACGTCTTCCCTTCATGCTGGAAGTTTGCTCACATTCAACCTGTCCCAAAGAAGGGTGACCGCTCTCAACCCTCCAACTATCGTCCAATTGCTCTTATCTCTTGTCTTTCTAAAGTTTTTGAAACTATTCTTGCTTCCAAATTTCTTAAGCATTTCTCTTCTCATAATCTGCTCTCAGATCGCCAGTATGGCTTCCTTAAGGGTCGCTCTACTGGTGATCTTCTTTCATATCTTACTAACTCTTGGTCATCCTCCTTCCGGGACTTCGGTGAGACTTTTTCTATTGCACTAGACATATCGAAAGCCTTCGATAGAGTCTGGCATAAATCTTTAATTTCTAAACTACCCTCCTTCGGTTTCTATCCCTCCATCTGTGCCTTTGTCTCTAATTTCCTTTCCGGCCATTCCATAGCCGCGGTTGTGTGGACGGCCATTGTTCACTTCCTCACCCTATAAACTCCGGTGTTCCTCAGGGCTCTGTCCTATCTCCTATTCTCTTTCTAATTTTTATAAATGATCTCCTTAACTGTACCTTAATTCCCATCCATTCATACGCAGACGACTCAACCTTACACTACTCCATTAGTTTTTCAGAACGCCCCAGCCAGCAATCCCTCAACGACAAATGTAATGAAGCCATAGAACTCTTAAATTCTGATCTAAATACTATTTCCAATTGGGGCAGAGAAAACCTTGTTAACTTTAATGCTTCCAAAACCCAATTTCTCCATCTATCTACCCGTCAGGATCTCCCAGCGGACTATCCCTTATTCTTCAACAATACAAAAATCAACCCTTCATCTTCTCTCAATATTCTTGGTGTCTCTTTTTCTTCTGCTCTCATTTGGAAGGACCATATTACCAGTCTTGCTAAGGCAGCCTCCCAGAAGCTGGGTGTGCTCAACCGCCTTAGGGGGTTCTTTTCCCCTGCACAGCTTCTTGCTCTGTACAGGGGCATAGTGCGCCCTTGTATTGATTATTGTTCACATGTGTGGGGAGGTTCCTCTCACACCGCTCTCCTAGACAAAGTTGAAAGGAAGGCCTTTCGTATCATTAACTCCCGTCCACTCACCAACTCTCTGCAATCTCTCTCTCTCCGCCGCAATGTTGCATCTCTCTCGCTATTCTATCGCTACTATAATAATCTGTGTTCCTCAGAGCTATCCCAGTGCATACCACCTCCTTTACGTAGGGCACGTGGTACCCGTCTTGCAACTCAATCCCACCCCTACTCTGTGCAACTCTCCAACCCAAGAGTGAAACGTTACTCTCAAACTTTCTTCTACTCAACAACTGAGCTGTGGAACTCTCTCCCAGAATCAGTCTTTCACTCTTCCTATGACTTAAATTGCTTCAAACTCAGTGTGTCCAGGCATTTTGGCTCTAACTTCCTTTGATTTTGGCCCTGTCACTCTTTCAACTATGGGGGAGGCACTCGCTATAGGCAAGTTCTGCCTTTTGCCTCCCTCAATCACATAGAAAAAAAAAAAAAAAAAAAAAATTAGGAATTAAGAAAGAGGTGTGGTGTGGAGGGAAATGTGCTGGAAAGTGTGAAAAGGAACAACTTGAGATCGTTCGGCCATATGGAACGTATGGAAAGCGAGAGAATGACTAAGAGGGTGTACCAGAGCGAGGTGGAAGGACAGAGAGGGAGAGGTAGACCGATGAGAGGTGGAAGGATGGAGTGAGGAAGTACATGAACGAAGGTGGTGCTGGTTGGGGGGAGGGACGTCGACTGACTGGGGACAGAGGTGCATGGGGGCGGTTCGTTCGTGGCCACACCTTCGGGGATCACGGCGTCAGGCAATAGATAGATAGATAGACAAAACTCTTGAAAAGAAACAACCCCGTTGCCATGGGAAAAGAACCTCCTGTTTGAGTTGTGATCCACGTCAAAGAGGGGACTGACTCTTTTACCTAGTGGGATAAAACTTAAGTGCCTTGGCAAAATAACTCCTTTCCGGCGAAATTAGCGGAGGAGTTGTTGCGTTACCAGCTTATAAACTCAAACACTAACTTCCTTAGTGAGGTAGTAAACGGTTAGGATAGAGAATACTTCTTCTGACTAATCCCAAACTTATTGGTAAAAAACATAGAGGATGACCGGCCATCGGGGGACCTCTAACCCGTTCCATTTTATAGAGGTATCAGCCTCTGAAGGAAGTCGTTTAAGTTGGGACAGCCGTGAGAGACGCAGCGCGTAGCATGTGCCGGTGACAGATGACAACGTTCTTATTAGTGTTCCGCTTAATTTAAAGACCGGTCATGGGGGGGGGGGGGGAGTAGGGGTGCTTACCATCCCCCTGGGCACCGGGTAGGGCATAGCTTAGCCTCCCGTAGTCCGACCGTTATGTGATTGCACACCCAGACGCAGTACGAACGTGCAGAAGAAAAATCTATGGCGAGGCCAAAAACACGTCTCCGACCTCAGACCCCTGTGCATCAGCACGGCGTAAGGGGGGAGAGGAGAAAGCAAGAGATTACACGAAGAAGTCATCCTAGATAAAAAACGGTGGATCTAATCATTAACTTTTGGCGAGGCTCCGTTAACACGTCCGCCGATCGCCGGCCATCTAGTGTTTGTAAACTTTAGGAATATCTAATGGGATGTACCAGTGGTAGCCTGAAGCATCACCCTAACATCCCTCTGTGTTTGCTCATTAACTGGGGTTGCCATCAATACCGGAGAGAAAAGAACTCTATAAAAAGCGTTCTCCGGTAACCCTTGAGCCATACTGAGTCTGAGTAGCTTTCTTGCTCTGACCGCCTCAAATAAGGCCGCTCTGATATCTGTCAATGATTTAGCCGGATGAGGGAGGCAGTATTGTTGAAAAGCTTTTACTATCTCCACCCTTTGACAAGGGGGATTAGGTTTAGGGTTGGCAATGGCCTGGGCTGTATCTCTGGTGAGGAGAAAGCTAATAAATTTTCTATGGGCATTATCCCTCACTAGGAACTCTCTCTGGAGGTCAACGGGGTCAGGAATTTGAAAAGGCGCCGGAAAATCCGTCGCTACTAATTGAGGGGCTATGAGAAATTCAAAAATAGCTCTGGGCGCTCCGCCGGGTCAAACTCAGTACTTGGCGGCGGGGGAACCGGCAACGAGGTATTAGAAGTAACATCAACATAAAATTGTTGGAGCTCCTGATCCCACGTCACCCAAGGGCCATGTCCCACCTCACCCAGATTCAATTCTCTCTGGTCCTGATGAGGATTGCATCTATGAAACTTTAGACTTGGTTCATCATACTTAATGGAATGGCATCCATTGATGCCGCAATGTTGAGAGCAATCAGGGCAAATCGGTACATCTGGATCAGGAGGGGCCTGACTATGGGCATCCGTAGGGAGAGGAGTCATCTGGCCAGGGGTATACACAAAGTATTGAAAATTAGTAGGGTCTGATATTGCCTGAACTAGTACGTCTAACACTTTCCCTAGTGCATCTTTTGCCCTAAAGACTTTGCGCCTGTTTACTTCTATCGACCACTCCTGGGGCACCGGGACCTCCCCCTGTGTTGACCTGTGTCCATCGCCTCTAATGACCGCGGTAACCGGGAGCCAAAGCCTCCCTGGTACCTTCTGAGCTTGAGACTGGTTACTTAAATCTGCCTGAACCCGCGGCGGTAGAGCTTGCGAGTGAGAGGCTGTTTGTTCATCTAGAACCGGCGGACAAGCCGCCGGCTGTCGATGAGCTTTGTGCGGAAACTGAGATGGAGGCTGTTGGCCAGAACTCATTCTATCATCCTTCCCTTGGCCATGAGACAGTGAGCCAGAATCAGTGTCATTCCTACCCCCGGAAGACACCGAAGTGCCAGATAAGAGCTTATTTGAGTGAAAAGAACTCCTAGACACTGTTGACAGAGATTCATTCCCTCGCCGGGATTGCAACTGCCTGTCCATTGGCAAGCCTTGTCCATGCTTACCAGCGGCGGGGAAAGCTACGTTAGAAGGCGTTGAAATCACAACAACATCAGGTTCTGTTAGAACATTAATTTTGGCCGGAGACAAAGGGCGGACGGACACTTGTTCTGGCCATGACCCAGCTGTGGAAACAGAGGTACTAGGCACCAACCCGCTATCTTTAGAGAGGGTGGGCACAGGATTCCCTGGCGGAGGTCCCGTTGCTCGTGGAGGGACTTCGTGGCGTCTTATGGCACATTGTTGCATAACCCTATGCAGTAAATCGTCCAATTGTTTGGGCGTAACACATGGCGGTTTTGGCCGTTTCAGAGGTTTCAGCTATTTCTCCCCCAACTGTTTGTCCTCTACTAGTACCTTGGAACTTGTGTCTAGGGCCTGACTCCCACTAGGTTGAGATGCTAAGCTCTGACTATGTGCCGGAGGCTCCCGGTCTAGTGACCCCGGCGGGTTATCCGCTACCTTAGAAGGTTGAAGAACTGTGTCTCTTGGGACTGTGTACATATTGGTCGGCCGTAAGGGCTGACCCTTCGGAACTTGACTAATTTCGGCGTCAGACAGCTGACCCTTTGGAACTTGACCTATTTCGGCGTCAGACCCTTTTGTCGTGACCGCCTCTAGTGCGGTATAATAAAGAGGTACACTTGTCTCTATAAACTCTGCCTGAGGATTACAACTTTCATTGCTATTAGAGGTCTGGGCCTCCGGCGTTGGAGACAACTCTTGGCCCAGTCTGTTAACCGGAAAGTTACTATTATGCAATACAAGCTTAGAACCTTGGAGTCTAACCTTAACTGACTTCCTAAGCTGCATCGCAGACTGTGATCGCCCGGCATCTGTCTCGAGGAGACCGGAGAAAACCCTCGGCGTCTCCGAGGTGGATGTAGATGCTATTGGCTGCGCCTTGGTTTGACACACCTGGGAGCTAGAATTAAGGCTATCTAGTGCTACACTCTCCACACGCCGGGGGATAGATAGTTTGCGTATCTTGTCCGGCAGAAACTCCAGGCTGGAAGATATCCGACCAGGGCCTTCAAGTGCTACCGGTTGGGATGGAAAAAGGCATTCCGGCGATACTGAGCGACTCCTCTTGTAATGGGGAGGGAAGCTCTGTGCGGAGGTCGTAGACGATTGGGGAGAAGCCAGGGTCATGCATGGTACTGGGAAGGTCTGTGTTTGAGAGACTGAGGTGTCGTCAAAAGAATATAGTTTTACTGTCCTCAGTAAGTCCGCGTTATCGCAGCATAACTCTACGTCTGCTACTCTAGAAGCGTAAGCCGCAAATTTGTTCTTTATCTCAATGAGTGTTAACAGGCAAGACATATATTGGCTCGTGAGCCATTCCTCAAACAAGTCAGAACATACTGGGCATTGGCGAGATGACCATAAAAAAGAGGATCTGTCTAAACACTTAACACACCGTACACACAGCCTGTGCCCTGCGACAGGTACTAGGAGGCACATTGGTGTAGAACAAATTGAAAAGAGAGGCATGATTACAGAGTCTCCCCTCCCCGGCGGGAACCACTCGTTCGTCGCTGGCAGGACTGTAGGAGGGATCTGGAAATAGAAAATTTCCAGGAATCAATTCTCATAAGGATAACCTGAGAGGTTTATACATCCTATCCCTCCCGGTGCCAGAAAAATGGTAGGCTACCGCTTCAACCCTTTTTTCTGACCCCTAAGAGGTTGTGAAGGTTTCCCTCCTCACGCCCTTTTCAATCATGAGGAGGGGCTTCACATCGGGTTGCCCACCTGTGACATGGGTTATAGGTTCATAGGCCAAAACACTCAGCGGGTATCTGCGTGCTATTACGTACAATCGCATTCAGCCGCCGGTAAGTCTACGCACTGAGCCGCCACTTGACGGGGTAAACTGGTAGGCCAACAGGCTCGCCGAAATTGTATCGAAGAGATACGTCTCCTTCCGCCGGCCATGCAAGACTGCCATAAGGAGGGGTAGTGGCACACTACCACACACAAAACAAGAACAAGGGAAAAACAGGAGGAACTAGACCACACGCCGGCACGGCGGTCCCAGACCTAAGGCTGCAGAACTAAGGGCCGGCGGGTCAAAACACAAACATAGGAAAACACTCGGCAATGGGCACATGCCGGAGAGAAAACCACTCCTCCAAAACTAAAACCCCTGACACAAGGATGTCTCCTTGAGCTCCTGGAAAGTGGGCAACACTAACACAATGGGAGCACAAGAAAAGGGAGGCATATAAAATATCACATACAGATAAAAAACACATACCCCTAACAACAGAGTCCCTAAAGGCTCATCACGAGGAAAAGTATCTTCCCGCAGGATGAAACAACCGCTTGAAGAAAACTTTGAGCAGCACGAAGCAGGTGAAGCCCCCGCATGGGGCCTCTAAGCAGGCTCGAACTACAGCAGATGCCACACCCCGTGTGACAAACCTTGAACTGGCGCGCCTGCTAAAAAGATAAAAGACAAGGCCCCTAGGACCAAACACTGGACTGTAGAATCAGCTCGTGGAGATAAAGCCTCCTAACTAAAGGAAAAGCAAAAAACTAAGGCTCATAGAGACAAGAGGACACCCAGCAGTGGCGTCGGACCTGAACACAACACGTTAGTGCCAGAATAGTACCCTAATTTTAACACTTCCTGCGGGCAAACAATAACACAACCCGTGCTAGCTAATCTAAACCTTGTTCACTACCACTCAGATAAATACAAATGAGTAAGGACTCACGAGAATAGACCGAACGTCGAATGAAGCAGAGCGCGGGGCACACGTGTTGACAGTTTGCCCGCGGGGAAGAGAAGGAAGAATATTGCACTTGGCGAGAAGCGGCAATGAGCCACAACGCAAGAAATCCACCGAGTATGGGAAACTTGTTGTTAACAGTATTTAAGTATTAAAAGTTTTCCTTTTTCCTTCTCTTATTTTACGAAAGTTTTTTCGTAGTGGGTACCCGATCTATGACGACACCATAAGAGAAGTAGCGTTGCACTTATGAAGATGACTCTTTTTCTTCCCCGCGGGCGGTCGATTCAAACGGCTGACGTGGGTGTTGAATGGAGACTATTATACTAATAGGCAACATCGTCAATGATGGAGGGGCCACTATTAAATATATATATATATATATATATATATATATATATATATATATATATATATATATATATATATATATATATATATATATATACATATATATATTATATATATATATACAGTATATTAGTATATATATATATTAGTTGAGTGGACGATGAATGATAAGACAGTGGTGGAACGAAAGTCACTGATTGATTATATATGTGGATGAACGAATGAAGAAATCTGTGCTGGATGCTAGGGTGTATAGGGATTTTGGAGGGGGTCTGTCTGATCATTATGTAGTAGTAGCTAAAATTTGGATACAAAAGAATTGGGTGAGGAGAGCTGGAGGGAGGCGAGAGGAAGGTGGAATGGTGAGGAAGGGGAGAGGCTACAATAGGAGGAATTCAGAGAAGAGTACAGGAGAGCAGTAAAAAGACGACTAGGGGGGTTCGACCTGGAAGATATGGAGGAAGTGGCGGATATGAGCAAGGTGTTTAAGGAAGAGATTTGTGCAGCATGTGAGGAGGTGTGTGGAGTGAGGAGAAGAGGGAGGGGAGTGAAAGGTACAGCATGGTGGACAGAAAAGGTAAAAAATAGCTGTGGAAGACAAGAAGAAAGCGTATAGAGAGTGGTTGGGAAGTAGAGGGAATCAAGATTTGGAGAGGCAGAAATGAGCAAGGTACGTGGAGAGAAGAGTGGTGAAGAGAGTAGTGAAGGAAAGTAAGAGAAGAGTAGATGAGGAATTTGGAAGGAATCTGAGTGTAAAATGGAGGGAGTATAATAAACTGTTCTGGAAAGAAGTCAAGAGAGTTAGGGAAGGTAGCAAGGAAACAGTAAGGGTGTGAAAGATAAGAATGGGAGAATACTAGCCTAGAAGCAAGAGAGAGTCGAAAGATGGAGGGAGTACTTCAAAGAGTTGCTAAATGTAAGGAATGAAGAGCCAGCAAACATAGTTGGATATGGTATGGGAGGGAGAAGAAGAGAAGTAGTGGAGGAGGAGGTGGGGATCAGGAGGTCAGAAGTGTGGGAAGCCATGAAAAGAGTGAAGTTGGGGAAAGCACCAGGAACAGATGGAGTGTGTGGGGAAATGTTGAGGTATGGTGGTGAGATAGTGATCGAATGGGTATGGAAAATGTGCAAACTAGCATGGGAGAAGGGGAGTGCACCCAATGACTCGAAGACTGGCATAATAGTCCCCCTATATATGGGGAAAGGGGAGTGTGTGGTAACCACCGAGGAATATGTCTTCGAAGCGTAGTAAAGAAGGTGTACAGTAGGGTAGTGATTGAGAGAGTGAGAGTGAGAACGGAGAAATGGATAGGCGACGAGCAGGGAGGTTTTAGGAAGGGAATAGGATGTGTAGATCAGATTTTTACCCTGAATTGTGTTGTGGAGAAACATCTGGAGCAGCAACATAAGGTGTATGTTGCTTTTATGGAATTGGAGAAGGCCTATGACAGAGTGGATAGAGAAGGTATGTGGAAAGAACTTAGAATATACGGAGTAGATGGCAAGTTTCTGAAAGCAGTGAAGAGCATGTATGAGGGTGCAAAGGCGGCAGTATGTGGAGAATGAGCAGAGCGAGTTCTTTAACCTGAATGTTGGGTTGAAACAGGGGTGTGTGATGTCCCCGTGGTTGTTTACTGTATAATTATATGGATGGACTCATGAAAGAAATACTAGGATGAGCAGTGGATGTTGGTGTATCGCTGAAAAGGGAGGGAAATGAGTGGAAGCTGCCTATACTGCTGTTTGTGGATGATACAGTTCTGATGAGCAATAATGAATGGGAGCTGCAGGGTCTGGTATATGTGTTTGGAACAGTGTGCGAAAAACGGAATCTGAAGGTAAATTCGGGGAAGAGCAAGGTTATTGTCTTCGAAAGGGATAAAGTCACAGACTGTGAGGTGAAGTTGAACGGACAGGCTATGGAAATAGTCAGCTCTTTTAGTATCTGGGCAGTGTGTTGAGTAAAGATGGGACTATGGATGAAGAAGTGCGGGAGAGGGTACAACAGGGGAATAGGGTTGTAACTTGTAGGAATGCTGAAACCAGTAACAAGAAATAGGGTGGTCACTATGGAAGTGAAGAAGTCCTTGCATGACAGTGTGGTAATCCCGACACTGACTTACGGAAGCGAAGCATGGACATTTGAGAAGAGACTCAGACCAAGAGTGAGAGGGGTGGAAATGAGTTACTTGAGAAGTGTGTGCAGCGTTACATGGAGGGATAGACAGACGAATGAGAAAGTAAGAAGGAGGTGTGGTGTAGAGGTAGATGTGCTGGAAAGTTTGAAAAGGAACACCTTGAGATGGTTCGGCCATATGGAACGTATGGGAAGCGAGAGAATGACTAAGAAGGTGTACAAGAGCGAGGTGGAAGGACAGCGAGGGAGAGGTAGACCGAAAGAGAGGTGGAAGGATGGAGTGAGGAAGTATATGTATGAAGGCAGTGCTGGTTGGGAGGAAGGGCGTCGACTGCCTGGGGACAGAGGTGCATGGGGGCGGTTCGTTCGTGGCCACACCTTCGGGGATCACGGCGTCAGGCAATAGATAGATAGATATATATATATATATATATATATTAAAAAGAGGACGGTAAAGAACCAGAAGAGAGCCATCTTTTCTTTAGCTTTATTTACAAAATTAGAAATTTCACAATATTTAGGACGCCTCGTCCATCATCAGGTGACTTGCTGTGATCTTAGAATGACAAAAAAAATGTTTTACATATAAATATAATTAATTAGATCATATATATTGAATTACCATTATTTATAAAATAAACTATTGAACAAAGGTTAAATGAATACATCATATTTAATTTAGAGAAGAAAATGTTCAAAGTTACCGACCGAAATACAAAATTGTTCAAGTTAAAAATATCGTAAAACATAGAAAGAACCAATACTAAATTAATCTAACAACTAATTTGAAAATATACAGTACGTGGTAATGTTTTGCTTATACATATTGATTAAAATAAATATAAGTTTACCTTAGACACCCATGTTATCCGTGAGGAGTCACAAACTGAACTGAGGTATTGTACCAAGTAGCAAAAACTCCTAGGCTAAACAAAACCCTAAATCGAAATAAAAAAAATATATAAAGTTATACAGTGAAATAAATAACTGAACGATATCTATTCTAATGAAGTCTCCTAATTTTGACAGCTAAGTTCGGGTTGCATTTTATTTATTTATATTTTCTCAGCTAAGAAAGTATCCAAATAGTTTCCGAATTTTCCCAAGATAACAAAATCCCTCTCTGAAAATGGATGATCAGTTATTGTGAGTCATTTCTAACAGCAGAGAAAGACATTTTGTTCAGGAATTGGCCGGTACGAAAACTCTTCCCCTTATGCTAAAATATCCTTATTTTGAACGCTCGAGTAATGAAAATACGTTACCCTGGTGGACAATCACGTACAGACATTCTATATATATATATATATATATATATATATATATATATATATATATATATATATATATATATATATATATACTGTATATATATATATATATATATATATATATATAATTATATATATATTTATATATATATATATATATATATATATATATGTTAGTATAGCCAGGTAATAGATTCTCTTTTAAACAGACGAGGTTAAAAGCAATAGCAGTTTCAGCATTCAGGATTTTATTGTTACAGCTTTCACTAGTTCTAACAATTTTCCTCTGGGTTCAGAGATGAGGTACAAAAGGTTAGCAAAATTCATGGTGGATCCAATGTTTCACAAGTAAACATCTTGCATCTTCAGGGAATGGAGAGGTAATGGTTAGAATAGGGACAATGCATCTTATTTATACAAAATTCGAGGATCAAGTAGAGGGAGGTGGGCGGAGCTACTGAGTGTGGTGGCTGTTCATTGGTGGAAGGTAGTCTATTCGCGAGACGGGCACTAAATCTTATCGGTGGTTGGTTGTTGGCTGTGGGTGGCTGTGATTGGTTGGTGTTGTCAGTTGTGTGCCGAGCGTGGAAGCGTAAGAAAGGGGGGCGCGGGGCGAGAGGAGGGGGGGCAGCATGCCTGTAGCGCTTGCCTGAAGGAAGAATTTGATGATCTTGTGTTTGGTTGTTGATGCTGGGGTTGAGTGTTTGGATGTATAGAGCTTCTAAAATAGCTAGTCTTCTGGGGTCTGATTCTTTGTCGAGTATGGTGGTTTGTTTGTCTAGGTCGGCGCGAGTTAGGGCAAGATGGTGGGGGGCTTGATAGTGATCTTTTATAGCGCCAGATTGAAGGTGGAGGGTTAGTCGACGGGAAAGGCAAGTCTGTGTCATTCCAACATAGGATAGGGGTCCACAGTCCCCAGAGGTGCAAATTTGCTGGTATATCACATGATCGTCTTTCGGTAGGTTATTGGTGGAAATGGGGCGGTTACGGAGGACAATTGAAGACAACGGAAGAATATTGCACTTGGCGAGAAGCGGCAATGAGCCACAACGCAAGAAATCCACCGAGTATGGGAAACTTGTTGTTAACAGTATTTAAGTATTAAAAGTTTTCCTTTTTCCTTCTCTTATTTTACGAAAGTTTTTTCGTAGTGGGTACCCGATCTATGACGACACCATAAGAGAAGTAGCGTTGCACTTATGAAGATGACTCTTTTTCTTCCCCGCGGGCGGTCGATTCAAACGGCTGACGTGGGTGTTGAATGGAGACTATTATACTAATAGGCAACATCGTCAATGATGGAGGGGCCACTATTAAATATATATATATATATATATATATATATATATATATATATATATATATATATATATATATATATATATATATATATATATATATATATATATATTATATAGTATATATATATATTAGTTGAGTGGACGATGAATGATAAGACAGTGGTGGAACGAAAGTCACTGATTGATTATATATGTGGATGAACGAATGAAGAAATCTGTGCTGGATGCTAGGGTGTATAGGGATTTTGGAGGGGGTCTGTCTGATCATTATGTAGTAGTAGCTAAAATTTGGATACAAAAGAATTGGGTGAGGAGAGCTGGAGGGAGGCGAGAGGAAGGTGGAATGGTGAGGAAGGGGAGAGGCTACAATAGGAGGAATTCAGAGAAGAGTACAGGAGAGCAGTAAAAAGACGACTAGGGGGGTTCGACCTGGAAGATATGGAGGAAGTGGCGGATATGAGCAAGGTGTTTAAGGAAGAGATTTGTGCAGCATGTGAGGAGGTGTGTGGAGTGAGGAGAAGAGGGAGGGGAGTGAAAGGTACAGCATGGTGGACAGAAAAGGTAAAAATAGCTGTGGAAGACAAGAAGAAAGCGTATAGAGAGTGGTTGGGAAGTAGAGGGAATGAAGATTTGGAGAGGCAGAAATGAGCAAGGTACGTGGAGAGAAAGAGAGTGGTGAAGAGAGTAGTGAAGGAAAGTAAGAGAAGAGTAGATGAGGAATTTGGAAGGAATCTGAGTGTAAAATGGAGGGAGTATAATAAACTGTTCTGGAAAGAAGTCAAGAGAGTTAGGGAAGGTAGCAAGGAAAACAGTAAGGGTGTGAAAGATAAGAATGGGAGAATACTAGCCTAGAAGCAAGAGAGAGTCGAAAGATGGAGGGAGTACTTCAAAGAGTTGCTAAATGTAAGGAATGAAGAGCCAGCAAACATAGTTGGATATGGTATGGGAGGGAGAAGAAGAGAAGTAGTGGAGGAGGAGGTGGGGATCAGGAGGTCAGAAGTGTGGGAAGCCATGAAAAGAGTGAAGTTGGGGAAAGCACCAGGAACAGATGGAGTGTGTGGGGAAATGTTGAGGTATGGTGGTGAGATAGTGATCGAATGGGTATGGAAAATGTGCAAACTAGCATGGGAGAAGGGGAGTGCACCCAATGACTCGAAGACTGGCATAATAGTCCCCCTATATATGGGGAAAGGGGAGTGTGTGGTAACCACCGAGGAATATGTCTTCGAAGCGTAGTAAAGAAGGTGTACAGTAGGGTAGTGATTGAGAGAGTGAGAGTGAGAACGGAGAAATGGATAGGCGACGAGCAGGGAGGTTTTAGGAAGGGAATAGGATGTGTAGATCAGATTTTTACCCTGAATTGTGTTGTGGAGAAACATCTGGAGCAGCAACATAAGGTGTATGTTGCTTTTATGGAATTGGAGAAGGCCTATGACAGAGTGGATAGAGAAGGTATGTGGAAAGAACTTAGAATATACGGAGTAGATGGCAAGTTTCTGAAAGCAGTGAAGAGCATGTATGAGGGTGCAAAGGCGGCAGTATGTGTGGAGAATGAGCAGAGCGAGTTCTTTAACCTGAATGTTGGGTTGAAACAGGGGTGTGTGATGTCCCCGTGGTTGTTTACTGTATAATTATATGGATGGACTCATGAAAGAAATACTAGGATGAGCAGTGGATGTTGGTGTATCGCTGAAAAGGGAGGGAAATGAGTGGAAGCTGCCTATAGCCTACTGCTGTTTGTGGATGATACAGTTCTGATGAGCAATAATGAATGGGAGCTGCAGGGTCTGGTATATGTGTTTGGAACAGTGTGCGAAAAACGGAATCTGAAGGTAAATTCGGGGAAGAGCAAGGTTATTGTCTTCGAAAGGGATAAAGTCACAGACTGTGAGGTGAAGTTGAACGGACAGGCTATGGAAATAGTCAGCTCTTTTAGTATCTGGGCAGTGTGTTGAGTAAAGATGGGACTATGGATGAAGAAGTGCGGGAGAGGGTACAACAGGGGAATAGGGTTGTAACTTGTAGGAATGCTGAAACCAGTAACAAGAAATAGGGTGGTCACTATGGAAGTGAAGAAGTCCTTGCATGACAGTGTGGTAATCCCGACACTGACTTACGGAAGCGAAGCATGGACATTTGAGAAGAGACTCAGACCAAGAGTGAGAGGGGTGGAAATGAGTTACTTGAGAAGTGTGTGCAGCGTTACATGGAGGGATAGACAGACGAATGAGAAAGTAAGAAGGAGGTGTGGTGTAGAGGTAGATGTGCTGGAAAGTTTGAAAAGGAACACCTTGAGATGGTTTGGCCATATGGAACGTATGGGAAGCGAGAGAATGACTAAGAAGGTGTACAAGAGCGAGGTGGAAGGACAGCGAGGGAGAGGTAGACCGAAAGAGAGGTGGAAGGATGGAGTGAGGAAGTATATGTATGAAGGCAGTGCTGGTTGGGAGGAAGGGCGTCGACTGCCTGGGGACAGAGGTGCATGGGGGCGGTTCGTTCGTGGCCACACCTTCGGGGATCACGGCGTCAGGCAATAGATAGATAGATATATATATATATATATATATATATTAAAAAGAGGACGGTAAAGAACCAGAAGAGAGCCATCTTTTCTTTAGCTTTATTTACAAAATTAGAAATTTCACAATATTTAGGACGCCTCGTCCATCATCAGGTGACTTGCTGTGATCTTAGAATGACAAAAAAAATGTTTTACATATAAATATAATTAATTAGATCATATATATTGAATTACCATTATTTATAAAATAAACTATTGAACAAAGGTTAAATGAATACATCATATTTAATTTAGAGAAGAAAATGTTCAAAGTTACCGACCGAAATACAAAATTGTTCAAGTTAAAAATATCCTAAAACATAGAAAGAACCAATACTAAATTAATCTAACAACTAATTTGAAAATATACAGTACGTGGTAATGTTTTGCTTATACATATTGATTAAAATAAATATAAGTTTACCTTAGACACCCATGTTATCCGTGAGGAGTCACAAACTGAACTGAGGTATTGTACCAAGTAGCAAAAACTCCTAGGCTAAACAAAACCCTAAATCGAAATAAAAAAAATATATAAAGTTATACAGTGAAATAAATAACTGAACGATATCTATTCTAATGAAGTCTCCTAATTTTGACAGCTAAGTTCGGGTTGCATTTTATTTATTTATATTTTCTCAGCTAAGAAAGTATCCAAATAGTTTCCGAATTTTCCCAAGATAACAAAATCCCTCTCTGAAAATGGATGATCAGTTATTGTGAGTCATTTCTAACAGCAGAGAAAGACATTTTGTTCAGGAATTGGCCGGTACGAAAACTCTTCCCCTTATGCTAAAATATCCTTACTTTGAACGCTCGAGTAATGAAAATACGTTACCCTGGTGGACAATCACGTACAGACATTCTATATATATATATATATATATATATATATATATATATATATATATATATATATATATATATATATATATATATATATATATATATATATATATATATATATATATATATATATATAATTATATATATATATATATATATATATATATATATATATATATATATATATATATATGTTAGTATAGCCAGGTAATAGATTCTCTTTTAAACAGACGAGGTTAAAAGCAATAGCAGTTTCAGCATTCAGGATTTTATTGTTACAGCTTTCACTAGTTCTAACAATTTTCCTCTGGGGTTCAGAGATGAGGTACAAAAGGTTAGCAAAATTCATGGTGGATCCAATGTTTCACAAGTAAACATCTTGCATCTTCAGGGAATGGAGAGGTAATGGTTAGAATAGGGACAATGCATCTTATTTATACAAAATTCGAGGATCAAGTAGAGGGAGGTGGGCGGAGCTACTGGGTGTGTGGTGGCTGTTCATTGGTGGAAGGTAGTCTATTCGCGAGACGGGCACTAAATCTTATCGGTGGTTGGTTGTTGGCTGTGGGTGGCTGTGATTGGTTGGTGTTGTCAGTTGTGTGCCGAGCGTGGAAGCGTAAGAAAGGGGGGCGCGGGGCGAGAGGAGGGGGGGCAGCATGCCTGTAGCGCTTGCCTGAAGGAAGAATTTGATGATCTTGTGTTTGGTTGTTGATGCTGGGGTTGAGTGTTTGGATGTATAGAGCTTCTAAAATAGCTAGTCTTCTGGGGTCTGATTCTTTGTCGAGTATGGTGGTTTGTTTGTCTAGGTCGGCGCGAGTTAGGGCAAGATGGTGGGGGGCTTGATAGTGATCTTTTATAGCGCCAGATTGAAGGTGGAGGGTTAGTCGACGGGAAAGGCAAGTCTGTGTCATTCCAACATAGGATAGGGGTCCACAGTCCCCAGAGGTGCAAATTTGCTGGTATATCACATGATCGTCTTTCGGTAGGTTATTGGTGGAAATGGGGCGGTTACGGAGGACAAGGTTGGAGGTCTTAGTAGATTTGTAGTAAATAATGATAAATACCGTTATGCTTACCTACTGCTACCTACCAGACTGCCAAGGCCCTGAACAAACTCCTCACCCCTTTTGTTCCACGGCAATACAACCTCAACTCTGCATATGACTTCCTAGAAATTCTACGAGATGCCCCCCCAGCTAACAACCACATCATCGCCTCCCTCGACGTAGAGAGTCTGTTTACCAACGTGCCCGTTGACAAAACCATAGATTTTATCCTACGTCTAGTTTACCACTGCCCTAATACATCCCCTCTGGACATCCCGGAGAAGGCCCTGAAGACGCTCTTGAAACTATGTACCAAGGAGTCCCCTTTCCTCTGCCCCCGCGGGAATATGTACCAGCAAATCGACGGTGTAGCGATGGGAAGCCCCCAGGGGGTCCTGTTCGCCAATTTCTTCATGGGAACTATCGAAGAGGAACTCCTGGCTGCCCACCGGTCCACTGTATACTGCAGGTACATCGATGATATCTTCGTGCGGGTGAAGGACCTGGGCGAACTCAGAGACCTCCAGCAGCGCTTCATGGCCGCCTCCGGACTCAACTTCACATACGAAGAAACCACCGATGGACATCTACCCTTCTTCGACCTCCTTGTCTCCCTCCACGACCATGGCTTCAAAACTACAGTGTACACCAAACCTACTAACAATGGCCAATGTCTTAATGGGGAAAGTGAATGCCCTAAACGATACCAACAGTCCACCATCGCCGCCTATGTCAGGAGAGCCCTCACCCATTGCACCACCTGGAATGACACACACAATGAACTGGAAAGGCTCACCCAGGTCCTAGTCAACAATGGGTATTCCAACACTGACGTCACCAATGCCATCAACCACCACCTAGAAAAATGGTACAAACAAGACCCCCCTAGCACCAACCCGGCCAATAACATTACATTTTTTTACAGAAACTACATGTCGTCCGACCACACAACAGACGAATCCATTATGAAAGAAATAATTAACAAAAACGTCCTCCCCACCAACACTGACAATAAAATAAAACTCATTATTTACCACAAATCTCCTAAGACCTCCAACCTTGTCCTCCGTAACCGCCCCATTTCCACCAACAACTAACCGAAAGACGATCTGTGATATACCAGCATATTTGCACCTCTGGGGACTGTGGACCCCTATCCTATGTTGGAATGATACAGACTCGCCTTTCCCGTCGACTAACCCTCCACCTTCAATCTGGCGCTATAAAAGATCACTATCAAGCCTCCCACCATCTTGCCCTAACTCGCACCGACCTAGACAAACAAACCACCATACTCGACAAAGAATCAGACCCCAGAAGACTAGCTATTTTAGAAGCTCTATACATCCAAACACTCAAACCCAGCATCAACAACCAAACACAAGACCTTCAAATTCTTCCTTCAGGCAAGCGCTACAGGCATGCTGCCCCCCCTCCTCTCGCCCCGCGTCCCCCTTCCTTACGCTTCCACGCTCAGCACACAAATGACAACACCAACCAATCACAGCCACCCACAGCCAACAACCAACCACCGATAAGATTTAGTGCCCGTCTCGCGAATAGACTACCTTCCACCAATGAACAGCCGCCACACACCCAGTAGCTCCGCCCACCTCCCTCTACTTGATCCTCAAATTTTGTATAAATAAGATGCATTGTCCCTATTCTAACCATTACCTCTCCATTCCCTGAAGATGCAAGATGTTTACTTGTGAAACGTTGGATCCACCATGAATTTTGCTAACCTTTTGTACCTCATCTCTGAACCCCAGAGGAAAATTGTTAGAACTATTGAAAGCTGTAACAATAAAATCCTGAATGCTGAAACTGCTATTGCTTTTAACCTCGTCTGTTTAAAAGAGAATCTATTACCTGGCTATACTAACATAAAACTCCACAACGAGAATGCCAGACATCGTACTAGCACCTGCCAGTTTCGTGAGGAACTGATAAGAGAAGAATTAGCTGAGAAACGAGAGACCACCACCAATCTCCGATATGAACGTGACGCCCTGCTACAGAAATGGGAAGAAGAAGAATCCACCCCTAACCACATCAAAACAGAAATCAACCAAAAACTCCAACAACTCAACGAACAACACAGACGACAAACAGCGAACACTACCATCCAAAAACTCTCCCGTCTATACGGTGGAAACATAAAACTTCCCAAGCCAACAAAAGGATATATTAACCTCACCAACACCACCCTAATGCCGGACCAAGAAGACCTCCTGAACAAAGGCTTAAATTGCCACTACATTTCCAAGCCGGGACCCCACCGAAAACGCCTTGAAATTGAAGTCCTACTGGATGACATCCTACGACTCCAGAAAGACGGCAAGATCACCACCACCCCAGCCCTACAACCCACCCTACTAGCAGAAGCCGCCAAAACCAGGGGATCTCACCAAAGCAAGCTCCTTAACAAACACCACTTCAAAGCCGCTAAACAACTAAAAGAGAACCCCAACATCATCATCCGACGAGCTGATAAGGCCTCCTGCCTTGTGATACACGGAAAAGAAGAATACCTACGGAAAATGGACGACATTCTTAGAGATAAGAACAAATTCAAAAGGATCACTCGCAACCCTACTGACGAAATAAAAAGGAAAGCCAACACCACCATCACTGCTATCAACGCCAAAGCCGGTGGCGTACACCTGAAGAAACTCATCGGCGAATTCACCCCAGGTTATGCTTACGGTACTATAAAAACCCACAAACCCGGGAACCCCCTCCGCCCCATCATATCACAGATCCCTACTGCTACCTACCAGACCGCCAAGGCCCTGAACAAACTCCTCACCCCTTTTGTTCCACGGCAATACAACCTCAACTCTGCTTATGACTTCCTAGAAATTCTACGAGATGCACCCGAGCTAACGACCACATCATCGCCTCCCTCGACGTAGAGAGTCTGTTTACCAACGTGCCCGTTGACAAGACCATAGATTTTATCCTACGTCGAGTTTACCACTGCCCTAATACGCCCCCTCTGGACATCCCGGAGAAGGCCCTGAAGACGCTCTTGGAACTATGTACCAAGGAGTCCCCTTTCCTCTGCCCCCGCGGGAATATGTACCAGCAAATCGACGGTGTAGCGATGGGAAGCCCCCTGGGGTTCCTGTTCGCCAATTTCTTCATGGGAACTATCGAAGAGGAACTCCTGGCTGCCCACCGGCCCACTGTCTACTGCAGGTACATCGATGATATGTTCGTGCGGGTGAAGTACCTGGGCGAACTCAGGGACATCCAGCAGCGCTTCATGGCCGCCTCCGGACTCAACTTTACATACGAAGAAACCACCGATGGACATCTACCCTTCCTCGACCTCCTTGTCTCCCTCTACGACCACGGCTTCAAAACTACCGTGTACACCAAACCTACTAACAATGGCCAATGTCTTAATGGGGAAAGTGAATGCCCTAAACGATACCAACAGTCCACCATCGCCGCCTATGTCAGGAGAGCCCTCACCCATTGCACCACCTGGAATGACACACACAATGAACTGGAAAGGCTCACCCAGGTCCTAGTCAACAATGGGTATTCCAACACTGACGTCACCAATGCCATCAACCACCACCTAGAAAAATGGTACAAACAAGACCCCCCTAGCACCAACCCGGCCAATGACATTACATTTTTTTACAGAAACTACATGTCGTCCGACCACACAACAGACGAATCCATTATGAAAGAAATAATTAACAAAAACGTCCTCCCCACCAACCCTGACAATAAAATCAAACTAATTATTTACTACAAATCTCCTAAGACCTCCAACCTTGTCCTCCGTAACCGCCCCATTTCCACCAACAACCAACCGAAAGACGATCATGTGATATACCAGCATATTTGCACCTCTGGGGACTGTGGACCCCTATCCTATGTTGGAATGACACAGACTCGCCTTTCCCGTCGACTAACCCTCCACCTTCAATCTGGCGCTATAAAAGATCACTATCAAGCCCCCCACCATCTTGCCCTAACTCGCACCGACCTAGACAAACAAACCACCATACTCGACAAAGAATCAGACCCCAGAAGACTAGCTATTTTAGAAGCTCTATACATCCAAACACTCAACCCCAGCATGAACAACCAAACACAAGACCTTCAAATTCTTCCTTCAGGCAAGCGCTACAGGCATGCTGCCCCCCTCCTCTCGCCCCGCGCCCCCCTTCCTTACGCTTCCACGCTCAGCACACAACTGACAACACCAACCAATCACAGCCACCCACAGCCAACAACCAACCACCGATAAGATTTAGTGCCCGTCTCGCGAATAGACTACCTTCCACCAATGAACAGCCACCACACACCCAGTAGCTCCACCCACCTCCCTCTACTTGATCCTTGAATTTTGTATAAATAAGATGCATTGTCCCTATTCTAACCATTACCTCTCCATTCCCTGAAGATACAAGATGTTTACTTGTGAAACGTTGGATCCACCATGAATTTTGCTAACCTTTTGTACCTCATCTCTGAACCCCAGAGGAAAATTGTTAGAACTATTGAAAGCTGTAACAATAAAATCCTGAATGCTGAAACTGCTATTGCTTTTAACCTCGTCTGTTTAAAAGAGAATATATATATATATTGTGACGCCTACCATCATTGGCAGAATCACCTCCCGGTAGCCACTAGCGCCCGCCAGGGCAGTGAAATGGGCTACAGTTATCAGAGAATGTTGTTCTTTCTTTCATAGTGTTCGTGTTGTTACAGACAGTCCCGTGGTGGTCTTTATTTTCGTCTGTGACAAAGGGAAGCATTTTATATCATGAGTAGAACATAAGATGCATTGTAGTGAAGTTGAGAGAGAAAGAGCGAGCGAGCAGCGTGGGGGCAGTGAGTGTTGATTTCCTCCTCCCTCCTCCTCCCTCCGGAGGAGTTGCTCGCCCGCGTGGTCTTTCTCTCGGTTTTGATTGGCTGGTGGTTCCTGGCGCCTTCTGGAGGCCTGCTGCCTTGTGATGTATCGGCCTGTGATTGGCTGACCACCATGCCTTTGTGTGATCCTGAGGGTCCCGAGGAGCTACCTTCCTCAGAGCTTGCCGGACCAGCATACCCTTCACACCTCCCTTGTTACCTGTCCCCGACTTCTACCTATAGAACACTTTCTCTCTCTCTCAACTTCTTACCTCTCATTTTTCCAATCTATTTAACATCATAACTCCCCTTTGGTTCTGCACGATTTCATATATCGGCCATCGTATTATATGCTGAAGCTCTCAGATATTCCATGTTTGGTTAGACATTTTGGAGGGGTTAACATTTTGTCTGTAGAGGTTCGACACACTCGCGGTGTCTCCCTACCTTTTGCTTGGTTGTCTGCTGGGCTATTTAATGCTAGACTGGGGTAAGGCTATTGATGTTGTGATTTCCGATGTGTACCAGGTTTTGTTGAACTTGTACAATCGCAATGGATACGTGGGAAGCCTTGGTTGTCTTTCTGACTGTGTACCTTGTGAGTTTAGCACTGTGTTGCGAGTGAGGGCTTTTGCCTCTGCCACCCAACACTGTGCTAACTCGTTTTGCTTTGACTTTGAGAGGGTCGCCAGGAGAGAACCAGATACTAGCGATCTGGATCTCTCAAGAGAGCACCCCGTCATTTAACGTAATTTGGCCGTACAGTCTTAAGGACCTCGCTAGGCTACGAGCCGCTTGCTCAGCAATTGTTTCCTAGCCTACGACATCCCAACTAGACTTTATTCGCCTAGCAGACACACGATTAGGATTATAAACTCTTATGTTATGTATGCAGCATTTTTATTCACGTTGAGTGTAAGCCTTGGTTGTTGTTGAGTTGCACAACCCGAGCAGGCTTTTGCGTTGCCTGAGGAAGTACTTCTTTTGTTGTTGGAGATAATACTATTGCGCATTTATCGTTATTCCCGTGCCAGTTAACACTGTATGTCCCTACACTTGTCATATCTTGTTCCTGCTTTATATAACAGTTCAAAATCCGATTCGATCATCTTAAGCAGCATCAGACTTTCTTCAGAAGATTCCTGTTCGATGCTTTACGACTTTCATTCTCTTTCTTTAATATAGGAGTGACAATTTATTATTGTTTAGTGTAACTTTAATTATACCTTCTTCTTGTTTGCATTAAATCATTTCAGTAATATAATTAAGCTCTCTATCTTTTTCCTTGTATACATTATTAACGTAATTGTATGTTGTTGTGATCAGGCTGTATCAGAGATCATCAGCCTGTATTAGTAGTGCATTTATACCAAGTTAGAGGATATCCCGCTATTGCAGATTTAACTCTGGAGGGTATAGGTGTTTTTGTGCGCCGGCATTATAAGTTCGAGGGTTGGATCTAGTGTTACCGTTGTGGCTGTGTGCCTTTCTAGTCCAATGATTAGGAGCCCTTGTTTTATACGAGTCCCGATCGTAACAAATGGCGACCTTGCTTAGGATTTTTGTGAACTTAGAGAAATATTGCAGGAGGGTTGTGGTCATTTGTTTTTTTGTTTTGTTTAAAGGAATATAGTGGACACAGATTTTTTTGGCAAGTAGTATAACACTTAAGAGTCTTCAAGCATTTTTGAGTGAATAGTGCTACATGAGAGTTTAGGTATTTTTTTGTTTATATAAACGTTGAGAATTTTCGGTGGACACTATGTCAGACGACGGATAAGTGTACAGTGAGGACACAGTACGGGAAGCAGACTATGAGGTGCAGCAGCGGGGTTTGTTAGATGATATTGGAGTAGTAACTAGTGAAGAGGATGCAAAGAAATTTTTGGAGATGCCTATTACTATTGACCGGGTGGCGGGGATTGATCGGTATGGTCTCCAGTGTTTGGCCACGGTCATGGGGCATGTTGGCACTAGCAGCATGACGAGAAATGACCTGGTGGCATGTGTGCTGGGCGGGGTGCGTGGTGCACAGGGTGGAGCGGGTGCTTTGGCACCTTCGGCCAAGCCCCCCCTCCACTCTACTTCCATCATGCTCTCTAGAACACCGGATCAGAGGACATTCCCGCAGGCCGATAGTCACTGGCAGCATGGGTTGCCCCTGGGTGGATCACTGGGTGGGTCTCCAAATGTTGCATCTCCTCCTCCTCAAGCTTTGATTCCAGATATGCTCTTCCAGCTTGAGATGGCTAAGCAGCAACGGGAATCTGAGCAGCAGCAGCGGCAGTTTGAGATGGCTAAGATTCAGGCTGAGGAGAGAAGGGCCAGATATGAGGAGAGAAGGGCCAGATATGAGACTGAGGAGAGAAGGGCCATACGTGAGGCTGAGCTTCGGGTTGAGGCTACGAAGTACTGTGCAGACATAGATCTTGAGAAGTCTCGGGTGGAGTCAACATGGCAGCGTCTCGGTTCTGGGAATCGAGGTCTTGATCAGTCTTTATCGCACCTTCTTAAGTTAGTCCCTGTATTTGACGAGTCGGGTGTCACCGAATTTGTCATGGGTTTTGAGAAGAAGTGCTGGGAGCACCAATGGCCTGAGGTTAAGGGGGCAGCCCTTGTTTCCTCTAGGTTGGTTGGCAAAGGACTCAAGGCATATGATGCATTGCCCTTGGAGTCTTGCGTCGATTATGAGGTATTGAAGGAGGCTGTTCTGCGGGCGTACGAGTTACAACCAGAGACGTACAGATTGAAGTTCCGGGGTGTAACGAAGGGTCGTAAGTGCACCTTTCTTGAGCATGCCCGGGATCTGTCCGATGCATTTGGGAATTGGCTAAAATCGGAGAAGGCAACGACGTTTGATGAGATAAAACAGTTGATGCTTCTCGAGCAGTTCTTTAAGTGTACGGGCAGCGATCTGACGTTGAATCTTAATGAAAAGAACCCGAAAACTCTTCAGGAGGCAGCTGAGATGGCTGACCATAGGCTATCGCTGATTCGTGGGTGCGGGTCTGCACAACGGAACGATGCAGGTAACAAGGGGCTCAACACTCCACCCCCCCGAGTCAGTGATACACCATATAACAATAACTACAAGAGCAATGATATTAATTCTGACCATAAACCTAATACCGTCCTATTTAAGAAGGGTCAGGGCCCTTCCCCACCTCAAGGGAAGCCCAAGGGGGAGTTAGAGTGTTTTCATTGTCATGAGAAGGGGCATTTTGCAAGAGCCTGTCCAAGCAAGCTAACTAATGCAGTTGTGTCTTTGGCTCGCAACATTGGGGTATCCCCGAAGTCGTCTGAGTTTGCCCGGGGTATAACGTCAGAGGCTGGAACACAGCCAGTGGAGAAGAATCCGGAAGGCTCGAACCCTGTCCGCGATGTCTTTTGCGACCATCGAGGGCGTGGCTGTGTGAAGTGGGCTGGTAAGAAGCAGGGAGTTGAGCTGTTGCGAGACACGGGTGCCTCTCAGACTTTGATGAAGAACTTTACTGGTAGACCAATAAACGCGGCACCGGTGGTTGAGGTGCAAGGTATCAATGCTATCAGGTCATACCCAGGTCAGGATGGAACTGGAGGTAGATGGTGTGACACGAGAGTTGGATGTTGGAATTGTGGAGAACTTGCCTGTTAGGGGCGTCGACCTCCTTCTCGGCAACGACTTTGCGGTGCCTACTTCTGAGGTTTCACCCTTGGTCGTTGCCGAGAAGCCGGCCGACGTGAGTAGGGAGGAACAGGAGTGGGTAGAGAAGTGTCAAGTACAACCTATGGCGTGCGTTGTTACAAGATCTCTTGCATCCAAAGTGTCACAGCCTATTCCTCAGTCTCTAGACCAGCGGAGGAACGGTCGGAAGGAGCAAGCTAAATTTGGGAGTTTTGTGAGTTTTGCTCCAGCGGCTCTCCTTAGCGGCTTAGTACTTGACTCAGAGGTGAGCTCCGGAGTGGCCCCAGAACCTGTCACCCCTAGTGACATGGTTGGGCGTGATGGCACTCCGCGACTTAGTAGTTCCCAGTTGGAGGAGAATTGTGGGAACGGGGCTATCGAACACGAGGACGGGGAAACATGTCATGTGAACCTGTTGGAGGAGTTTGTGAGGCAACCACCTGAGCAGCCTACTGTCCCTGCGTTGGTCTGCAGCGGCCAAGGTGGATAAGGAGAGGGGGGCAGTAGGGCACAGGTGGAGGAGAGTTGGGATTGTCATGTCTCGGCGGAGCAGTGGGCGGGGGACACGAGTCTGGTGGCTGTGGAAGCGCTAGAGCACCTGCCTGAGCAGCAGTGTGCAGCGCTCCAGCACCAGCTCGGCTCATACCCCACTGGTCGTGCCGAGCACCCGAGCCTCACAACTCAGGCGGTGCAAGATGTTCCGCGGGCAGGTCACTTGAATGTTGGTCGACCGTTAGCCTCGTTGTTTCGGTGGTTCAAGGTGGGCGATGAGGCTTGGACATGGTTGTCAGGTCAGGGTCGACCCATGGCTGCCAAGAGTGGTGGTCAGAAGGGGGACATTGAGCAGATTGGTGAGGTTGGCTGTGGAGTGGATGTGCCCGGTCGTCGCATAGCCTCCCAATGCTGCTCTAGTCGAATGCAACAGCCCTACCATAGACCGACTGTATCTGGCCATGTCACTAAAAGCGGTGATGCTGCGCAGGCAGATGTAGTCGTAATGAATGCGGGGGTCCGCATGTACGGCATCGGCGGGGAAGCCTTAGCAATAATGAACTGCACAGGTGGTACTGATTGTCCCTCTCATGACCTGGCTGTTCTAGGGACGAAGGTGGAGAAGGAGGGAGACTACAGGTTAGAAGCTGCGGTCTCGGCTGGGTTGTGGGAGGGCACTAGGCATGTTGTTCTGCGAGATAAGTTGTTTACTAGGCTGTGGCAGTGCATCCGCATGTTTGTTGCTTCTCCAGGCCTGTTGTACGGGGTAGAATCCGACTTGGAGGCTGGAGACAGTGCAAGGCTCAGTTTAATTCCCTACAATTTAAATCCTGCTCAACAGCCTGTCGCGAAAACAGAGCTAGACGACATGTGGAAAAAGGGTCTGAGGGATAAGGGATATCGTGAGTGGTCATTGCCAGTGAGTTTGCAACCGGAGTTGAGTGGCAAGATCTGGGTGTATGGTGATTGCAAGAGTGTGGAAGCATTATCCCTGACAGACACCTATCCATTACCCAAGGGTGTGAGGGATAAGGGATATCGTGAGTGGTCGTTGCCAGTGAGTTTGCAACCTGAGGTGAGTGGCAGGATCCGTGTGTGTGGTGATTGCAAGAGTGTGGAAGCATTATCCCTGACAGTCGCCTATCCATTACCTAGAGTTGACGATACCATAGACCGCATCGGGGCTGCATCGCTAATCACGAAGGTAGAACTAGTGAAAGGATATTGGCAGGTCCCGTTGCCGGAAAGAGCGAAGAGAAGTGCCAGTCTTGTGATGAACTGGGCAGTTTATCAGTGTCAGGTGTTGTTGTGCTGCCGGAACACAAGTTGGATGTGTGGCATGCTAAGGGCACTGATAATGTTTTGGCTGATTGTTTGTCACGGGAGGGTTTGTTTGCAGGAGAACCCTCGCCGTTCAGTCAGTGTGTGTTGAGAGTGGAGAGAAATCAGGCCTGCCCCTGTAGAGCAGCCATCAAAAACAACATTAAAATTAAATAAAAACAAAAATCACATAAAAACTCTTTCTTTTGATAGTTAATTGTAAGTTGCCAATGTTATAGATAAAGTCCTAAGTTGAACCTGTCTTTCACTTAGGAGGCTGGGCTCTGTGAAGCTCGCTCTGGGAGCATAGCAGGCTAAAATTATACAATTATGTTTGGGAGAGGTTATAAGATTTTATTTATGCTAAAATTTTGTTTTGTTTATGATTGAGCTTTGCATTTCATTTCTGGCGGAGTGGCTGGTTGTGGCGGGTCTTGTCGGCATTCTGCCTTGTCAGGTATGGTGCTCGCCTAATGTTGAGCGTCCCATATCTTGGGCGGGGTGTGACGCCTACCAGCGTTGGCAGAATTGCCTCCCGGTAGCCACTAGCGCTCGCCAGGGCAGTGAAATGGGCTACAGTTATCAGAGAATGTTGTTCTTTCTTTCATAGTGCTCGTGTTGTTACAGACAGTCCCGTGGTGGTCTTTATTTTCGTCTGTGACAACAGGAAGCATTTTATATCATGAGTAGAACAAAAGATGCATTGTAGTGAAGTTGAGAGAGAAAGAGCGAGCGAGCAGCATGGGGGCAGTGAGTGTTGATTTTCTCCTCCCTCCTCCCTCCCGGAGGAGTTGCTCGCCTGCGTGGTCTTTCTCTCGGTTTTGATTGGCTGGTGGTTCCTGGCGCCTTCAGGAGGCCTGCTGCCTTGTGACGTATCGGCCTGTGATTGGCCGACCACCATGCCTTTGTGTGATCCTGAGGGTCCCGAGGAGCTACCTTCCTCAGAGCTTGCCTGACCAGCATACCCTTCACACCTCCCTTGCTACCTGTCCCCGACTTCTACCTATAGAACACTTTCTCTCTCTCTCAACTTCTTACCTCTCATTCTTCCAATCTATTTAACATCATAACTCCCCATTGGTTCTGCACACTTTCATACATCGGCCATCGTATTATATGCTGAAGCTCTCAGATATTCCATGTTTAGTTAGACATTTTGGATGGGTTAACATTTTGTCTGTAGAGGTTCGACACATTCGCGGTGTCTCCCTACCTTTTGCTTGGTTGTCTGCTGGGCTCTTTAATGCTAGACTGGGGTAAGGCTATTGATGTTGTGATTTCCGATGTGTACCAGGTTTTGTTGAACTTGTACAATCGCAACGGATACGTGGGAAGCCTAGGTTGTCTTTCTGACTGTGTACCTTGTGAGTTTAGCACTGTGTTGCGAGTGAGGGCTTTTGCCTCTGCCACCCAACACTGTGCTAACTCGTTTTTCTTTGACTTTGAGAGGGTCGCCAGGAGAGAACCAGATACTAGCGATCTGGATCTCTCAAGAGAGCACCCCGTCATTTAACGTAATTTGGCCGTACAGTCTTAAGGACCTCGCTAGGCTACGAGCCGCTTGCTCAGCCATTGTTTCCTAGCATACGACATCCCAGCTAGACTTTATTCGCCTAGCAGACACCCGATTAGGATTATAAACTCTTATGTTATGTATTCAGCATTTTTATTCACGTTGAGTGTAAGCCTTGGTTGTTGCTGAGTTGCACAACCCGAGCAGGCTTTTGCGTTGCCTGAGGAAGTACTTCTTTTGTTGTTGGAGATAATACTATTGCGCATTTATCGTTATTCCCGTGCCAGTTAACACTGTATGTCCCTACACTTGTCATATCTTTTTCCTGCTTTATATAACAGTTCAAAATCCGATTCGATCATCTTAAGCAGCATCAGACTTTCTTCAGAAGATTCCTGTTTGATGCTTTAGGACTTTCATTCACTTTCTTTAATATAGGAGTGACAGTTTATTATTGTTTAGAGTAACTTTAATTATACCTTCTTCTTGTTTGCATTAAATAATTTCAGTGATTTAATTACACTCTCTATCTTTTTCCTTGTATACATTATTAACGTAATTGTATGTTGTTGTGATCAGGCTGTATCAGAGATCATCAGCCTGTATTAGTAGTGCATTTATACCGAGTTAGAGGATACCCCGCTATCGCAGATTTAACTCTGGAGGGTATAGGTGTTTCTGTGCGCCGGCATTATAAGTTCGAGGGTTGGATCTAGTGTTACCGTTATGGCTGTGTGCCTTTCTAGTCCAATGATTAAGAGCCCTTGTTTTATACGAGTCCCGGTCGTAACAATATATATATATATATATAATCGTTTTCCACAACCACCCTGTATGCAATCACTCAGAAACCCATGTGATAATGCCATAGCACACATATCACATATCTTCTGATCTATCCACTACTTTCGGTTGGGGCCATGAACATCTTGTTACCTTCAATGCTTCCAAAACCCAAATTATCCATTTCTCTACCGGTCACGATCTTCCACACGATTTTCCCTTATACATCAACAATACATAAATCAATCCTTCATCTTCTCTCAGTGTTCTTGGTGTTTCTTTTTCTTCTGAATTTTCTTGGAAAGATCATATTACCAATCTGGCTAAAACAGCTTCCAGAAGTTACATGTGCTCAATCATCTTCGTGGGGTCTTCACCCTCGCTCATTTGTTTTGCTCTGTATAGGGGCACAGTGTGCTCATGTGTCGAGTATTGTTCGCACGTGTGGGGATGTACCACTCATATGGCACTTATCAAAACGGTAGAGTTAAAGGCATTTAATCTCATCAACTCACCTCCGTTTACTATTTCCCTACAATTTCTCTCTACACGCAGCAATGTTGCATCTCTCTCACTCTTCTAACTCTATTTCAAAATTCAATGTTCTTTAGAGCTTTCTCAGTGTATACCTCCTCCCTTATGGAGAGTGGGAAACACCCTCTTTTCAAGTCACTCACATCCCTATTCTATCCAACTCTCTAACCCAAGACTGAACCGATTTTCCCAGTGTGTCTTCTACTCAAAAAGTGAGCTTTGGAGCTCTCCCTTAATCTGTCTTTACCTCATCCTATGACTTAAACTGCTTCCAGCTCCGTGTATCCAGACATTTTGACTCTAACGTACCTTGAATGTGGCTCTGTTACTCTTTCAACTTTGGGGAAGACACTTGTTACCGGCAGCTCTGAGCTTTGTCTCCTTCAGTCACATAGGACAAAAACAAATAACGTACACCAAGCGACTTTGCTTTCTTACTTTCTCCCTACACATCACATATGCCATCATAACTTAGGAAATGCAAATTAACCGAGATACATCGTACAATATAACTATCACAGGCTTAAAGAAAATCTCTGACGATTTATTTGATAATTATGCGACATGAAGGAAAATAAAATACAGGTAAGAGGGGTGCAATCAACACTGAAAATCAATACACACAAACCCACAGGCATGAAGCTGTAACACGTCATTCCCCATGGAAAAATATGTGACATATAGATATTTTTTTTGTTTAGCATAAACTAAACACTAAAATATATATATTTTTTTTTTTGGTATAGTTTTATAATTTTGTATAGATATTTTGGTATAGTTTTATAATTTTGTATAGATATTTTTCTCTTAACGCAGGGGCAGCAATATGACTACGGGAAGGTTCTGTAAGGCAGCTGCGATATGACCTCAGGTTTCCTTAAGGGACGATCTACTTGTGATCTCTTTTCTTACCTAAGAGACAATGAGTGGAGGAAGGATAACAAAGACAAAGCAAAATAGGTCCATGTGCCTAATGGCATCCTCCATTCATATAATGTTTGCAACAAATGGACTTAAACTGTTGTAGGTTGTAAGTATGTGAAAAGCAACTCCAAGGAAATGAAATCCAGAGCGTAGTAGTTCTAAGGATAAATTAATTTTGATAAGTGGAAGTTCTACATTGTGGTGAACAGAGTGATGGTCATTTCCAGCTGCCCTAGTATTGTGGAGAAAGATGCAGAGAAGTGGCACAACTGAAGCAAGTTCTTCAAAACATTTGCTGTGAAAATACCTGTGCTATAATGCAAGGGATGCAACATCTCTTTTTATGAATAATGGAGGAAGATCCTGCATGATTGCAGGGTTATTGATTAATCTAATAGCTATATTTTGAATTTTGTCCAACTGCCTCAATGCAACCACTCCACATCCACTCCAAAGGGTGAAAAGTATTCCGTCTGGGAACGCACATGACTTTTATTAATAATGGCCGACTACTTTAAGGTGAAGAATTCTCGAATTCTGTACAGGAGTCCCAGTTTTGTTTAAAGAATTGTTAGTAATGGATCTAACATGAGGTGTCCAGCTTAGGTTTATATTAAATGTTACACTAAGCATATGAATACTAGAGGAGGTGGGAATATTTACATAAACAAAACATGTGGGAGTCAGAAAAATTCTGCCTGTTAGAAAATTGTATGTACTTGGGTTTCTGTGCATTAAAGGAAGCTAAAGTAATTTGTCCCCATTCACTCATTTCTAGAAAGGTCCTGGTTCAGAAACATTGCAGTTTATATTTTGGATTTCACATTATCAGACTGTGTGAAAGAACTGCTAAATGTAAAGCAACTGTGGAGTGTTAATTCATCTGCGTAGAAATGCATTGTGTTACATGAATACTGTACATAAAAGACTAGCACAGGAACATCTTGACTACTTTCAAATAAGGTTGAGTTAGAGAGAATATCATCAAGAAAGTTGGTTTGACCTCACAAGTCAATTACAAGATTGCCATCGTTAAAATGTAATGGTGGAATGAATGAAGCAGCAATGAAGTTAGATTTGCATGAGTTAAGAGTATTAGATATTTTACTATGCTGCTGATAAGGAATAAAAGTTTCCATTCCAATGTTTATATAATCTTGTATTTGGCCTAAGATGGAGTTTGCATCATTAGAAAAGAAAGAAGTTCAAGGGAATGTCTATGCAAAAATTGTTTAAGACCTTCCCAGTCTGCCCTATCAGAGTGCCATTTAGTCACCAAAACCTGTACTCTAATGCAAATAGATAAGTTAGCTAAGCCTTCCCATAAAAATGAATGCAAAATGCAACTTTGTCAAACACCTCCAGGAGTGGACATCAATGCATAATCAAACAATACGGGAGAAACAAAATTCTCCCAGCTGATACTGCGAAGTGGCAAACACATGAAATAGGATTAATGACGCACAGTAGTACATCCTACAATTACCAAATTGTATGCATCATGTAGAAACTACTAAAGCTGCAGTGCTGAAAAAAGGCTAGCACAAAAACTAAAGGGGAGAGAAAATGCTGGGACAGTACTATCTGAAAAGCCGAAGCCTCATCTCTACAAGCTCAGGAGGATAACCCTATCTAGTTATTCTCTCTGAGCAGCGAAAGAAGTAATTTAGCAATATGCACGTACATCTTAAGCAGCAATATACACAACGAGAAGCTAGGATACCCCCCGGTGCACTCAAGCAATTGAGGAGCGCTTGCTTACACCGTCGACCCCCACATCAACTTTACAAAAGTTGCAAAGAGAATGCGAAATCAACAGCTCCATGTAATGGCCCCCTCACACATTCACGACTTGGAAGGCGACATGAAACGTATTGAGTTTGGCGAAAAGTTGGGGAATTGGAGCATGACAAATTAAAATAAGAGTCCCTCACGAGGCCATCTCGTACCCAGAACGAGCATGCATGTACTGAAACCGAAGACAGAACGTACCCAATACGAGGCATCGCGACTTCACTCAGAGATGTGGGCGACTCCAGCTCGAAGCATACGACACTAACAAGAAACAACAAAACATTACAACGTACCTACAATGTACCCCGTACGTGTCGGACCGGGTACATGCTGATTACGTCCAGGTTTCGTGACAAGAGCACGGCCCAAGATAAAAAGGAGGTACCCACACAGTGGTGCCACCTCTTCGTAGCGTCTGCCGCGTCTTGTGCTCTTGCGCATTGGTTTCTTCATTTGTCTGGATGGTTTTGCCATCTACATTCTGTGTACATACTGTGTACTATGTATGTACATACTAATTTCGTGAGACACGGTCATATGTCGTCACTGGGTCAAGAAATGTCGATGTTATATCCGGACATAGGCATAGTCTGTGTGGGTACATGGTTTTCAGTCTGGCTACGTGACGCTACGTGATAACTACGAGCTGGTCTCTCTCACATGTCGTAACGTTTTTTCTCGTGGGTATGTCGCGCGATTTCCAACGACATGCCGCGATGCCACCTAGACGCCACACAGTAATGAAAGAATTCAGCACGTACTAACAACATGCTATGACAAAAAGTCAGGTTACGACTCAGCACAAGATTTTAGTGTCGACACTCAAATGTCACGGTCTTCGACGACATCACGCGAGACTGCCAGACATGGAAAGAGACTTCGCATATTTAATTACGACATCATCAAGAGACAAAAGTCGGGCCATGTTGCCATTCAAGTCGTGAATGTTTGAGGGGGCCTTAAGGGGGGTGACCTGTTTTTGTTCTGTCCTTTTCTATCTTTCTCTGCCTTGTACCCATTTGGCCCCATTCAGCCTACTATTTTAAGACGTTTATCCCAATCCAGGTGTCAATTGTTTACTGATAAGCGGTAGCGAGCCAGCATATTTTTTATTTTTGTTTGACAGCAGGCTAAATTTGTAAATTTTTCGATAGAAAAATGTCTCCGGCGAAGCCGGATTTCTTCATATAATGCTGGCTCGCTATCGCTCGCCAGGAAGAAATCGACACCTAGATGGGGATAAACGTCTTAAAATAGTTGGCTGAATGGGGCCGAATGGATACAAGCCAGAGAAAGAGAGAAAAGAAGAGAAATAACAAAAAGCAGGTCACCCCCCTTAAGTAGTACCCATACAGGATAATCATTTGCAAGATAAATGCCCAAGGGTTGAGTATTAATGGTAAAATTAGGTAAGAGAAAAAGGAAGAAGTGCAATAGATATGCACTGCTAGACGACAAGAACAGAATACGTTTCGATCCTCCCAACAACAGAACACTCCCACCTCCTTGACAGCCGGGGGACTCCATGCAGAGGTACCGGTACCTTGGATATATTTATGGTAATTTGTTCTCAACACTCGCATAATAAATCTGTGAAAACAAAACTCATCCTAAGATTGCATGTGCATAAGTAAAACATTCTTTAGCAGAAAACTGAGCAATCCAGTAAAATAATTGTAATTATGTACCAACTGTCCAATAGCAATATAGCATAGGCTTAATGTGACCCCCCCCCCCCCCTCACAAATCGAACAAGAAAAACCCCCGTTCAGTACCACACCAAACGACTATGCCTTCTTTCTTTCTCAAAACACATCACTTAATGGCATATTAACTAAAGACATGCTAATTCCCTGTTTACTAAATAATTACTTACACGAGATGCGTCGATACATCGGACAAGATAAATAGCACAGGCTTAAAGGAAATTCTTTTACGAATCATTTGATATGCGACATGAAATAAAATAAAAAAAAAACACAGCTGAGTGAGATACAGGCAACTCGTTTAATCCGCAGAGCCTCAGAAGTTGTAGTTATGCAATTATATATTTTCCAGAATGTTTTGAGAAATAGTTTCGCTTATGTATTCCTTGATTCATCCCTTTTCCACTTTAAGTATTGCAAATATATTTTACATTTTAACTTTTAAGCCTCTAAAAAGCCGAAACAGTATTATTATGTTCCTTCCAACAACCAACTATACTCCTAAAATCGATTAATGAAATTTACAAACACATGTGGCAGTCCGTGGATTCGAACCCAGGATGCTCACACCGAAAATCAACACCTTATGCATCGCACCACGAAGACAGTTAAAGGATGGTGGACACTGCCTACGATTTATTATGCAACTTCGAATCCTGCATATCAATCTAAGCATATACACACATCCCAACTGCAACTTACGTAGGCTATGTATATGTGAATGGAAAGAGCAATTAATGGGGCCTTAACCACTAGGGAAGTCCTCTCGATAAATTACTCCTGAACCAATATCAATTATTATGTTCCTTCCAACAACCAACTCTACTCCTAAAATCGATTAATGAAATTTACAAACACATGTGGCAGTCCGTGGATTCGAACCCAGGACGCTCACACCGAAAATCAACACCTTATGCATCGCTTATGAGACTCTGCGGATTATACGAGTTAACTGCGTACAGTTACCACTGAAAATCAAATCTCACAAACCCAAAGGCACGAAGTTATAACAATAGTTATCCCAGGAAATTGTGTCACAGAGTCAAGTACTTTAATTATAGATAGAAGCCTCAAGACCTAACCTACCTTTCCGAATGTGTAGCCTATTGCAGGTAATTTTCAAGATTTGTCCTAATTATTCAAGATCTGTCAGACAATACTATACAGTGTTGAGCGAGTGAGACATACCAAACACTGTCATGTCAGGGTCACACGAGGCTTTTTAGATTTTTTGTTTTGTTTTTTAAAATCAGAATCAAACAACAAATGGGGATAACAACTAACAAATACAGGCTGAGATGTGTGCACCATCCAGCTCTTCTGAGCTATCAGAAGATACTGGATGTCTCCGTCGACGACACCTGCCCGGGATGTAACACAGCACCTCATACCATTGACACATCCTAGAAGACTGCATTTCACACAATCACTTACGCCAACATCACAATCTACACTCCTTGAGAGCTCTGTGGGAAAGCCCGACCGTAGCCATGGCCTTCCTTAGGGACTCGGGGCTGTTCGGCCAGGCAGCTTAGGGAACGACAACAACAACAACAAATACAAAGAGTACACTTTGAAATAATAAGGGTAATAATAGGGTATGGAAAAGTTATATACAATTCATTGGGAATACTGCTAGCTATCTATCCTTGCAATAAATATGTTTATTACCACTAATATACCTTTAGATTAGTAGGTAGATTATTTTGGACACTTGAATTACCCTGTTCACACTCTTATATTTTAAAGTGTACGATAATACTACTAGTGTGATTCCGATTCAACGCTGCTTATGTTATAGACGGCTATATTTCAGCTGATGATATATTGAACTCCTTTGCAACTGATTTATCGATACATCACGGCAAAATATGAATCTACTATGTATCTGTCGTTTTAGTGCAAGGTTTTCATAATCAACAATAAATTTCGCCACAATATCTGCGTAATGGCTGAATAACCAAGATAGTAACTTAGCAATTTACCATCAGCTGAAACAGAATAAACTTAAAGTAACAATACGAAGCTCCTTGACGAAACTCCCACCAACCATCCACTATCACCTTCATTACCGGTGAAATCCTCTTCATTATATTCTGGCTGCTGTTTGACGATGTTATTCAGTATAAAAAGGGCCTCGAACAATCTCACTTTTTGCTACCACAAATCCTTCTTAAACTGCACAACATCGTCTAACAATAGCAAACATAAAATTAAAAAGACGTTGCCGGTACAGAAAGTGCTAAGGCATGAACAAAGTCCATCATTACCGGTGGTATAGAGTGTAGTGTTACCGTATTCGCAGCCAGTCATTGTCAATATGATACGCTACCTTACCTTTGGATACCTTTGGATGTGTTCGCCGCTCCTCTAGCGGCACCAAAGAGCGCGACGCCCCTCGTTATGGGTGGTGATTTGGTGCAGTAGACTGTTTGAAGCGACAGCTCGCTCCCTTGCGAGGATGGGCTCGTCTGGCACTTTTTGCAGTTCGACATCTAGGGCTCTCTTGAAGTTGTCTAACGAGATGTCCCTCATGTCTTTTACTCGCCGTGGGAGTTTGTTGAAGAGACGTGGGCCTCTGTGTGATAACCAGCCCTCTCGCAGAGAGCCCATAGCACCCCTGTTATTCATCCGGGGGATTTCGCATTCCCAGCCTCTCTTATCACTGAATTTCATGACTATCGGAGTATGTAGGTTTGGTACTAAACCCTCTGCGATTTTCCATGTGTATATTATTAGGTAACGTTCTCTTCTACGTTCCAGTGAGTACAGATTCAGTGCTCTTAAACGCTCCCAATAGTGTAGATGTTTTATCGAACTTATATGCGAAGTGAAATTTCTTTGTACACTCTCTACGTCATTTATTTCACCTGCTTTGTATGGGGATGTTAATACGCTACAGTATTCAAGCCGCGGTAGCACTAGAGATTTGAAGAGCGTTATCATAGGCAATTCACCGCGTGTTTTAAAAGTATGCAGAATCCAACCCGTTAGACGTTTCGCAGCCGCCACTTTGACCTGGTTATGTACTTTGAAACCCATATTTTCAGACATTAATACCCCAAGGTCTTTCACACTGTCTTTCCGTTCTATTATGTGGTTAGATTCTGTTAAGTAATTTGTAATTTCTTTAACACCATTATTATCTCCGTACCGTATTAATTGGAATTTTTCCTCATTGAATTGCATGTTGTTTTCCCTGGTCCACTGGAACACTACATTCATGTCTTCCTGCAGTCGGCCCGTGTCCTCTTGTGTGTTTACTATCTTACTTAATTTTGTGTCATCAGCAAAAGACGACACCGTACTGTGTCTGGTGTTGGTATCTATGTCGCAAATTAGTATGAGGAACAGAAGGGGTGCTAACACTGTTCCTTGGGGCACTGAGCTTTTGACATCCGAAGGCTCAGAAGTGACTTGGTTTACTGCTACCGATTGTTTTCGGTTTACGAGGAAATTGTATATCCACCGTCCGATTTTCCCAGTTATACCTTTTGCTTTCAGTTTGTGGGCTATTATACCATGGTCACATTTATCAAATGCCTTAGCAAAATCGGTGTAAATGACATCCACATTTTTCTTTTCTTCTAGCGCTTTAAGAATTTTGTCATAGTGTTCCAAAAGTTGTGAGAGACATGATCTTCCCGCTCTAAACCCATGTTGACCGGTGTTGTGTAGTTCATTTGCCTCCATGAATGTTGAAATTTTGCTTCGCAGGACTCGCTCGAAAACTTTAATGATGTGAGAGGTTAGAGCTACCGGGCGGTAGTTTTTTGGTAGTGCTTTACTCCCTCCTTTATGCAGTGGGGCAATTATTGCATTTTTCAAGCTATCTGGTATGTCACCAGTGTCTAGACTCCTTCTCCACATTATAGCCAGGTGTTTTGAGAGGTTTTCCTTACATTTTTTCATTAGGATCGAATTCCATGAGTCCGGGCCTGGTGACGAGTGGGATGGCATGTTGGAACTGGCCTCTTCTATGTCTTTTGGACCGAAATCAATATCCAGCATCTGAGGGGTTTCCGTGGGGGAGGTTTCCATGAAAAATATGTTTTGGTCTCTGATGACTTTTGTTTCATCAGGCTCACTGAATGCCATTTCATACTGCCTGCTTAAGAGTTCGCTCATTTCCTTTTTGTCCCCTGTGAAAGAGCCGTCCCCTTTGCTCAGTGGGCCGATGTTTGATGTTGTTTTAGCCTTTTGTTTGGCGTATGAAAAGAAGTATTTGGAATTTTCCTTTATACCTGCAATAGCTTTCCTCTCCTCTTCCATATGTTGTAGTTCATATGATATTCTTAGCCTTTGTTCAATTTCCACAATTTCTCTATCTATTTCGACCTTTTGCCTATCCTGTAAATTTTGATGTGTGCGTCTTTGTGTGAGTAATTTTCTTCTTCTGTACAGCCTCCTCCTTTCCCGATCTTGTTTGCTTCTTCGTTTTGTTTGTCTTGCAGGTATATGGTGGCTACAGATTTGGGTCATGGTTTCTGTTATTAAGACTAGACATTCTGCTGGTGTCAGGTTATCCATTAAATCTTCCCAGTCTATTTCCTCCATTTCTTGATTTACCTCTTCCCACCTAATGTTTTTGTTATTGAAGTTAAATTTACTGAAGGGGCCGGTTTTTGTTCTCGATTCTGAGGTTGTCTGTACACTTTCTAAGGTTGTTTTGATCTCAATTAATTTATGATCTGAGTATGTTGTGTCCGATATGTTAATGCTGTGTACTAGAGTCGTTGTTAGTGAAGACCAGGTCTAAGATATTGTTTTCCCGTGTGGGTTCAGCAATATGTTGGGTAAAACTAAAATAATCACAAAGTTCAAAAAGCTCTCTCGTATTAGTATTTGCTTCTCCGGTGTTATTTGCCACTAACTGGTTTTCTAGTTGTCTCCATTTAATGTTTGGTAGGTTAAAGTCTCCTAGCCATATAATATTTGGTGTTGGGTTCCCCAGGGTTTCCACTTCTGATTTTATTTTGTTGAGCTGGGTTTTGAATTCTTCTCGGGATGAGTCTGGAGGCCTGTATGTAACAATAACTGCTAAATTTAGGGATTCTATTTTAACTCCAAGTATTTCCACCACTTCATTACTGTTATTTAGGAATTCAGTACATATCAGTGAGTCATGTATGTACAAGGCTACACCTCCATGTGATCTATGCGTTCTGTCCGCCCTATGTAGGTTGTAACCAGGAATCCATACCTCACTATCTTCCTGATCTTTAATGTGAGTTTCTGTGAGAGCCGCAAATATAGCGTTTCCTTCTTCTAGCAGGCCCCTAATAAATGGTACTTTGTTCGTGGTTCTATTTTTTAGGCCTTGGATATTTGCAAACAAGATTGGGGAGGGATTGTTTGGAGTACTATGTGTACCTAATAGTCTTCGGGATGTATTGGCCACTCTTGGGAGGCCAGGAGGTGCTCGAGGTGTTCTATGTGCTCTTCCATCTCCCTCAGTCTCTTCATCTTCATCTGCCCTTTCCCTCCTTGCCTTTTTCCTCTGTCTCGTCCTCGCATAGCTAGAGAGTTTTTTGGGCTACCATTCGTGTTAGGTCTAGCATATCTCCAAGTCCCTTTAATATGAAAAGCTGGGCATTTCATATTGTAGCAGGTCTTGTTCTCAAGTGATGTCTTGCAAAGGGATGGGTGGTGGTATTTGCAGGTTTCACCAAATCTACATTTTCCATGACTGGTTATGTTGTTGCAAATTTTGGGATGAGCAAATCTACATGAATTCCCATTATATTCGCCCTTTTGACCAAAGTAGCACCTTCTTTCCAGATAATATCTGCACACTGGTGTAGACAACCCCAGTAGGTGTGGCTGGGGCTGCAAGGGGTTATGTGGTGAGCTAAGTGTGGTTGTGGGTGATAGTGGGCTTGGTGTATGGGTGGGTATATTCTATTTCCTGAGAGATTTCCACTTGAGGGATTTTTTTCTTGACCCCTTTCTCCCTCATGGTTAGCCCCATTTCTTTTGATAGTATAAGACGTTCGCCCAATTAGTTTGGCGATTTTAAGAACTTTCGCCCAATTTCTGTAAATTTTATGACTTTTCGTGCCATTTAGGTGTCGATGTTTTCCTGGCGAGCGATAGCGAGCCTGCAATTTTAAGAGGAACCAGCCTTCGGCCGGGACATTTTTCTACCGAAAAATGTACACATTTATCTTGAAGGGGGGTCTAGGGGATATTTGTCTAAGCTTGATGGAGGTCTAGGGAGGAAACTAAAAGAAAAAACATATGAATAAATTAATTAATAGACCAAACAAACGGTCTGCCTCCCCTTAACCCCTTCGCCACCATGACGTAATTTTCATCATATTCTGGTTACCACTGACCGATTTAACATATAACGAATATATAACGTATAATCTACCTCCAGGATTCCAAGCGGTAAATATGATCTCAGTAAACCCTTTGAATAACATAGGTCGTTTTTCAGCGGCATAAAATTGTCTCGTTTTAGCCTGAATCATTGGTCAAAAAGGCGTCATGGTGCTGAGGGGTTAAAGGCGTCATGGTGCTGAGGGGTTAAAGGCGTCATGGTGCTGAGGGGTTAAAGGCGTCATGGTGCTAAGGGGTTAAAGGCGTCATGGTGCTGAGGCGTGAAAGGCGTCATGGTGCTGAGGGGTTAAAGGCGTCATGGTGCTGAGGGGTTAAAGGCGTCATGGTGCTGAGGGGTTAAAGGCGTCATGGTGCTGAGGGGTTAAAGGCGTCATGGTGCTGAGGGGTTAAAGGTGTCATGGTGCTGAGGGGTTAAAGGCGTCATGGTGCTGAGGGGTTAAACTTTTGATCAACAACATTATTACGGCAGCATTTCGGGACCATTTTACTCTAATGTGGTCAGCTAGATAGAAGCTAGATAATTCTAGGCGATAGCATTTCTATAACAAAGGTATCACACAACTACTAGGCCAATGATGACGAAATATTTACCTAAATATGTTGAATATGCCTTAACCCCCTTCTGTACCGGTAATGTAATAGATATTTTAATCAAGCTATATTTAGACAATTTGTTGCAGCTTAAAAAGGGTTAATTTAGATAGCTCGAAACCTGTTAATTGCGGAAGCCCTTTTTAAACATAATAACATCATCTAAAAAAGCCATAATAAAGTAAAAAGGACGGTACCGTTACTTAAAGAGATAATATCGCTTTTACATTTAGCTTTCTGAAATAGTAAATACAATGAAATATGATATTATTATTATACCGGTACTGAATATAATATAATATTATTCAGTGATTAGTTCAGTACATTTGAACCATCACCCTGGCTCATTTGATAACGTAATTTTGTTTAGCCAATTAACCTAATTTTTTGTTTTTGGGTACAAAACAAAAAAATTGCAGGTGAAAATTGTATTACTCCCCAGGTTTGCATATACAGTAGATATTGCAGCTTTATAACTATATTTGTGAACTCATCACTAATATAAATATAACACAATATACTGTATACCGTACCGTGCGAATTTCATTGATGAATTAGTACGATGCGTAATTTTAATATCTTAACATTGATAATTATGAATTAAACAAAAGAATGGAGAGTTGAGTGATATAAAAAGGTTGACAGTTTCGCACGATGTTCATGGTAGTATAAAACTATAAAAACTAAAACCCGAAACAATATATTATATAGTAACCCTTTGCGTATCGGTGACGTCATTCATATTCCATTACAGCTACGTTTAGACGATTTTATGAAGCTTCAGAGGGACATACGGTAGCTAAAAAGATTAATTGAGACAGTGTGCAGCTTTATAGTGTGCATACGTCCTTCCTAAGATGAAAAAAACGTCTAATAGTTACCAGAATATAATGCAAAGGACGTCACCGGTACATAATGGGTTAAGACAATAATAAGACAATAAAGGACGTCACCGGTACATAATGGGTTAAGACAATAATAAAACAATAAAGGACGTCACCGGTACATAATGGGTTAAGACAATAATAAGACAATAAAGGACGTCACCGGTATATAATGGGTTAAGACAATAATAAGACAATAAAGGACGTCACCGGTACATAATGGGTTAAGACAATAATAAGACAATAAAGGACGTCACCGGTACATAATGGGTTAAGACAATAATAAGACAATAAAGGACGTCACCGGTACATAATGGGTTAAGACAATAATAAGACAATAAAGGACGTCACCGGTAAATAATGGGTTAAGACAATAATAAGACATTAAAGGACGTCACCGGTACATAATGGGTTAAGACAATAATAAGACGGACCCCTCCTCCCCCCCCCCCCCCACCTTTTACCTTTCTACACCTCTCTTGACGCTACACTCCGAGCACACATAGGGTGGTATTCTTAAGGGGGGATGGTTCACTTTTTGGCCGATTTTTGCATGTATTCATTATGTTTCTAGTTTCCTCCCTAGACCTCCATCAAACTTAAAAAAATATCCATTAGATCTCCCTTCTAGATTAATTTGTAAATTTTTCGGTAGAAAAATTTCCCGGCCGAAGGCCGGTTCTTCCAACATTACAGGCTCACTATCGTTCGCCAGGGAAACAATCGACACCTAAATAGCACGAAAGGTCTAAATATTGACGAATAAATGGGGCGAAAGGTCTTAAAATCGACTAACTAATGAGGCAAACATCTTAACATCCGAAAACTAATAGAGCTAAACATGATGGAGAAAGTGATCCAAAAACCGGCCCATGTCCCCTTAAACAATGATTTCCCTTCGTGGCTCTGTTAGTGGACGAAATAACCTGAGCAATGACGTTACCCTTAGAGATGGAAATGCTAATCTATTCTAATCTCTGTAGACAACGCTCATCCCCACAACATTCGTTTGGTATCAGGCGCTTGGAAGGGAAAGACCATTTTTATGGACCCCCTTCTCCCTAATGTTTAGCCCCACTAGTTTTGAGCTCATAAGACGTTCGGCCCATTAGTTTGGCGATTTTAACACCTTTCGCCCCATTTGGTTGTCACTTTTAAGACCTTTCGTGCCATTTAGGTGTCGATTATTTCCTGGCGAGCGATAGAAAGCCTGAAATTTTAAGAGGAACCGGCCTTCGGCCGGTACATTTTTCTACCGAAAAATGTACAAATTTATGTTGAAGGTGGGTCTAGGGGGTGTTTTTCTAAGCTTGGTGGAGTTGTAGGGAGGAAACTAAACAAAATATATGAATACATTAATTAATAGACCAAACAAACGACCAGTCTCCCCTTAAGTATACCACCCTTTGTCTCCTCTGTTTATCCTCCAACTCTTGATATGACTGAACGTCGTGGCTGTCTATTAACCCCTTCTATGCCGGCGATGAATTTTTATATTTTATTTCAGCTATATTTACTCAATTTGATTCAGCTTCAGAAGGTTGTCTACCAATGAAAAAGCTACAAACTATCCCAAATAATCCTTTTAGCTACCACATATCCTTCCTAAGCTTTATCAAATTGTCTAAATGTAGCTGAAATCAAATAAATACGTCGCCGGTATAGAAGGGGTTAAACACACCATTACATAATTACAAGTATATCTTTCAGTGCACTCAGGGTCACTAATGGTAACCTGGGATTCTTCTGCATTGTACACAAACAAGGTAATAACATACGGTACGGTACTGTACATGAGAATATTCATCTAAATGATAAACAGCAGTAATATATTAGTATACCTGTTGTCTGTCTAAATTGACGTTTAAGCAATCAGTTCCGACAATTCACAAAATGAACTGTGCTTCTCATATTGATTCTACTCAATACATTGTAATTAGACTAAAACATATATTTGTATTTGCCATATTCCAATATGAACTTTAATGACAATCATTAAGAAACATATTAAACTCTCTGGTTTGTCAATATTGGATGCAATAACGTCTTTTTGGACTGACGTCTTTTTGGACTGAGTGTACAGTACTTGATATGAATATGTGACGATAATTAGACACAAAGAGTAATTGGAGATTCACAAGTATCAAGCTTTATGGTCTTATTGCTAATTATTGGCAGCACTACATTTATGCAGGCTAAAACCATCGAGTACAGAAGGATAGAGAAGAAAGAGAGACGCCACATAGCTGAAAAAAAACTATCCGCGCGTTCGAGAGATGGCAGCACGATCGCAAAGTAAAATGAGAGGGTCCCCATTAATTCGTAATAATCCCTACCTTGTACTACCTTGTAACGCTATTATTAATAAATGTTACGCTATCCAGAGACTCTATACACATGACAGAGTTAAACAGACATAAGTAGAGGCTACTGTAAAGGACAGATAATCGTGAATTTGTCGTCATTATGAGGAGGTTCACAGCCACGTCTCTTCTACCCCCACCATTGTTGTTGTGAGAGTGGGGAGTGGCCAACGTCAAACATGCTGGGACAAAATATCCCTAGATGTAATAAGTATAACCTAGGAATGTATTTCGTGAAATGTCCTGTTTTAGTGCAACTTTATAAATTAACATCTACATAACATGTAACTAATATTGTAAATTCAAAATTACATTTTAATATCAGTGCTTACAATAATAAAGCTCAGATAAACGGCACTTTCAACTAAATTATTCCCTACAAAGAAATCAAGCCCTTCCCCCCCCCCCCCCACAGATTTGAGTGGGTTGTGTGGTTGGACAGGAAACTATATTATGAGTGTTGGCGTCATCATACATTTATTCATTAAAGAAAAGCAAGACAACTGAAACAAAAAGAAGGCAGAGTGTATGAGTGAGTTAAGAGAAGGAAGAGTGTATGAGTGAGTTAATGGAAGGAAGAGTGTATGAGTGAGTTAATGGAAGGAAGAGTGTATGAGTGAGTTAATGGAAAAAAGAGTGTATGAGTGAGTTAATGGAAGGAAGAGTGTATGAGTGAGTTAATGGAAGGAAGAGTGTATGAGTAAGTTAATGGAAGGAAGAGTGTATGAGTAAGTTAATGGAAGGAAGAGTGCATGAGTGAGTTAATAGATGGAAGAGTGTATGAGTAAGTTAATGGAAGGAAGAGTGTATGAGTAAGTTAATGGAAGGAAGAGTGTATGAGTGAGTTAATGGAAGGAAGAGTGCATGAGTGAGTTAATAGAAGGAAGAGTGTATGAGTGAGTTAATAGAAGGAAGAGTGTATGAGTGAGTTAATAGAAGGAAGAGTGTATGAGTAAGTTAAGAGAAGGAAGAGTGAGTTAATGGAAGGAAGAGTGTATGAGTGAGATAATGGAAAGAAGAGTGTATGAGTGAGGTAATGGAAGGAAGACTGTATGAGTGAGGTAATGGAAGGAAGAGTGTATGAGTAAGTTAATAGAAGGAAGAGTGTATGAGTAAGTTAAGAGAAGGAAGAGTGTATGATTGAGTTAATAGATGGAAGAGTGTATGAGTGAGTTTATAGATGGAAGAGTGTATGAGTGAGTTAATAGAAGGAAGAGTATATGAGTGAGTTAATAGAAGGAAGAGTGTATGAGTGAGTTAAGGGAAGGAAGAGTGTATGAGTGAGTTAATGGAAGGAAGAGTATATGAGTGAGTTAATAGAAGGAAGAGTGTATGAGTGCGTTAATAGAAGGAAGAGTGTATGAGTAAGTTAAGGGAAGGAAGAGTGTATGAGTAAGTTAAGAGAAGGAAGAGTGTATGAGTGAGTTAATAGAAGGAAGAGTGTATGAGTAAGTTAATGGAAGGAAGAGTATATGAGTGAGTTAATAGAAGGAAGAGTGTATGAGTGAGTTAATAGATGGAAGAGTGTATGAGTGAGTTAATAGAAGGAAGAGTGTATGAGTGAGTTAATAGATGGAAGAGTGTATGAGTGAGTTAATAGAAGGAAGAGTGTATGAGTAAGTTAATGGAAGGAAGAGTATATGAGTGAGTTAATAGAAGGAAGAGTGTATGAGTGAGTTAATAGATGGAAGAGTGTATGAGTGAGTTAATAGAAGGAAGAGTGTATGAGTGTGTTAATAGAAGGAAGAGTGTATGAGTGAGTTAATAGAAGGAAGAGTGTATGAGTGAGTTAATAGAAGGAAGAGTGTATGAGTGAGTTAATAGAAGGAAGAGTGTATGAGTGAGTTAATAGATGGAAGAGTGTATGAGTGAGTTAATAGAAGGAAGAGTGTATGAGTAAGTTAATGGAAGGAAGAGTATATGAGTGAGTTAATAGAAGGAAGAGTGTATGAGTGAGTTAATAGATGGAAGAGTGTATGAGTGAGTTAATAGAAGGAAGAGTGTATGAGTGTGTTAATAGAAGGAAGAGTGTATGAGTGAGTTAATAGAAGGAAGAGTGTATGAGTAAGTTAAGGGAAGGAAGAGTGTATGAGTGAGTTAATAGAAGGAAGAGTGTATGAGTGAGTTAATAGAAGGAAGAGTGTATGAGTAAGTTAAGGGAAGGAAGAGTGTATGAGTGAGTTAATGGAAGGAAGAGTGTATGAGTGAGTTAATGGAAAGAAGAGTGTATGAGTGAGGTAATGGAAGGAAGAGTGTATGAGTGAGTTACGGGAAGGAAGAGTGTATGAGTGAGTTAATAGAAGGAAGAGTGTATGAGTGAGTTAATAGATGGAAGAGTGTATGAGTGAGTTAATAGAAGGAAGAGTGTATGAGTGAGTTAATGGAAGGAAGAGTGTATGAGTGAGTTAATAGATGGAAGAGTGTATGAGTGAGTTAATAGAAGGAAGAGTGTATGAGTGAGTTAATGGAAGGAAGAGTGTATGAGTGAGTTAATAGAAGGAAGAGTGTATGAGTGAGTTAATAGAAGGAAGAGTGTATGAGTGAGTTAATGGAAGGAAGAGTATGAGTGAGTTAATAGAAGGAAGAGTGTATGAGTGAGTTAATAGATGGAAGAGTGTATGAGTGAGTTAATAGAAGGAAGAGTGTATGAGTGAGTTAATAGAAGGAAGAGTGTATGAGTGAGTTAATGGAAGGAAGAGTGTATGAGTGAGTTAATAGAAGGAAGAGTGTATGAGTGAGTTAATAGAAGGAAGAGTGTATGAGTGAGTTAATAGAAGGAAGAGTGTATGAGTGAGTTAATAGATGGAAGAGTGTATGAGTGAGTTAATAGAAGGAGGAGTGTATGAGTGAGTTAATAGAAGGAAGAGTGTATGAGTGAGTTAATGGAAGGAAGAGTGTATGAGTGAGTTAATAGAAGGAAGAGTGTATGAGTGAGTTAATGGAAGGAAGAGTGTATGAGTGAGTTAATAGAAGGAAGAGTGTATGAGTAAGTTAATGGAAGGAAGAGTATATGAGTGAGTTAATAGAAGGAAGAGTGTATGAGTGAGTTAATAGATGGAAGAGTGTATGAGTGAGTTAATAGAAGGAAGAGTGTATGAGTGAGTTAATAGAAGGAAGAGTGTATGAGTGAGTTAATAGAAGGAAGATTGTATGAGTAAGTTAAGGGAAGGAAGATTGTATGAGTAAGTTAAGGGAAGGAAGAGTGTATGAGTGAGTTAAGGGAAGGAAGAGTGTATGAGTGAGTTAGGATAGAGCGTCTGATATACATTATCAGTCATTGTTCAGAGAAGATATGATAATTATGCATGATAACCGGAGAGATGAGGTAGAAGGCAATGTTTATTACTGTAAATTATAGTCTTCTCCAAATAAATAATAGCTAGTTTTAGGAGAGATGCAAAGTGGGAAACGTTGTTAAAACGTTTACATATGTTTCAAATATTTCAGGAAAGCAGACGATATTCATGTTGAACCCCGGACATTACGGAGAAGAGAGGTCAGCTGTAGTGAAAGAGGGAGGAGAGAAGGAAGGAGGAACATCCGAGCTTGAACGGGGCGAGACAGAGGGTGGTTGAGGGAGAGGGATGGAGAATAAGGGGGGAGAAAAAGGTCAGGTGAGATGAAATATTTCTCGTGTTACCCCTTAGATACGGTACCCAGTGACGGGAAATGTTATCGACATCGAATTTCCAGTTCTCTCTTTCTCTTAGACTGTGGTAATTAAAATGGGGTGACTAAGGCCTTGGCCTGGCATCTTGTTTCGCCTGGATTTACAATGGTATGTGTGTATAAATAATAATAATAATAATAATAATAATAATAATTAAAATAATAATGATAATAATAATAATTATTATTATAAACAAAATAATACCATAAATAATAATCGGTTTATTTCGAGCCGGCAGCCAATGAGGCTGAATATAAACAATTCCTTAACCTAACTTATCCTAAGTAGTCAACAGATTTGACTAGGGCTGCCACAAAAGCGCCTACATACCCCGAGAAGGGGTAGGATGTGGGCAGTGAATCAGGAATAAATTAAACATATATAAAACTCGTAGAGAATATACATTATGCGAATGGCACTGTTGTGGTCTGATTATTATGTTTTTTCCACCAACAAACTTCACCTCTAAACTCATTAATGAAATCAACAAATACATGTGGCACTCCAGGGATATTCACATCTAAATTCCGCGCACTTATGCATTACGCTATCAAGACAGTTACACAGTTACACAGTTACACAGAAACACAAAGAAGATAAAGATTGGGAAAGGAGAGAGGCAGGAAGACACAATCTCACCCAAGCTGTTCACATCTTGTTTCGAAGAGATTTTCAGAACATTTTCAAGGGAATCAAAGGGAATTAATGTAGACGAGGAATACCTTAACCATCTCCGATTTGCAGATGACATTGTCGTAATAAATTATATTTTATTAATTTCACCACAACACCAAACACCTCCAATGAAATTAATGAAAGCATATATGTGATCCACCGGGATTCGAACCTGGGTTATCAAACACAGATGTTTAAACACTCTAACCATTACACCACCAGGACGGTGCAGAAAAGCTACAAGAAATACTCAATGTTTTCTCAATAAAGAAAGTCTTAAAGTAAGTCGAAAAGTGAACAAGAGTAATACCAAAGCAATGTACAGTTCCGGACAGATCAAACAGTCCACCAGCTGTGTGGTGTGGGGCTCTGCGGATATGGTAACACTGGCAGGAGGTGGGAGGGATGTGGGTGGATGATGAGGGGAGGGATGTGGGGGGTTTAGGGGGGAGTGTGGGAGGGTGAAGAGGCAGTAATCATGGTATGGCTGGTGGGAGGGGGCAAACGAGTGACGGGGTAGTGGAGAACAGAGTGACAAGCAAATTTTCCTATAGAACAAGCTACTCCCACAGGATTTTAAATTACACACACCTACAATATCACTGTATGCTACATTTAACAACTATGTCCTACCCTGTCACTTGTTTTCCCCCTCCCACCAGCCACACCATGATTGCTGCCTCTTCACCCTCCCAATTCCCCCCTAAACCCCCCACATACCTCCCCTCATCACCCACCCACCCACATCCCTCCCACCTCCTGTCAGTGTTACCAAATCCGCAGAGCCCCTCACCACATAGGGTGGGGTGGACGAGGTGTTGCTGTTTCATCTGTCCGGAACTGTACATTGATAAGGCCCAACGCAGAATAATTAGGATGAATAATGAAATTCTAAAGGAAGTAGATGAATACAATTATCTTAATGATAATTAATGATGATATATATATATATATATATATATATATATATATATATTGAGTATATATCACAAATACACGTGAGCCACTAAATGTTTCTAATCTCTCAGTGGGGTTCGAACCGCCGACCGTCAGGACGATAGCCGACGCTTTAATCAACTACTGCCGTGGTGTAGTTGATTAAAGCGTCGGCTATCGTCCTGACGGTCGGCGGTTCGAACCCAACTGAGTGATTAGAAACATATATATATATATATATATATATATATATGTGTGTGTGTGTGTGTGTGTGTGTGTGGACGTAGGTTGTTGTTGTTGTTGTTGTTGTTCCCTAAGCTGCCTGGCCGAACAGCCCCGAGTCCCTGAGAAAGGCCATGGCCACGATCGGGCTTTCCCACAGAGCTCTCATTGAGTGTAGATTGTGTTGTTGGCGTAAGTGGTTGTGTGAAATGCAGTCTTCTATGATGTGTTTAATGGTATGGGGTGCTGTGTTACATCCCGGACAGGCGTCGACAACGGAGTCATCCAGTCTCTTCTGATAGCTCAGGAGAGCTGGATGGTGTCCGCATCTCAGCCTGGCCAGGTGGACTCTGTCCTCGCGAGGAAGGGAGGATTCGGAAGGATGGATTTCGGGAGGTCGTGCATGCAGCTGTGTGTTGTCTGTGAGTGAGTGGATGGATCGGTGAGAGATATGAGTATGGATGTGCTTCTGGAAGTTGGTTCGGGGTGGGCAGGGAGGGAGAGAGGACAATAATTGTGTGTGATACCGTGTGCTGGGTGTTGTTTTGATATTTCTTGGTGTCTGTGGTGTGTTGCCATGTAGTTTAGTGGGTGGTCTTGGTTCGTGGAGGCTGCTGCCAGGAATTGAGTGCCTCTCATGTCCAGATGGTCTTTGACTTTGAGGATTTTGGTTTCTTGATGTAGGTGATCTGTGGGTGCAGTAGCCGTGCAGCCTGTAATGATCTTCAGGGCTTTGTTTTGAATAGTCTGTAAGGTCTTATGATGTGTTTCAGCTAGGTTAGAAGCCCAGGCTGGGCTTGCGTATTCCATCACTGATCTTATGGATTGTTTATATACTGTGGTGGTAGTTTCTTTGTTGTGTCCAAATTTTGTGTGAGCAAGTGACCTGAGGGCGTTAAGTCTGGGTGTCAGTTTCTTTTTAATGTTTGTGGTGTGCTGTTTGAATGTCATATGAGTATCATATGTTACTCCTAGGATTTTGGGTGTGTGTGTATGTGTTAGGGGTGTGTTGTTTATGGTGAGTTGAGGGATGTATTCGTGTTCTCCTGTCCAACTTGTGAGCAGGGTTGCGGTGGATTTGGCTGGGGCTAGATTAAGTCTGTTTGTAGTGCACCAGCCATGTAGTGTGTTGAGATAGGGTTGAAGGAGATCTGTTGCTCTTTTTGGGTCATGGTGTGTGCATGTGAGTGTTATGTCATCTGCATAGGAGGCTAAGTTTATTTGGGGCGTATTGGGTGTAGTTATATCGTGCATGTACAGATTGAAGAGTGCGGGCGATAGGACGGATCCTTGTGGGACTCCGTTTGGAAAGTTTCTGATTTTAGATGACTGACCGGCAAAAGATACGTGTGCACATCTGCCTGCTAGGAAGTTGGCCAGCCACCGTTTTGTGTTGTTGTGCATGTTTGTGTTGTAGATTTTGTTTGTTAGGTTGTGGCGGGGGATGGCATCGAAGGCTTTACTAATGTCGAGTGTGGCTAATAGTGATCTGTGTGGTGGTCTAGCTGAATTGATGCCGTCGAAAGCTCTTTGTGTAAGGTCTGTGAGAAGAGTGTTTGTGGAGTGCAGTGGCCTAAAGCCATGTTGTGTTGGAGCTAGGGGTAGGTCAGGTGTAATTAGTTGTAATACTAGGCGTTCCATGACTTTGGAGGGGGAGCAAAGGAGTGTGATGGGGCGGTGCGAGGAGGGTAGCGTGGGGTCTTTGTTGGGTTTGGGGAAAGTGATGATGATACCATGCTTCCAAATGTCTGGTATTGTGTTGTGTGAATAGCTGTAGTTTGATATGTTAGTGAGTGCTTGTATGCCTTGTGGTCCCAGGTGTCTGAGGTGTATGTTGCTTATGTTGTCTAGGTCTTAGGTTGTGGACGTAGGTTAAAGGTGTTTACTTAGAGGAAGGTAATAGATATACAGGGTGGTGCATTATTCGGTTACCCACCTGGCAGAAATTGGCAACGCTGCCTTTCTATAGATCTGTGTAGCAGAGCAGCAAGTTGCAAGTTTCAACGTATGGATATATTGCTTTAACAACCAATATCCTCATAATAATTATATACAACGTTTTGAATAATCCCATTAAACGCAGAATAGGTAGTAGTAGAAGCTATTGGTATTTGTTAAAGTTGCAATACAAGTAAACATGTTATTAATGATAAGCATAAGACGAATTGCGCACGATGATAATTTATTCCCTTTTCATGTTAGACTTTTTTCCAAATATTTCCCGATTTGTTCTACATTTGACAATACATACTGTACATGAAGTACGGTAGATATAAACGTCCAGATGACGATGGTAATTTCTAAATAGTGTGTACGTTTCTTACTTTCCGATATAGAGAACTTATAATATAACTTATTTTGTTAGTGGTGTCCATACTCTAGTTCATATGAACAGTCTCAATGCTACGTAAACTGGGTTGAAGGAGCGTTACGTATCCAATCTGTAGTCTTAAGTTGAACTCTTCCGTAGCCTTCAGTTGAACGCTATATTTCGGGAAGAATTAATTATTATATAGCTAAATATGGGTATGTAGCATGTTATTGTTACTAATAAAATATTGTGTTTCTCATTATATCATAATAGTGGGATAAAATTACCGAACGCGGGCATCTAGTATCTATAAATATCACGTCACGTACTATGGTTTATGTGTATGAAGGAGACAAAAGGCAGGCTGCCTGTAACTCGTGCCTCCCCCAAAACCAAATTAGTGACAAAGAGCCATGCAAACTCAAGGGACGTTGAGGTTAAAATGCTTGGACACACGAATTTTTGAAGCAGTAATTAAGTCATAGGATAAAGGAAAGATTGATTGAGGGAAAGAGTTCCACAGTTCAATTGTTGAGTAGAAGAAAGACTGAGAAAGTGTGTGAACTCTTGGGTTGGAGAGCTGGACAGAAATTTTTAAAAAATACCATCATCTTATTGATGCTTGTAGACCTATATATATATATATATATATATATATATATATATATATATATATATATATATATTATATATATATATATATATATACTGTATATACTGTATATATACTGTATAAATATATATATATGTAATGCATGCCTTTGGAGATGTAGAACACTTCGGAAACTAATTAAAAAAACTGTCAACATAAACAAGTGAATGCATTACGCGTAATTCGGATTATGTATGTATATACTCAGGTACAATTCCCCATAGCTGAGGGTGACTAACTCAAGACAGAGCCCGAACAGAAACAACATTTAAAGTTCCAAGTCCACTTTTGCATTCCCTCGCCCCTTTCTCTGTTTCATCTAGTATGTGAATTTTACAAGGTAAGGAGGATTCCTGGCCTCCCGCCCCCGAAATAGGAAAAGTAGTACAGAAAAAGAGACAGACAGAAACGGCTAAGGTTGGGTAGAGGATGCCAAACTTCACTCTGGACAGGACCAGCCCTCACCCCTAATTCGGCTTATACTCATCATTATTCATATATGTTTATTTGTTTTGCAACTTTAGAAATACCAGTAGCTTGTACTACCTATTCTGCATGTAATGAGCGTAGCCTATTATAAAAGGCGCTGTATATAATGATTGTCAAAATATTGCTTCTTAAAATAAAATACGCGTAGGACGATCCAGGCATCCTACTGCTTGGCTACACAGATGCATAAAAAGCTAGCAATGCAATTTCTGCCAGGTTGGTAACATAATTCTGGACCAATCTGCATAGAGGCTTAAGGGGACAAGGGCCGCTTTTTTGGACCCCCTTCTTCCTCATGTTTAGCTCGATTAGTTTTCAGATTTTAAGATTTTTGCCCCATTAGATTATCGATTTTAAGACCTCTCGCCCCATTTTGATGTCAATGTTAAGACCTTTCGTGCTATTTAGGTGTCGATATTTTTCCTGGCGAACGATAGTGAGCCATCTATTTTGGAAGAACCGGCCTTCGGGTGGGACATTTTTCTACCGAAAAATTTACACATTTATTTAGAAGGGGGATCTAATGGATGCATTCTTAAGTTTGATGGAGGTCTAGCGAAGAAACTAAGAAATAAAGGAATAATTTAAATAATAGACCAAAAAAAACGGCTCATCTCCCCTTAAATAGAAATTGGGAATGGAGAAAAACGTCACGTCACGTCCATAAGTCAGATCTAGATATTTCACCAAATAATTTCATCCGTGAAGAGTAAATATTCAATGTAAACTCCAATACACACTCACTAAGTGAAACATATATTCTTCAAAGGTGCTATCACTTTCAAGTAATACTTAATCATAGTAAATATAAGAGTTCTCTCAAATGAACCGCTTTTCACTGGGTATGGAGACGATACATATAATTTAAAAGACCATTTTCACTTTCTATATGTATTACATTACTAAAAATAGAATAAAACAAACTACAGTACATGTCCAAAAACAACGTGTTTGTCAACTTCACAGAACACGAAACAAATTTGGAGGTATATTACTTTTACCATGTTGAGTTTGCCTGTAGTTGACATCATTATGACATCATTACATACATACGCAGTAAGGTACAATAGTTACCACAGAGTCGAACGGAATGTCCAACCTGTTATTTGGTGTAAATTTGTGAGACAAATTAAGTTATAGGAAATGCTCTTGGTAAAACTCATGTGCTACCGATAACCAACACAATTATATCCTATATGGGGAACTGAAAAGGATATATGGAAGGAAATGAAACACCCATATAAGAACAGATTACCTAATTGTGATGGTTCTCAATTCCATATCTTCTTTGTTTCTAAAACATCTTACAGTATGACTATAAAAAGTCCATTACATCATGATGGGCCAAACTCATAAGGCTAGAAACGAAACGAAAACAAAACGCTTGTCTATCTATCTATCTATTGCCAGATGCCAGGATCCCTGAAGAGGTGGACAAGAATGAATCGCCACCAAATACCTCTGTCCCCTGTCAGCCGACGCCCCTCATCCCAAGCAACAACACCTTCACTCATATACCGGTACCTTTCAACTCCATCCTTCCTCGTCATTCTCTCGCTTCCCATACGTTCCACATGGTATCTCAAGGTGTTCATTTTTACACTTTCCAGCACATTCACACCACACCACCCTCTTACTTCCTCATTCCTCTGCCTATCCCTCCATGTAACTCCACATGCACTTCTCAAGTAACTCATTTCCACCCCTCTCACTCTTGGTTTGTGCCTCTCCAACAACATCCATGCTTTACTCCTCTATGTCAATGTTGGGATTACCACACTATCATGCAATGACTTATTTGCTTCCATGCTGACCACCCTATTCCTTGTCACTGCTTTCAGCATTCCTACAACCCTCTTCCCTTGTTTTACCTTCTCCCAAATATCCTCCTCCATACCCCCATCTTTACTCTTCAACTGTCCAAATGCTTATATGAGCTGACATTCTCCATAACCTGATCATTCAACCTAACCTCACAATTCTGTAACTGCGCTCTATTAAAAGACCATAAACATATTCTTCCCCAGTATATATATATATATATATATATACAGTATATATATTTATATATATGCACTGAAGATTTACGATTAAAGCTTTCGTGTGACCCTACCCCTTACCTTAAATTAATTAGCCAGACGAATTATTTACGTTGCTTGACTTATTTACTTAATTTATTCGCGACGATTCTTTTACATTATAGATGTTATTAATGGAATAATTATGATGTTCCTAAATTTAGAAACGATCTTCCGGAATCGAAGGGTTTATCCAATAATTTCTTACTCAAACTTAGACAGGTGCTTCCTAAGTTTTTTTTTTTTTTTTTTTTCTATGTGATTGAGGGAGGCAAAAGACATAACTGCCTATAGCGAGTGCCTCCCCCTTAGTTGAAAGAGTGACAGGGCCAAAATCAAGGGACGTTCGAGCCAAAATGCCTGGACACACGGAGTTTGAAGCAATTTAAGTCATAGGAAGAGGGAAAGACTGATTCTGGGAGTGAGTTCCAGAGCTCAGATGTTGAGTAGAAGAAAGTTTGAGAGTAATGTTTCACTCTTGGGTTGGAGAGTTGCACAGAGTAGGGGTGGGATTGAGTTGCAAGACGGGTACCACGTGCCCTACGTAAAGGAGGTGGTATGCACTGGGATAGCTCTGAGGAACACTGATTATTATAGTAGCGTTAGAATAGCGAGGGAGATGCAACATTGTGGCGGAGAGAGAGAGATTGCAGAGAGTTGGTGAGTGGACGGGAGTTAATGATACGAAAGGCCTTCCTTTCAACTTTGTCTAGGAGAGCGGTGTGAGAGGAACCTCCCCACACATGTGAACAATACTCAATACAAGGGCGCACTATGCCCCTGTACAGAGCAAGAAGCTGTGCAGGGGAAAAGAACCCCCTAAGGCGGTTGAGCACACCCAGCTTCTGGGAGGCTGCCTTAGCAAGACTGGTAATATGGTCCTTCCAAATGAGAGCCGAAGAAAAAGAGACACCAAGAATATTGAGAGAAGATGAATGGTTGATTTTTGTATTGTTGAAGAATAAGGGATAGTCCGCTGGGAGATCCTGACGGGTAGATAGATGGAGAAATTAGGTTTTGGAAGCATTAAAGTTAACAAGGTTTTCTCTGCCCCAATTGGAAATAGTATTTTGATCAGAATTTAAGAGTTCTATGGCTTCATTACGTTTGTCGTTGAGAGATTGCTGGCGGGGGCGTTCTGAAAAACTAATGGAGTAGTGTAAGGTTGAGTCGTCTGCGTATGAATGGATGGGAATTAAGGTACAGTTAAGGAGATCATTTATAAAAATTAGAAAGAGAATAGGAGATAGGACAGAGCCCTGAGGAACATCGGAGTTTATAGGGTGAGGAAGTGAACAATGGCCGTCCACAACCGCAGCTATGGAACGGCCGGAAAGGAAATTAGAGACAAAGGCACAGATGGAGGGATAGAAACCGAAGGAGGGTAGTTTAGAAATTAAAGATTTATGCCAGACTCTATCGAAGGCTTTCGATATGTCTAGTGCAATAGAAAAAGTCTCACCGAAGTCCCGAAAGGAGGATGACCAAGAGTTAGTAAGATATGAAAGAAGATCACCAGTAGAGCGACCCTTAAGGAAGCCATACTGGCGATCTGAGAGCAAATTATGAGAAGAAAATGCTTAAGAAATTTGGAAGCAAGAATAGTTTCAAAAACTTTAGAAAGACAAGAGATAAGAGCAATTGGACGATAGTTGGAAAATTGAGAGCGGTCACCCTTCTTTGGGACAGGTTGAATGTGAGCAAACTTCCAGCATGAAGGGAAGACGTTAGAGGATAGACAGAGACGAAAGAGTTTGCCTAGGCAGGGAGTCAGCACGGAAGCACAGGTTTTGAGAACAACAGGAGGAACACCGTCCGGACCGTACGCCTTATTAGTGTTAAGCCCAGAGAGGGTAGAAAGTACATCTTTAGAAGAGATTAGGATATTAGGCATAAGTAAGAGAGAGGAGGGCGGAGAGCACCGGAATCATCCAAGGTGGAGTTTCTAGCAAAAGTTTGAGCGAAGAGTTTAGCTTTGTCAGAGGAAGAAGTGATGGTTGTGCCATCAGAGTGGGAAAGGGGAGGGAAAGATGAGGAAGAGAAATTGTTGGAGAGGTTTTTGGCTAGATGCCAGAAAGCTTGGGAAGAGCTAGAGTTGGATAGTTCAGTGCATTTATTATTGATGAAAGAGTGTTTGGCAAGTCGAAGAACAGATTTGGCTTGATTCCGGGCAGAAACATATGAAGAATGAGAGTCTTGAGTTTTAAGGCGTCGGTACCGTTTGAATGCTTCCTCCTTATTGTGGACAGCAGTAGAACAGGCGTGAGTAAACCAAGATTTTTTAGCATTAGTCTGAGAGAAAGAGAATGGAATGTATGCTTCCATGCCCGATAGGATTACCTCGGTAATGCGTTCAGCACTCTCCGAGGGTCCTCGGCCATGGAAGCAGAAATCATTCCATGGGAAATCAAAGAAGTACTGCCGAAGAGCCTCCCAGTCGGCAGCGCCAAAGTGCCACAAGCGCCGCCGGCTAGGAGGATCGGGTGGCTGTACTGGAGAGATAGGACAGGTGACAGAGATAAGTTTATGGTCGGAGGAGCCCAAAGGAGAGAAAAGATCGACAGTATAAGAAGAAGGGTTAGAAGTTAGAAACAGGTCAAGAATGTTGGGCCGATCTCCGATGCGATCCGGGATACGGGTGGGTTGCTGAACTAACTGCTCTAGGTCATTTAGGATAGAAAAGACGTAGGCTTGTTCACCAGGTGGATCAGTAGTGTGAGAGGAGAGCCATTGGCGGTGGTGAACGTTGCTCTGAGAAAGGAGAAATGGATAGAATGTGTTCCACTGTAGAGTTTAGATAGTCAAAGAATTTGGGAAAGGTGGTAGAGTTAGGGGAAAGATAGACAGCACAGAAATATTTAGTAAGAGAATGACAGGAAAGTTTGAGCCATAAAGTTGAGAATTCAGAGGAGTCGAAATCGGGAACACGAGAGCAAGTGAGTTTGTTGTGCACATATGCACAACATCCGCCTTTGGCTTTGAAACTAGGATAGAGAAAGTAGGAGGATACAGAGAAGGGGTTGCTGGATGTTGCTACAGACACCTGGGTTTCGGTGAGGAAGAGAAGATCAGGTTTGTAGGAGGAGAGATGGTGCTCAACAGAGTGAAAGTTAGAGGAAAGTCCGCGAATGTTGCAGAAATTAATAGAAAGAGTAACAGGCCGAGGTCCAGGTAATTGTGTGGGGTCGTCAGGGGATGGTCGGTCGGGTGAGGGGGCATTTATGGCCCCCGCCCCCCCCCCCCCCCCCCCCTCCCCCCTGGGGACTCCGAGGCTGGGCTACAATTCATAATTTTGTGGTTTTTAAATTTTGGTGTGGAGGAATGAAGTGTGGTGCATGTTTAGTGTAGTGAAGTGGATAGGAGGAGGAGGTGTTTGTGAGAGCTAGCTGGATTGCTCTCAGTGTAAATGAGGCACAAAGAAAATCAGTAAGAGAGGCCAAGCAAATAAAACAGGAGTTCCAGCGACTCTTTATCACATGCCTATAACCTCACCTGGGTCTAGCCCTGATCGATTGGTGCCTACAATCTACAATTGTATATTGTTATAATACAATTCCTAAGAAGTAACTAGAATTATAATAAATTATATTAAAAGGGTTGATGTTTGTAATTAATACAAGAACGATAATCGAACTTACCTTGTTAGAAACTTCAATGGTAATCTTAAACGCCTACACTCCGATGATGATATATTTCAGTTCACTTATTTCAGCTTAGGAAGGACCTCGGAATCAGAGGCTCAATGATTTTCCAAATTAACCTCTGCAGTTAGATGATGATTTGTGTTCATATTTATCTACCATCAGTCGATATTTTCAAAATATAGAGCAACTTTTCGAAGGCTCGGAGTTGAACTGTATTTCATCGTTCGACAGTTTATATACGCTTCAACATAAATTCATAAATGCAACATCTCGGAGGATAGAACATAATAATTGATATTGGTTCAGGAGTAATTTATCGAGAGGCCTTCCCCATTAATTGATCTTTCCATTCACATATGCATAGCCTACGTGAGTTGCAGTTGGGATGTGTACATGCTTAGATTGATATGCAGGATTCGAAGTTGCATAATAAATCGTAGGCAGTGTCCACCATTCTTTAACTGCCTTCGTGGTGTAATGTATAAGGTGTTGATATTCGGTGTGAGCCTCCTGGGTTCGAATCCACGGACTGCCACATGTGTTTGTAATATTTCATTAATCGATTTTAGGAGTAGAGTTGGTTGTTGGATAGAACATAATAATTGTATGTTTCTATGTTAATATTGCCACCACTGGAAGATGTTTAGTCAGCTTAGTAGAAGCATCACTGCATCTAAGTGTGAAGGTGGTGACAGATTATATTCTCGAAACATAGCTGGAAAAAAGTGATGCAAAAGATAAATTGATAGGTGTTCTAAAATACTAATAAACAGTGATACATTTGTATTAATTAAAATGGCTATGGTTAAGCCGAACGAACACAATCAATTAACTAAGGTGATGTCAAATTTGTGCTGTGATTGGTAAAAAATGCATTATTATTTGATTAGTATTTTCTTATTCTTTTCCATAACAGAATGACAAAAGGAAAAACGATATTCATGACAAAATTGTCCACTCACTTAATGGTGTTCTACATTTAAGTAAACCCTATATAAGCTGGATTTAAGTAAACCCTATATAAGCTGGATTTAAGTAAACCCTATATAAGCTGGATTTCAAATGTTGTGGAATGTTCAATACACGAACTTTGAAGAAGGGAGTTCCAAATATATGTTTTGTTTTCTATTATATCTAACTGTTTCAGCGCCACTTCTCCACATCCACTCCACAGAGGCGAACATTACTCAAGCTGAGAACGTGCATTAATTTTATGTATCATGGCTCGTCAGTGAAAAATGTATGAACTCGGTATAAAGAAGCTCAAACTTTTGTTAGGCATATTTAACAATGGATCTAACGCCAGATGTCCAACTGAGGTTAGCACTAAATGGGGTACCGGTACTCCAAAGATGTCAGTTCTGGAAGATATTGGAATGCTTGTTTCACTGAATATAAGATAGAATTCAGGTTGATTTTGCATATTATTGATTCGGAATGAACTTAGTTTTATATGCATTAAACGACATGAAATTGTAGGATATGAAACTCAGAAAAATATGAGGCTAAATGAAAACAGATTATGCATAGCAATGTATGCGAAGGTAAAGAGTGAAATATGATGGTTGAAACGAAATATAACTCGAAGGGATTGATTTATATATTTATTTATCTTTTGATTTTACGAAAAGTAGAGAGGTGAGTAGTATAAATATATAAAATAACGTTATTATATTAACAATAACAATAATTGAGTACAAGAGGAAATTAGAACCGAATTGAATGAAGGACAACAGTTATTACTTAGAAGAAAACACCAAAAATGTGAGGAACGGAATAATAGACATGTAGAATTAAAATGTAAGCAATTCGAATAATATAAATGAACATGAAAGTATTAACTAATCAGAGTTGAGGATTAAACTTAATATAATTATTATAGTGAGGAGATTAAACTTAATATAATTATTATAGTGAGGAGATTATACGAAAGATAAAGAATCTCAGAGTAATCATATTAATGCGACTGTAGGAGAGAGAGAGAGAGAGAGAGAGAGAGAGAGAGAGAGAGAGAGAGACGATAATATGTGAGAACAAATAATGGGTATTGAATTGTTAAAATAAAAATATTCAAAGCAGGCTCGAACATCATTATAAATATGAAGTTATAGAATGAGGCAGCTACTGACAAATTTTCGTGAGCTCTTGTGATTATCTTCATACAAAGATATCCATTTAGATTGATGTTCAGATCAAATTACTTCTATATTAATAAATATATATTATACATTTATTAACATAAAGCTGATTTGATATGAACATCAATATAAATGGATACATTTGCATACAGAAAATGGCAAGAGTTCACGAATATTTTTCAGTAGCAGAACACGAGAATGATGCAAGGAACTTAATAACTTAATGGTTTCAATAAGAGGGCTTAATTAACTCCTTCTGCTCGAGAGTGAATTATGATACGCTTTACCCCTACGATTTCAAGAGGTGCGTACAAAGCCGTGTACTATCGTATAAAGAACGGTGTAAATAGCGTCATAATAGTGGCAGTTTTTCTAAATATCAACTCTCCTCGGCTTAGGAAGGCCCTCTAGGAAATGAATGGTTAAAATATTTTCCCAACGAACTAAGAGAGGTCCTTCTATGTATGTAGAGTTGTAGAGTGAGTTTGTATGCTCGTGTCGTTATAGCAGTGAAACACTTGGTACTATGTAAATGAGTCTTAGCCCCAGCTGGTCCCGGAAATGAAGCTAACAAATGAAACAAACAAAAAATAAATGAATAAATCAATTTAAACAAAATCACTCCACATAATTTACTCGTTCACACTCGGTATGTGCTCCCCTTGGAGTTTACTATCATAGTGCTGCCTCGTGAATGAAATATATTATGTGGAAAGAGCAACTGAACAAGAAAACTAGTTTAAATATTTATAGAAATTATAAGAAAGAAATAAGGGGAGAAGAGCTAATATATGATAACAGACCAGCTTCTGTTATCCTATACAAAGCAAGTACAAATAACCAGAAATTAAACGATAGAGACAGATTCACAGAAGGAAACACAGGATGTGATATGTGTAGGGATGGAATAGAGGACCTAAAGCATTTCATTTTGTGGCACCCTGCATACACAGAGGAAAGAAGATGGGAACAAATATTCCTACAATCATTTATAGAAGACGAATCCCAGATACTAGGTAGTTTAATGTTTACTAGCCATAACATAGACAGGGTAAAACAGGCAATATACACTTATTGGAAAAAAAAAGAGAAAGGCAAAGAGACAATACATGAACACCCTGCAAACATATAAAGATGTAAGAAGCACCAAGAACCAAGATCAGCAACCAAGAAGAAGGAACAACATTAAGAAGAAAGAAAAGCAAGCAAGAATAAACATGAAATAGCAAATAGCACATAATACATTTTACTGGCAAATTAGATACCTGAAAATACGACAAACGGGAGGCGCCGTTACAAAGGAATAGCTTCCCGACCAGCAACTGAACTGAACTGAACTATATAATTATGGGGATCAGAGAGCCGCGGCGGTCGAGTGGTGAGCACGCTCACATGTGAATCTGCTTGACCTGATTCGATCCCAGCCCAGGCGGACATTTAGTGGGTGTTATAGTGCGTCCTTGCATGTTTCACAAGCTCGCAACCAGTCGGGGGACACCTCGACGACGTATGCAGACTAATAATACACATAACAAAGCCACTCCAAAAGCTTCCTATCTCCCCAACACCCCTTCTCCCCTCTCTACACTCTTCAGAAAAAATAGGAAAAGTAGATTGTAGATACGAGGTGCCGTTGTAAAGGCTTATCCCTCAATACCTTCACCTGACCTGACCTGAATAAGATCAGGTGTGGACACCTCGATTAGTAACAGAATTATTTTCTTTTCTTTTCTGGAGGAAACTTGAATATAACACAACAAAAAAGAAGGCGAAATCTAAGCCAGTGAGTTAGCCCCTTCTGTACCGGCGACGTATTTTAAATATTATTCCAACTATATTTAGACGATTGTGTGCAGTGTAAGAAAGATCTGTCGTAGTTAAAAGGATTAATTGAGATAGTCTGTAGCATTTTTTCATGAGTAGACCTCGTTGCTAAGCTGAATAAATTCGTCTAATAATTGTCAGAATATAATGGAAAGGAGTTCTGGGGTTCTGTACTGGATGGGTTAATAATGCTAGCGTTATGAAGGATGGTTTAATGATAGGAGGGGAGGGGAGGTTAAGGGGGGTCACCGTTTTTGTTTTATCTTTCTCTCCTATTCTCTCTTTTCCTGGCTTGTATCCATTCGGCCCCATTCAGCCAACTGTTTTAAGACATTTATCCCCATCCAGGTGTCGATTTCTTCCTGGCGAGCGATAGCGAGCCAGAATTGTATGTAGAAATCCGGCTTTGCTGGAGACATTTTTCTATCGAAAAATGTACACATTTAGCTTGCTGTCAAAGAAAAAATATGTATATGCTTGCTCGCTACCGCTCGCCAGGAAAATATTGACACCTGGATGGGGGTAAACGTCTTAAAACAGTAGGCTGAATGGGGCCAAATGGATACAAGCCAAAAAGAGAGGGAGAGACAGATAAAACAAGCGAGGTGGGCTCCCTTGAGGGGAGATGGTGGATTATGCTGGCCGCCCTTCTCACTCGTGTTTAACCCAAATAACTTGTAGATTTTAAGTCATTTGTCCCAGTAGTTTGGCGATTTTAAGACCTTTCGCCGTATTTCTTTGCCAAATATTAATACCTTTCGTGTCATTTAGGTGTCGATTTTAGTCTGTCTAGCGATAACGAGCGTGTAATTTAAGAGGAATCAACCTTCGGCCGGGAAATATCTCTACCGAAACATGTATAAATTTATCTAGAAGGGGATGTTTCTTTTAAGCTTGATGGAGGACTAGGGAGGAAACTAAAGAAAATAATAAATACATAAAATTATACACATCGACCAATAAACAAACCCTCCCCCCTTAAAGGAGCCCACCTCGCTTTTGTTCTCTTTTTCTCCCTCTCTCTTTGGCTTGTATCCATTCGGCCCGATTCAGCTTACTGTTTTAAGACGTTTGCCTCCATCCAGTTGTCAATAGTTTCCTGGCAAGCGGTAGCGAGCCAGCATATCATTATATATTCTTGTTTTGACAGCAAGCTAAATTTTTACATTTTTCGATAGAAACATTTCTCCGGCGAAGCCGGATTTCTCCATACAATGCTGGCTCGCTATCGCTCGCCAGGAAGAAATCGACACCTGGATGGGGATAAACGTCTTAAAACAGTTGGCTGAATGGGGCCGAATGGATACAAGCCAGGGAAAGAGAGAAAATGAGAGAAAGATAAACAAATACGATAACCCCACTTAATACAGTATACAGTGATATAATTATGATTAATAGTTCGTATTATGTCCGTGGAAGTAATAAAATGGCCAAAACACGCAACTCCATGTTAATTTTACCATATTCTTTTTCATATTCATTCACATCTTAAGGGGACACTGACCGTTTTTCTGGACCCCCTTCTCCCTAATGTTTAGCCCCACTAGTTTTGAGATTCTAATGCCCCTTTCCCACTGGTGAGACAAGTCACGATTTTCGTCGCCGATGCCTTCGTTTTATCAAATTCGCAAGAATACATGCGACCTTCACGATTTCGACGTTACAAACAGATGACAAATTATACTGGGCGAAGATGTCGCCGATGTCGGCGACGCAATCGCCGACATCGGCGATGTTATTGGGGAAGTGAGCGATGTTTCGCCGATGAACCTCTGCGAGGCATGTCACATTTTAAAAAATCTCTTGGGAGATCATGCGAGGATGAAAGAATACTCGCCGTGTGTTCTGCGACGTCTTCGGCGATGCAAGCGATGGTTCGGCGTTTACGAGGTGATAAGAGTATTTTTTTAAGCCACAAATTCTTGCGATTCATCGTCGATCATCGACATTGGCATCGCACATACGTCGGCGAGATCGGCGAGGTGTGTGCAGCTGAGCGAATGTAACGTGAATGTGCTAATTGCAGAGTGGAATTAGCATATCACGCCAAACTAATGGGCCGAACGTCATAAAATATGAAAACTAATGGGGTTAACCATGGGGAAGAAAGGGGACCAGAAAAACGACCCATCTCCCCTTAATTCGGAGGTTGGCAATGCTTCTCCGGAGACATTTTTCTATCAAATAATATACAAATTTAGCTTGCTCTCAAAACAAAAAATATATATGTTGGCTCGCTACGGCTCACCAGGAAAATATTGAAACCTGGATGGGGGTATACGTCTTAAAACAGTAGGCTGAACGGGGCCGAACGGATACAAGGCAAAGAGAGAGGGAGAGAAATAGAAAGAACAAAAAACCGAGGAGAGAGAGAAAGAGTAAACTAAAAAAAAATAGGTGGGCTCAATTGTTAAGCCTAACGCAAACATTGAGCCCACCTGCTGTTTGTTGTTTTCTCTGTCTCTCCCTCTCCTCGTTTTTTATTTTTTTTCGATTTCTCTCCCTCTCTCTTTGCCTTGTATCCGTTCGGCCCCGTTCAGCCTACTGTTTTAAGACGTTTATCCCCATTCAGGTGTCGATTTCTTCCTGGCGAGCGATAGGGAGCCAGCATTGTATGGACGGCTTCGCCAGAGACATTTTTCTATCGAAAAATGTACAAATTTAGCTTACTCTCAAAACAAAAATATATATATATGTCCGCTGAACATGATGGCGGTGTTTAGATTATTCTATCATCATTATTGGATTTTATAGAAATAAATCTATAACGATAGTTTTTCGCTCTTATAGAATCCATTCCGCAGCAAAATATTAACTCTGTCTGTTTTCACCAATAATAACTGTTTTTTATATTGTTTTGTTTTCATGAACGGCAAGAGGAAAGGTTATTCTATAAGATTTCATCAACAACAACAACAAAAATAACAATATGTAGAATTTCACCGTAGGTGAACGGATATCATCAGTCCGCCCGTATTTGCCCTAACTCTCAGTCGGTTTTCACCCATAATAATTGTTTTTTATATTGTTTTGTTTTCATGAACGGCAAGAGGAAAGGTTATTCTATAAGATTTCATCAACAACAACAACAAATATAACAATATGTGAAATTTCACCGTAGGTGAAAGATATCTCACTATAGGCCTAATAATTTTTTTTTACCCACCTCTCCGAAGTTGCTCTTTGGCCTCGGCAGGTGTGTCTTGAGCATTCCGCGCGACGTCGCAAGGCCCTTCGCATGCCTCGTGCGGAGCATACCCATGGCGGGTATACTCTCGGCGAGTATTCGTGTGCACGCATGTCAACCACTAATCGACGAGGAAATCGCCGATGATCGTCGATGTTCTCGGAACATCCGAGAGCATCGGCGATCCGTCGTGCGACGTTTTGGAACATTTCAACTATTTTCTTCTTGCGACAAACTCCGCGATGTCTCGCCGATGTCGCAGATGATCGCAGAAACCCTTCGGCGATGCTTGACGATGCTTGCGAGGGTAACCAATCATCTTGAGTCCTCGTCGAAAATTTTGAACTGTGCGAACATTATGCGACGACCCGCGAGGGCCCTTGCGAGGCCTCAAAGGCCTTGAGAGTCAAATGATTTTTCATGAGAGGTGTTGAGACATGTCACGAATGTGCCAATTTATTGGTTTCGGCGACGAAAATCGTGACTTGTCTCACCAGTGGGAAAGGGGCATAAGACGTTGGTGCCATTAATTTGGGGATTCTATAACCTTTCACCCTACTTCTTTGTCAATATTAGGACCCTTCCTGCCATTTAGGTGTAGATTTTTTTCCTGGCGAGCGAAAGCGAGCCTGTAATTTTAGGAGAAATCGGTCTTTGGCCGGGACATTTTTCTACCGAAAAATGTTCAAATCTATCTTGAAGGGGGGTTGAGGGGGGGTTTTTCTAAGCTTGATGGAGGTCTAGAAAGGAAACTAAACAAATATATGAATAAATTAATTAATAGACCACACAAACAGCCACTGTCCCCTTAAAACAAAATAGTCTCGGTTTGACATCCTGCACTAATTATTTTTTCTCTGAACGCCTTCATTAGGTGTATGTGTTACGGCCTTTTTGAAAAAGTGGCCTTTTTGCGAAATGACCGGGAGCTTTGCAAAATGATCAAAAACCTAGCCTTTTTGTAAAATGACACTTAATGCCTGGCCCATTTGCAAAATGTCCAGAATATTGGCCTTTTTGTAAAATTACCTGTGCCCTTTTGCAAAATGACACCAAGCGTCTAACCTAACCTAACCTAACCTAAAATGTTAAAAAATAATATTGTTTCGATTAGGCCTACCCAATTTTTACAAATATATAATTATGTTTACAGTTATTTAGAACTTTACAACAGGGCAATATGCTGTTTGTTTGTAAATTGGCCAGACGTTTGGTGTCATTTTGCAAAAAGGCACAGGTAATTTTACAAAAAAGGCCAATATGCTGGACATTTTGCAAATGGGCCAGACATTAAGTGTTATTTTACAAAAAGGCTAGGTTTTTGGTCATTTTGCAAAGCTCCCAGTCATTTCGCAAAAAGGCCACTTTTTCAAAAAGACCGTAACATATGTATTATTCAGAAGATCCTAATTCTATTCACGATCTGCAGCCAGGTGTCTTTAGAAGTAATCGATCATGTCGTACATTTGGATTGTCTCATTAATACACTATTAGGTCTATAATTGAAGCACGTGTGGGCTAGTTTACCATTTATTCATGGCCGTGGTACATTTTATACTCTTATGATCACAGCTTTGCACATATTTAGCAAACTTTCGTACTATTAAGTTATATTGCATATTCAATACATTTGCCGCCATAAAGACGTCGTAGCCAGCCGTATACTTTCTTTCTTTACAGGCATACCATTAATATATACGGTACATTATGAATAAGAGCCATACATATATTATAGCAGTGTTACCATGTCGCAAAACTTCACATTTAATCTTACAGTTTTTAATGCCATATAATTTCAAACCATTAACATTAGTTATATTATATTTCATAATCACACTTACATTTCATAATCACACTTACATTTCAAACCATTAACATTAGTTATATTTTGTTTCATAATCACACTTACATTTCATTTATAATTACACACATTTAAAATAACTAACCGCACATACGTTTGCATATTTATATATATATATATATATATATATATATATACCGTATATATATAAATATATATATATATATATATATATATATATATATAAAGATATATATAAGTATATATATATATATATATATATATATATATATATATATATATATATACTGTATATATATATTCTTTGTTTTTTCTTTGTGTGTGTAAAGGATAACCTCATTATCTATAAGGAAATGAAGGTTGGCCTACATTTTCTTTTCCGTATTATTCCTTGTAAATGTAATTAATAGTTTACGTGCAATTATATTTTATAGCAACTAATTGCAGATCAGTTACTGTGCTACATTAAACTATTTTGCATTTACTAATGCAGAGTAACTGCTATATACCGTAGCTAATTTCATTGATATATAATCGTGAAGATCCTCATACTCTAACCCAATTAATTTGATTGAAGAGAAATATTTTGAGCAATAATCGACTTATATTGTCAAATTACACAATAATTACACTGATAGCACTTTCTCTATAAACTAGTATACTGTATAACGCTCAAGATGTAGTATTTCTCTATAAACTAGTATACTGTATAACGCTCAAGATGTAGTATTTCTCTATAAACTAGTATACTATATAACGCTCAAGATGTAGTATTTCTCTATAAACTAGTATACTGTATAACGCTCAAGATGTAGTATTTCTCTATAAACTAGTATACTGTATAACGCTCAAGATGTAGTATTTCTCTATAAACTAGTATACTGTATAACGCTCAAGATGTAGTATTTCTCTATAAACTAGTATACTGTATAACGCTCAAGATGTAGTATTTCTCTATAAACTAGTATACTGTATAACGCTCAAGATGTAGTATTTCTCTATAAACTAGTATACTGTATAACGCTCAAGATGTAGTATTTCTCTATAAACTAGTATACTGTATAACGCTCAAGATGTAGTATTTCTCTATAAACTAGTATACTGTATAACGCTCAAGATGTAGTATTTCTCTATAAACTAGTATACTGTATAACGCTCAAGATGTAGTATTTTCCTAGTATTTATCACATTAAGGAATACCGGGTCACACGAGAACATAAGGGAGCCCACCTCACTGTTTTTCTCTTTCTCTCCCTCTCTCTTTGGCTTGTATCCATTCAGCCCCATTCAGTCTACTGTTTTAAGACGTTTACCCCCATCCAGGTATCAATATTTTCCTGGCGAGCGGTAGCGAGCCAGCATATATATATTTGTTTTGACAGCAAGCTAAATTTGTAAATTTTTCGATAGCAAAATGTCTCCGGCGAAGCCGGATTTCTCCATACAATGCTGTTCGCTTTCTCCATACAATGCTGTTCGCTTTCTCCATACAATGCTGTTCGCTTTCTCCATACAATGCTGTTCGCTTTCTCCATACAATGCTGTTCGCTTTCGCTAGCCAGGAAGAAATCGACAACTGGATGGGAATAAACGTCTTAAAACAGTTGGCTGAATGGGGCCGAATGGATACAAGCTAGGGAAAGAGAGAACAGGAGAGAAAGATCAAACGAAAAACAGGTGACCTCCCCCCTTAACTTAAACGAGCATAGTGGAGAGCGTCTTGACTTCCTACCCAGGAGTCTAGAGTTCAAGTCTTGCTCAGGCGTGAAGGTTTTCACTAGCCCTTGAGCAAGGATATGGATAATGGTCTTTCAGTAATATAATATGTCCACTATTGTCTAGTAAGTCTAGCGCATTTGAATCTCGGAACAATGGGCTAAGGAGAATATGGCACTTGATGAAAGACCTTGAAATTACTATTATTGTTCTGAAAACGGCGTTTCACAAGCACAATGTTGAAACAAAGTTTACTTTAATTGACATTGATGGGCCCTGGTAATATATTTAATAATCACTATGGCCCATAATTAGCCGTCAGTCAAGTTAATCAAACTAAAATGTCGGATGTTGGCTTCTGTGAGCGCGCCTATTGAATCTGAAATCCAGTGTCGATACCATTAATCTGTTAATTTCGTGGATTCCTGTTATCTGTATTTTTATTTAAAATTGCTGAACAAGATTGGTAGATTTTAATATTTTCAGTAAATAGGCTTATAATGTAAATTTAGTTTTCACTCTGATACATTCCTAACTTTAGAGAAACATAATCCAAGACCAAAATATACTGTAGCGTTAATCAACCCATAATCAAAATAACTTATAAATTATCTTAATTAAAGAAATCAATGAAATTAATGAACACATGTGGAACTCCCAGGACTCGAACCTAGGATACTCACACATAAATCCAGCACACTAACCATTACGCTATCAAGACAGTTAAAGGTTTAAGCACACTCTTACGACATAATATCCATTTTCGAATACTGGATATCAATCTAAGCATGTACTTATACCCAACTGCACTATGATAGCCTAATGATTACATGAATGGAAGGGGTAATTGATGGGGCCTTAACCACAAGGGAAGGTTTGCTAGGAATTACTCCTGAACCGGAATGATTTCGTAATACCACCAACCCACAAATTAACTTACAAATATACCTAATTAATGAAATCAATTACATTAATGAACACGTACGAATAGATAATCTTGTCACTTTCAATCTGGTGTGGTTATAAAACAACATAACAAGAATGATAATACCACAGCTCCCTCATATGCTACCTTCACAATAACTCATTAAGGGGGAAGATCGTTGTTTTTCTCCCTCATATTTAGTCCCATTAGCTTTAAGATTTTATGACGTTCGTCCCATTAGTTTGACGGTTTTAAACCTTTCGCCCCGTTTATTTGTCAATGTATAGATCTTTTGTTCCATTTAGGTGTCGATTTTATCCTGGCGAGCGATAGCGATAGCGTGACGATAGTGCGTTGTTATATGTGCGATTAGTTTGCTTGGGAAACAGATTAACTTGCTCATGTAGTAATGTACACCCTATGTGGTGGATTGTGTTCTTTTATTTAATAATTTTCATTTTAGTAAGCGTTGTTTCCACATAGCGATTTTGATTATTTAATTTGACTTTATATTGTCCTTGTCCCAGTTTTGGTTTGTTTGGTTTGTAAGTTTTACATTTTAATTTCAAAGATAAAACGGCCTTCGGCCTTTTTCACACACAAGGACAAAAAATCGACACCAAAATGACACAAAAGGTCTTAATATTGACAAAGAAATGGGGCTAAAGGTCTTAAAATAGAAAAACTAGTGATGCGAACATCCTAAAATCTCAAAATTAATGGGGCTAAACATGAGGGAGAAGTGGTCCAGTAAAAGCAACTACCTTCCCCTTAAACAATCTCGGCAATAATATGATGCAGATATATCAGTTCCACATTTACCAGCAAGAATAGAGAAATCAGCTGCTGAGGTTTCCAATGTACACTCGGATACCATAATCTTAGCTCACTCATAAATATTCGGGGTCTCCGCCTATTTCAAGTAATGGCACTTTTGCTCTAGAAACAAATTTATGAATATAATTGTCTATACATCAACTACAAAAGTATATATACTAGTTATTGAAAGGCAAATTATATCCAAATATAAATCTAGATACTCACACTTGCATACAGAAAAGGATAGGGGCTCCACGAATTCTTATGAGTGGGCCGGAGGCTATATTATGACATCCGAGTGTACAAACAAATTGACCATAGTGTTTCATAATATACCTCTTTTCTTCCCTCGTACGGCAATTTACTGCTTAACCCGTGCAGTACCGGTGACATCCTTTCAATTACTGTATATGCTGGCAATGATTAGACGATGTTAATCAGTTTAGGAAGGACCTGTAGCATTAATAACGCTTCAACTTATCTCAACCAACCCTTTTAACAACCACAGATCCTACTTAAGCTACATAATATCATCCAAATATAGCTAGAATACAATGTAACACACGTCGCAGGTACTCAAAGGGTTAAGGAGAAATGGTTGTTTTTCTGGTCCCCCTTTACTCTCATGCTTAGCCCCAATAGTTTTAAGATTTTAAGACCTTTCGTCCCATTGTTTGTCAATATTAGGACCTTCCGTTCCATTAGGGTGTCGATTTTTTTCCTGGCGAGCGATAACGAGACTGTAATTTAGGAGGAAATGTTTCTATCGAGAAAAAAAAATCAAATTTATCTCGAGGGGGGTCTAGGGTGTGTGTGTGTGTGTGTGCTTTTTTTTTTTTTTTTTTTTTCTTTTTTTTTATTAAGCTAGGGAGGAAACTAAACAAAATAATATATACATTAATTAATCGACCATTAAATATACCCTTCCCCCCCTTGAGGAGGTGGGTGGGGAAGCAGTGTCTGTGTTGTGTATGCTCCAGTAGTCGGGAAATAGTGAATATATTAACCCCTTGAGGATTATGACGCATGGTGACTCTTTCTTCTGGCTATCATTAGGTTTTATGCAACTTTGGAAAGCTCTCTAGGAATCAAAAGGGTAAAAACTATATCAATTAAGCTTTTGACTTCCATATACCCGTCCTAATTTGAATAGCATCGTCTACTAATAGCCAGAAAACAGAAAATAATGCGCATTGGATCTTGAAAGGGTTAAAAAAGCAATCTCAGTGTTAATATTATGTGAATCTGTGCAGTTACTGTATATAAATATGACACCTCTCTCGCTAAAAAATATATATTTATAATAATGGTTGGAATTTCACTTCCATACACTGGGGTACCGATATCCAATATTCCGCTCGCATTTTCCTTTTAACATTTTTTTGTACCGGTAACGTATTTGTTTTATATATTATTCTAGCTATATTTAGACGATTGTGTGCAGCTTAAGAAGGATCTGTGGTATTTAAAAGGATCAAGTGGTATAGTTTGAAGCTGTTAATTGCTGGAGGCCCTATTTAAACTGAATTATATCGTCTAATAGTAGCCAGAATAAAGTTAAAAGGTGGGCACCGGTACTGAAGGGGTTAACCTCCACTGTGGTCTAGAAGAGAATGTTTCAGCCTTCAGAGGCTCGAACCCTGAACCTTGGCTGTTAAATTTATCCCAAAATATAATACTTGTAATATAGTGCATAAGAGAGTCAAATGTCGATCAGATACAGTTTATCATCCACGCAGGTTGTGGTTCGGGAGGAATATAGCTGAGTATCGAACGAAAGTCAAGTCCATTCTGTATAGTCTTTATGTCTGTATTTACAAAGATGAAATTATGGTTTATTGTTCAAATGATAGTTCATGTTAATTTCTTGTATTTCTGCCCATAGACTACAATAATTTAAGTCTTCAAACAAAAATGGCTTTAGTTTGACACCTTAGATACACTAGAGGTAGTTTTGCTGAAATTGTTCCTTCTAGCCAATACTGAAGTCTAGTGGTTAACTGTATCCCTACCCTTCACATGTTCGAACCCTGGCCTTAGTAGTTATTTTATCTGTAACCCAATAACCCCATGGTGTGTGCTGCTCTTCTGACTTGCTTCTCTAACTTTAAGAAAATACTGTATACTTGTTACTGGTTGAAACAAAATGCTTAACAGTTCAGTAACAACATAATAAAATAAAATATAAGCAATAGCTGTATTATTGCTTTACATATAAACACATCATGGCAATATAAAGGCAATATTTTCATATGGTCACATCAATATGTTCTTTAACACTTACACAACCCAGTCAGAGTACTTCAAAACCATTTGTAGCTTCATCACAGATTTCATATATTAAAAAACTGAATATATTTATGTGAATTATAGAATGTAGTTCCAAGGAAGTATACAAGGGATTCGAAAGCACATCATTAAGAAGTCACCTATGATAATATATATCTTTGCTGCATCACGTATTGTGTGTGTGTGTGTATGTGTGTGTGTGTGTGTGTATGTGTGTGTGCGTGCGTGGGTACATGTGTGTGTGTGTGTATGTGTGTGCGCGTGCGTGGGTACATGTGTATGTGTGTGTGTACGTGCGTGCGTGGGTACATATGTGTGTGTGTGTGTGCGTGCGTGCGTGGGTACATGTGTGTGTGTGTGTGTGTGTGTGTGTGCGTGCGTGCGTGGGTACATGTGTGTGTGTGTGTGCGTGCGTGGGTACATGTGTGTGTGTGTGTGTGTGTGTGTGTGTGTGTGTGTGTGTGCGTGCGTGCGTGGGTACATGTGTGTGTGTATGTGTGTGTGCGTGCGTGCGTGCGTGGGTACATGTGTGTGTGTGTGTGTGTGTTTATCTAAATGTTATATTTATTGTATTATGTTGTGTATTTTCTTTCATAAAGACGTTTGGACTATACCCTGTTCCGAATAACTTAGCCAAAACTATTTAACATTAACTTCTATAACTCACAAACGAGTCACAAGAGTAATCGAGCTGATATTTTTACTTATAGGGTCAGCCAGGGAATAGATGTGGACATGTTCAGCCCATTTGCTCTAGCCTTTTTAAAGTTACTGAGATTAAGGGGAGGCAGACCGTTTTCCTGGACCCCCTTCTCCCTAATGTTTAGCCCTATTAGTTTTGAGATTATAAGACGTTCGGCCCATTAGTTTGGCGATTTGACCACCTTTCGCCCCATAACATTGTCAATGTTAAGACCTTTCATGCCATTTAGGTGTCGATTATTTCCTGGCGAGCGATAGCGAGCCTGCAATTTTAAGAGGAAGCGGCCTTCGGCCGGGACATTTGTCTACCGAAAAATTTACAAATTTGTCTTGAAGGGGGGGTCTAAGGGGTGTTTTTTAAAGCTTGGTGGAGGTCTAGCGAGGAAACTAACAAATATATGAATAAGTAAATTAATAGACCAAACAAACGGTCATCCTCCCCTTAAGGTTGACGATCACTGGACTACCTATTTGGAACAGGGTATAGCAATCTTCCCCGAAAACAAGCTGGAGAACCGAACGAATTGTCTCGATGACGGCGATTATTTAGTGTCCACCCCCTAAGACGTCTGGCAATAGATATACTGTATATAGTAGTTGTATTTTGTTTAAGGGGAGGGGGGAGGTATAAGATTTTTCTGGTCCCCCTTCTCCCTCATGGCTAGCCCTATTAGTGTTGAGATTTTAAGACATTTCGCCCAATTTATTTGTCAATGTGTGTGAGTTTGTGTTTTTATCTGTGTTTATTTTTTGTTTTATGTTGTTTTTGTGTTTTCCCTGTTCTTACTCTGTCTTGAGTCGGCTACCCCCAAAATGGGGATTGGGCCTGAGCATATAGATAGATAGATAGATAGATAGATAGATAGATTTGTCAATAGTAAGACCTTTCTGTCATTTAGGTGTCGTTAGGTGTAATTTGGGAAGGAACCGTCCAGGCCGAAAAATATACAAATTTTTCTCGAAGGGGGATCTTGGGTTTTGTTTTTAAGCTTGATGGAGTTCTAACAAGGAAAGTAAAACCACAAATATATAAATGAAATACCGGTAACAAGATAAAACAAAATAAACCCCACCTCCCTTAAACATCATCATCGATTGAGAACTTTATAATTTGTTTAAGTAATGAAGACATTTTAAACCGCATCAGTGATGCTGAATTTCATATTCGAATAATAATGTGACATTAATTGACATTTAATATACTGGTAGTAATAAGATAAGATAAACACATATATAGCAGTTATATAATTGACATTTAATATACTGGTAGTAATAAGATAAACACATATATAGCAGTTATATAATTGACATTTAATATACTGGTAGTAATAAGATAAGATAAACACATATATAGCAGTTATATAATTTTAAAGGTAACATTATAAAGTATAACAGCACGTAAGGTATTTCTTCATAACTAATTTATTTTGCCATGAACCATACTAATACAAATTATGGGAAGCGTTATTATTGCTATGTTAGTTTATAACATGCAAGATTCACCTTACACTTTTATTTTCCTTTATATGTTTTTTTGTTGTTTTATACTACCCTCCGAGACTACTACCTCTTTCCTATGACTACACCTTCCTCCCTTACCAAAAGTACACCGGCATGTGAACTCACTTTACATTATTTATTTAACTATCAATATCACACCTAGTAATATCCCAGATTAAAATGTAAAACTTGCAAACTAAACGAATAAAACTGGGACAAAGACAATATAAAGTCAAATTAACTTCTCAAAATCGCTGTGTGGAAACAGTAGCGTCACTTCATTATTTTGTAACTCAATATGAGGTATGACAAATATATGGCCAAAATATTGTTATCTTTATTCACTCATTCCTTTAATTAGCCAGTTTACTATACATCCACACTAGTTCGATATAAATGGCTGGCACCATTTCCGGTTTATACTGACAAGCATTATAAGATATAATTCTGATTCGGAAAAATCTTAACTCCTTGAGGATCCAACACGCTATTTCACATTTTAGTCGGGTTATCATTAAACGATTGTATGTAGCCTAGGAAGGATCTCTAGGTATCAAAGGGGTAAAACTATCTCTAGGTATCAAAGGGGTAAAACTATCTCAATCGAACCTCTGACTCCCACGACTCCTTACTAAGCTGAATAAAATCGTCTATAAGTAACTGCAATAACATGAAAGACTGCGTCCTGGTATCTTGAAAGGGTTAAGGATTCAAAGAGGCTAACACAATTATCCTAACTCTGAACAGTCCACCGTAAGGGGGTAGTACTCGCTTTTGCTGGACCCCCTTCTCCCTCATGTTTAGCATATTAGCTTTGAGGTTTTAAGACGTTCGGAACGAACGTTTGGCGATTTTGAGACCTTTCGCCTCATTTGTGTATCAATATTAAGATCTTTCGTGCCCTTTAGGTGTCGATTTTTTCCTGACGAGCGAAAGCGAGCCTCTAATTTTAGAAGGAATCGGCCTTCAGCCGGGATATTTTTCTACCGAAAAATGTACAAATTTATCTTGAAAGGCGGTCTAGGTTTTGTTTTTCTAAGCTTAATGAAGGTCTAGCGAGGAAACTCAAAAATACATAAATAAATATATAGACTAAAAACCAAGCACTACCCCCTTAAATTCGGTATACTCGTATAGACACAGCAACAACAACACCAACATTAGCGCCACACGAATGAAAGGGTTGCTGACGGATATTCTTTTCAGGGTCCATCCAATCTATAATCAATATTGCAAGGTATTAAAGAATGCTCTCTCTCTCAAAGTGCAATCAACTTTATCACGACAAATTGCTCATAAACTATTCACGGTGGAGACCAGTCAATAGTTGTATTTTTAGAAAGATCAAGATGGATGCCAGTATAAAAACCAACTTTTGTTTAAAGTAACTTATAATTTTACATGTTCACAGCGTAGCCCACACATACTGTATATATTTCCACCAATAATCTATGTATGTATATTATAACAGGGACAATAAACGATTGAAGTTACTGTATATAGTTAAACATACATTATTGTGAAACTTTGTTTTCATTTCGATTTTCAATGTTCTCTTCTTGTGAGTAAAATGTTCTCATTGATATTGTAGCCACCGAGGTTAAAATGAGCCAACGTGACCTAAAATAGTATTTTGTGAGTAATGTAACATTACCCTTCTTAATAATGAAATGAACATTGTATGTTCAAATACACAACTTTTAGTCAGTATTGGATGCATTTTCAGTCGATAAAAAGCGTTATATCAAAGTTTCCGATATCATTCATGGCTCCAAATGGAGCCAGGTGCGAAGGTACTCCGGCCTCCGTAATCTCCAGGACCTACGAGCTACACAACCTAGTTCACCGCGGGCTGGAGACACACTGACTGGCTCTGTTCGGTGGTACTGGCTGCCACGGACTTGACTCACTGTGTTAGGCGGGGAGGGAGCTGCAGGGAGGTGGTAGGTTGCCAGGGGTTGGCTACAGGGTCACAGGCAGGTTCAATCTAGATTGTATAATTATCAGTTGTTGATGGGCTAACATTCTTTAGTTTGTTTTATATTGATTGTAATTCACAACCTTTCCTCAATCATGCTAATGCCCCCCCCCCCCCTTCCCCGTATGTGTGTGTGTGCTTGTGATAAAATCTTCCAAGAAGAAATTGGATATATATATATATATATATATATATATATATATGTATAAATATATATATATATATGCTATATATACAACTTATATTTACTGGAAAGCGAGAAAGATATATAATCAAGGTTCACTTGAGACTATTAATGATGATTGTGACGAGAGGTCCAACAGAAATTAACGCGTAATACAACTTGTACACTTGAGTGACAATAAGAAGCACAGTTGATGTTGTCCCTTTTGAGAACTGGAGTGAACTGCTTAACAAATGTCCAGCTTAACTGAGATCGACAAGGTATTAACAAAATAAAACAGTGCGACTTAAAATAAATACATATGCACAGCCAAATGAGATACTGAATTAATAGTTTGGTAGTCAGAAAAGAAACTAAATTAACCAACGGAAATTCAAATGAAACTGTAAACTATAATCAAATAAAGCATTGAAATAGTCTATGAACCAGTGAACCCCAAACTTAACATAGATAATTTATTATAACATTTTCACATAATGTTAAAGATTCCTTACAAACTAATTACAGAGTCAAAACGCAAATCTTCCTGTAGCAAGTGTCGCCATCCCCCCCCCCCCCCCCCTCCCGCGTCTCACCGCCCCCAAAGTTGAAAGAATGATAGAAGAGATCGAGCCACATTTAATGTACTGTACATTAGAGGCAACATTTCTGGACACATAGAGCTTGAAGCGGTCTAAGTCATAGGATATGGGGAAATCCAGACTGAGGTAGAGAGTTTCAGAGTTTACTTGCTGAGTAGAAGAAAGACCGGGAACATTGATTCACTCTTGGGTTAGAGAGTTGGACAAAATAGGGATGGAATGTGTTGAAAGGCGGGTGCCACTCACTCTCCGCAGGGAAAGGCTTATAGACTGAGAGAGCTCTGAAGATCACTGATTATTGTGATATCAGTAGAAGAGTGAGAGAGATGCAACATTGCGGTGTGTATAGAGAGATTGTAGGGCATTAGTAAGAGGACATGAGCTGATGAGACAGAATGCTTTTGACTCTACCTCTTTAAGAAGTGCGGTATGGGTGTAACCTTGCCACACATGCGAAAAGTACTCTATACATGGGAGCTCTATGCCACTGCGCTGGGTGTAAAGAACTCACGGAGACAGTTGAGTAAACCTAACTTCAGGGAAGCTGTTTTAGCAAGAGTGGTGATATGATCTTTGCAAGAAAGGTTAGAAGGAAAATAAACACCGAGAATTGAGACAAGATGAAGGATTGATTTGTGTTTTGAGTAAGGGATTGTCGAGTGGAAGATTGTGACGGGTAAATAGATGGAGAAAATGGATTTCGGAAGCATTGTAAGCAACAGGGTTCTCTCTGTCCCAATAGAATATAGTAGATAGATCCGAAAATAGGTGTGATATGGCCTCAACATGTGAGTTTTGAAGTAACAGCATGGTCGTTGTGTGAATCTAGTTGAATAATATAAGGTAAAGTCATCAGCATAGGAGTTGATAGGACTAAAGGCATAGTTGAGAAAATCATTAATAAATATTTGTAAAGGAACTGCAGATAAGACAGAACCCTGAGGAACACCTTGGGGGAAGTGAGCAATGATGTTCACAACCGAAGCGTGGAATGGTCAGAAAGGAAATTGGAGATATAGGCTCAGATAGAGGTATAAAAACCGAAAGATGATAGTTTAGAAATAACAGATAAGTGACACGAGTTAGTAAGATAAGAAAGGAGATCACTAGTAAAGTGGCCTTTAAGTTGTTGTTGTCGTTCCCCAAGCTGCTTGACCGAACAGCCCCAAGGCCCCGAGCAAGGCCAAGGTCATAACCGAGCGCCCCCACAGAGCCCTCCCTGCCTACCACAATAAAGCCTGGGTGACCGAAGCCACTCCATGGCGGGGAGCTGAGGAGGGTGCGGAAACGCCCGGGAAACCAAAGCCCCACCCAGGGCCCTGTGACCCTCAGCAATTATGAAGAGAAAGTTGAGGGGCAAAGGAAAAATGTGACACTTTGGCTTCCAATCTTGGTAGATTGGGAGGTCAATCCACGGAAGAGACGCCGTCACTTGAGGTCTAGAAAATATATAAGTAAAAGGAACAGTCAGAGTAAGCTATGGGTATGGCAGAGATCGCTCAAGTCTCACTCTGATAGACCAGCCCATCACCACATGACTAGAACCCAATCCTCTCAGCATCAGCTAGGAAAGGCCCTAGAAAGCCGCCTTTGGTAGGGGGATAGCTCCCCTATTTCAACCCCTTTCGGGGTTGGGCACCTGCATTGGCCTTTAAGTAAACTACAATGGCAATCTGAAAGCAAATTATGGGGGAGACAAATGATTGAGACATTTTGAATAAATACTAGATTCAAATACTTTGAGATGCAAGGGATGAGAGCAGACAATAGTTGGAGGGTTGAGAGCGGTCACTCTTCTTTGGGACAGATTCAATGAGAGCAAACTTTCAGCAAGAAGGGAAGATATTAGAGGAAAGACAGAGACGGAACAGTTTGAATAGGCAGGGAGTCAAGACAGAAGAAGAGTGTTTGGATATTTTTTTTTTTTTTTTTTTTTTAAGAGACAATGAACGGAGGAAGGAAAAACACAGATAAAACAAAAAGGTCCATGTGCCTAAAGGCATCCTCCATTCATAAAATGTTTGTAACAACTGGATTTAAACATTTGTAGATTGTAAGTTTGTGGAAAGTAATTCGAGGGAAGTGAATTCCAAAGAGTAGTAGCTCTGGGGATAAATGAATTCTGATAAGCAGAAGTTCTGCATTGTGGAGGAGAAAGTGTAAATTCATGGGCGCTCTCAGCTGCCCTAGTTCTACGGGGAAAGATGTGGAGACATATAACATGAGGGACAGCATGTGGTCCATACGCCTTCTTTGTATCAAGCCCAGAGAGGGCAGAAAGTACATCCTTAAAAGGGGTATAAGTTATTACCCCCCAGAATCATCCAAGGTGGAAGTTTTAAGAGAGAGTTTGAGCGAAGAGTTCAGCTTTGTCAGAGGAAGAAGTGACAGGTGACATCGGAGTGGAAAAGTGGAGGGAAATATGAGGAATATAAATTATTGGAGAGGTTTTTTACTAGATGCCTGAAAGCTGGGAAAGAGCTAGAGATGGAAAGTTCATTACAATTGTTATTGATGAAAGGGTTTTTCGTAAGTCAAAACAGATTTCGCTTGATTCTGGGCAGAAACAGAAAGTGTGCAATATTTTTTAGTTTGAAGGCGACGGTCCTGTTTGAAAGCTTTTTCCTTGTTGCGTTCTACATTGCATACAATCATGAGTAAAATAAAAATGTCTTGCATTAAATTGAGAAAGAAAATGGAATGAATGTTACCATGCCCGAGATTATCACATCGGTAATGCGTTCGGCACACTCTGAGGGTCTCCAGCCACAGAAGGAAAAATTAATCCATGGGAAATCAAATAAGTACTACCGGAGAGCCTCCCAATCGGCAGAGTGCCATACGTGCCACTGACAGGGAGAGTCAGATGTTCGCAATGGAGAGATAAAACAGATAACAGAGATAAGGTTATGAGCAGAGAAGCCAAACTGAGACAAATTGTTTACAGAGCAGGCAGAAGGATTAGAGGCTGGAAATATGTCAAGCATGTTGGGCCGAACTCCAAAGAGGTCCGGAATACGAATAGAATCCTGAACTAACTGCTCCAGGTCACTTAGGATAAAACAGATGTAGGCTTGGGTACCAGGTCGGTCAGTGAAGTGAGAGAACAATTAAATATATATATATATATATATATATATATATATATATATATATACTGTATAATTATACTGTATATATATATATATATATATTATATACCGTATATATATATAGATACAGTATATAACTGTATATACTGTATATATATATAATATATATGTATATATATATATGTGTGTGTGTGTGTGTGTGCCGGTATATATATATATTTTGTTTCTTCTATGTGAGTGAGGGAAAAAAAAGGCAGACCTGCTTGTAGCAAGTGCCTCCCCCAGAGCTGAAAGAGTGACAGGGTCAAAATCAAGGGACGTTCGAGCCAAAATGCCTGAACACACAGAGTCTGAAGCAATTTAAGTAAAGGAAGAAGGAAAGACTGATTCTGGGAGAGAGTTCCAGAGCTCGGCTGTTGAATAGAAAGAAAATTGAGAATAACGTTTCACTCTTAGGCTGTAGAATTGCACAGAGTAGGGGTGGGATTGTGTTGCAAGACGGGTGCTACTTGCTCTATGAAGAAGAGGTGGTATACACTAATAGAGCTCTGAGGAACACTGGTTATTGTAATAGCGGTAAAATAGTGAGAGAGATGCAACATTGCGGCGAAGAGAGAGAGACTGCAGATAATTGGTGAATGGACTTAAATTAATGAGACGGAAGGCTTTCTTTTATATTTTGTCTAGAAGTGCTGTGTGAGAGGATCCTCCCCACACGTGTGAACAATACTCGATACATAGACGCACTTTGCCCCTGTACAGAGCAAGAAGCTGCGCAGGGGTAAAGAACCCCCGGAGGCGGTTGAGCAGACCCAGCTTCTGGGAAGCTGTTTTAGCAAGAGTGGTAATATGATCTTTCCAAGAGATGTCAAAAGAAAAAGAGACACCAAAAATATTTAGAGAAGATGAAGGATAAATTTGTATGTTGTTGAAGAGTAGGACATAGTATTCTAGAAAGGGGTGACAAGTAGATAGAGGGAGAAATTGAGTTTTGGAAGCATTGAAAGTAACAAGGTTTTCTCTGCCCCAATTAGAGATAGTAGAGAGATCAGAAGATAGGTGCTTAACCCGTGAAAGACGAACTTCCTCATAAGAGATTTGGTGGGCAAAGGTGAAGGTCCTCTTAAGAGCCAGGGCATAAAAAAAAAAATCCAAAACACCCAACTGATAATCAAAACAAAGCAATATTCGATTAGGTGAGATAATTACCCTCCATTACTTGCTACCACTCCTACATATGTGTCCCCCCCCTCCTTTTTTCCCCCCTCCTCAATTATCAGTTATTTTTCCTTTTATTCCCCCTTTTATCAGGTAATTTTTCGCACAAATTTCCCTTACGCGGCCTCTTTAACACAGCCGAGGCAGCTAGAGATCCTTGCAACACAGAGACTTGTATTGCAAGGCATAAGTGCCACTTTAGAGCTCGGAGAGGGAGGATATTTGCCGCGCGGCCTTTCGCCCCATGATACGACCGGGCGGCAATAATAAAAAAAAATCACCACCCAAATGCTATTCCCACTTCTTTTATTGCTCTTAAATGTTAATATGTTCATATTAAACGTAAAATAGGTGCATATGGATATGTAATAATCATATTTCTGGCAAATATGATGATTTTCGTCAGAAATGAACCAAAATACCTTCACCTGGCGGGACGTTTCAAATACCATAGCTCCGCTCTTCCCGGGTAAATGGCCACAATCGCAGCTATGAAATATATATATACAGTTCAGTTGGTCCTCCATTAACGCGACCAATGTGTTCTGGTTACTGCCCGTGTTAGCCAAATCCGCGTTACCGAACCCATATGTTTACATGTTAAAGGTACCTTGATGTTCTGGGGATTTTCACAAAGTCCACTTTTTCTCCATAGAAGCCTATGGTATAATAATAAATTCAATTAAAAAGGTTATTTTACATGTGCATTGAGTTGGTTTGCCCTTTACAACTCTTACCTCTGAATAAATTAAGTGTTGCATCCCCCCCGTCCCCTCCCCCCTGGATCCATCGCCGTCACTGCGATGAAGTTGATGGTCTGTTAGCTCTCGCCGCCAGCCATTCGTTGATACGGCGAGGTCCCTCCCCAGCTTCAGCATCAGAGTCCTCGAAGCCACTGTAGTCGGCATCTGATACACCCGACAGTAAATCATCTGGTGGCTGAGGGTCGGAGTCGGAGTCGGAGTCACTCGATGCCACTTGTTCCTGTTGCTGTGCTCGTTGTCGAAAGAAATCTGTTATTCGTGTCTGCTGGCGTGCATTTATCCTGTCGTGAAACATGTCGAAGTACGGCTGGATGGAAGCATGCTATTATCTGTGCTGAACGATCATGTTAGGGATCAAAGTTGTTCATGTGATGGCTGAGGCGTTGTGACAATTCTACAAATTCCCGTAGACCAGGAGTGTTCGGTTCTTCCTGGGGTTCGTCTTCTTCTCGTTGTTCTTCCTCTGCCTGCTCTTCCTCTTCCAAATCCTGCATTAGGTCCTCGGCATCAGGCTCCTGTGGTGGCTGAATCAAACCTTGAATATCTTCTGGCCCCATTTCACCCATCCCAGGCACACGTCTGGCAACCTCGACTGCTCTCTCCACCACTGCCTCAAGCCTGACTGGCTGATCAGGTAAATCCAGCTTGTGCCCAGGTAACCCCTCTAGAACATTCCTCCAGGCATGGTGGATTGTAGCTCTTGTCACATCAGCCCACGCTTCCACCATCGTATCCACTGCATTCTTAATATGAAACCTTTTCCAAAAGGCATGCACTGTCATAGCTGGTCCGTCGGCGGGTTCCTGTTGGTGTTGTGGTCGTTGTTGTTGTTGTGGTGGAGGCTCATTTGGTGCCTGCTCATTCAGTGGTGGGGGAGAGTCTGGGGCAGACAGTTCTTCGAGTGGTGGGAGAGAGTCAGGGACTGATTCATCGTCTGACATCTGTAGCAGTTCTTCTTGGGTGTCAGTGGCAGTGTCGAGCATCAGGAAAGTCTTAGTGGCATACGCACCCTTAAAGCACGCTATCACCTCCTGGTCCAGGGGCTGTAGGAGAGACGTAGTATTCGGGGGCATGAACATCACTTTTATGTTAGGGTGCCGATCAACCAACAATCGGGAATGTCCGGGTGCGTTGTCAAGCAATAACAGTGCTTTAAAAGCAATGTTTTGGCGGGCACAATAAGTTTCCAAGTCCTTCACGAAATGATTATCGAACCATTCGAGGCTCAACGCTGACGACATCCAGGCCTTCTTGTTGCTCATCCAATGCACATTCAACTTGGCCATGTCCATATTGCGATAAGGCCTTGGCCGCTTTGCCTTATGGATGATTAGAGGCTTCATCTTGCAGGTGCCGGAAGCATTGCAAGTCAACAAGATAGTTACACGTTCTTTGGTCATTTTGTAGCCCCTTGCTGCCTTCTCCTTGCGAGAAATGTAAGACCTTTTAGGCATTTTCTTCCAGTTGACTCCCGACTCATCGCAGTTAAAAATCTGATCCAAGAGGCTCAGTGCTGGCCCCCTAATGGTGAGTCGTGAGATACAAATTGCTGCTAGCAAGGCCCCCTATCACCAGAGTCCATTTATAGAGCCCGTCGATTATTTGGATTCTAACCCAGCTAGATGCAGCAGTGCACCAGCTGCAGAGGCTCTTGGGGTTAGCTCCATGTATGTGGTACTGCGAGATAGTTATGATAGGGCACGGAAAAATACCCCCCCCCCCCCCAGTCAGTGCTACCAGGGGAGGCGCGGTACTGGCCCCCAAACGGTAGGTCTTAGGATACAAAGTACTGCTGGCTAGGCCTTCTACCACCAAAGTCTAGTTCGGTAAGTATTGTTCGGAAAGTCAAAATAAGTGTTAAGTCAAAATAAGTGTTAAGTTATAATAAAGTTTAAATATGTTTGATCTACTGGCAACAAACAGTCATTTTATTATTCTGCTGATATTGCTTGCACCCCAACAGCACAGTCCATGCCAATTCTTGTATATAATTAATATAATTTTCTAGTGGTCTAGTTGCTTATTACAATTTGTTTTACAGTTATTTCTGGCTTAAGTTGTGATCACATTTGCTTCCCAATCTGCATTGTACTAGGCTGCTGGAGGTGGTTAGCCCCCAGCAACTCAGTCAATACCTGTCGACCCGGCAACGGTTCTTCTAAATGCATACACCATACTGATCTGCATTGTACTCTGCTGCTGGAGGCGATAAACCCCCAGCAACCGAGTCAATACCTGTTGATCATGTAACGGATTGTTATTATTCTTACCTCTTACCAGCTATACCTCATTAGTGTATGTAAAGAGGTGGTGGATCTCTAATAGGTATTGCATCTTGGCTACTTTTGAAAGAAGCATTTGTAACTCTTTCTTGTTCAACGTCTCTGCATAGTCATTGATCCTGGTCAGAAATATCAAGTTGGTTGATTTTATTCCAGAATTATGTAGCCTGTATGTTAATTATGATGTTTATTAGTAACATGTTTGCATTATAATGAAGGTCTTCGTTTGTGTACAATTCTGGAAATTTAACATTGTATATTTACCTCAAAGATTTGTTTTATATATTTGGGGATTCGATGACGCATTGAGTGGCATTGCTGGGTAAGTTAGTAATGGACGAATTAATGCCATATATAATTTTGTTTTTACCTCTATTGAAGCCTCACGGAATTGATTTAGTTTTGTAAGTAGAGCTTTTGTTCTGTGATATACAGTATATTCTTATGTGTTTACTATATCCACTCTTTGTTATGTGTAGTCCCAGTATTTTCCCTTCATTACTGTAATCAATTTTGTTATTATCAATTATTAGCTCTGGATAGCTCATCCTGTGTAGTGGTATTACTTTAAATGTTCTTATTATTGTTCCGATTTTCCATTTATGTTCAAATTTGTTAATTGATATGATGGCACGTTTTACAATGTTTCTGGTAATATTTTCAGATTTGCTTGGGGACATTATAATTTGGGTAATGTCCTCTGCAAATTGGATATATTCTGTGTTTGGTATCGGGGGCGATAGGTCAGATGTATAGATTACATAGAGTGTTGGTGAGTGGCATCCTCCTTGTGGTACACCACTTAGTAATGGGAAGCTTTGACCAATACGTAGGTGTTAACCCCTTACGGACGGGGATGTTTGTAATTTCTACTACCTTTGTGGTGGGCATATTTACCCTAAACGAGCTTCATTCCATGCTCTTTTTCATGCATAAACAAGAGCCAGAGCGTAATACAATTATGTATCCGTGAAAGGGCGATAATATAGCTTTCCAATGACACCTGAATCATCCTTGTACGACCACTGGTTCTCTTGCAACAATTGCGCAACACGAGGGCAAAAACCCAAAAATACGGTAATATCTTGAGATTTTCCTTGTTCTCTCGAGACCAGGGGTGTGGAGGGTTGTGGTGGGGAGCTCAGTTACCTCGCTCGGTCCATGCCGAGCGGTTAGAGCCCGCTTGTCGTCCTCCCAACGCGTGGACTCTCTCTCAGAGCCAATAATGTGCCCAACATCCCTTTCGACTATTGGCGGGCCACGCGGGATAGGCCACTATTCTCTCACTCGACATATGTCGGGACCCGCGGCTTGAGTGTTAATCGATATCTGGGCATAACGATCGTCTAGATAATTACATGGTATTCTTTCATATTCAACAGGTAAGCCTAATGTTAGTATTTTGTATTTTAAACTCAGATGCCAAACCTTGTCAAAGGCTTTAGCAACATCTCTTAATACTATGATTGTTTGCTGCACTCTGTTTTCGAGCTATAATCTCCGTTGTTAGTCCAATAGCAGTATGAGTGCCTCTTTTGTGTCGAAATCCGTTTTGTCTCGTGATTATTTTATGATCTATTAGGTTTTGTAGTCTATGATTTAATATTTTCTTATACAGGTGTCCAAACATTTCTAAGAGTGATATTGGCCTATAATTTATGATCTGTGATTTGTCTTTATCCGGTTTGGGGATGAAGATCATTGTTGCTGTTTTAACCCGCTGAGGACCAGCTAGTTTATAATAAATGTACCACCAGGGACCGGCTGTTTTGATTTTTTTTTTTCCAGAAACAATAGCGAATGGGTTAGAAATGAAGGAAAAACCACAAAAAACTGATCAAAAAGCTCAAAAAATGGTCCTACGGAGCCCCCGAAAGTCGATTTTACAAGAGTAAAAAATTGTAGGCAAATACACCCAAAATACCGGTTTTTGCGCGCTCACGCGCACGCGGTTGGACTTTGAGAGTTTTCAACCATTGTCAAGGTTGCGTGGGATACTTACACAGTTTCCATATAAATCTGAGCCCTCTAGGTGCCATAGAACCGGAGTAATTGGGACCGGACTGGCCAGGACGCATGGTTTGCGTCGCTGGGGTTTAGCGTTACATACATTGAGGACGCATGGTTTGCGTCGCTGGGGTTCTGAGGGTTAAGGGGGGATGGGCTGGTTTTCGGGACCACTTTCTCCCTCATGTTTAGCCCCATTAGTTTTCAGATGTTAAGATGTTTGCCCAATTAGTTAGTCGATTTCAAGACCTTTCGCCCCATTTTTTCGTCAATATTTAGACCTTTCGTGCTATTTAGGTGTCAATTTTTTCCCTGGCGAACGATAGTGAGCCTGTAATGTTGGAAGAACCGGCCTTCGGCCAGGACATTTTTCTACCGAAAAATGTACAAATTAATCTAGAAGAGGGATCTAATGGATGTTTTTTTAAATTTGACGGAGGTCTAGGGAGGAAACTAGAAAAATAATGAATACATGCAAAAATCGCCCAAAAAGTTAACCATCCCCCCTTAAAGGGTTTTGGATAATAGCCGGCTGATAGAGAGGCATTAATTATGTGAGTAAACCCTTTGATAACATGTTGTGGCAAATTCAAACCCATATATCGTGTTATGCCTGATAGTCCAGGTGCTTTTTCCTTGAAAGTCCTAATAATATAGAATAGTTCGCCTTCAGTTATGGGATCTACATTCATATTGTTCACGTCTATTTGGTTACAGGGGGTAGTTCTATTCACTTTAGTTTGCATATTGTTCATGTCTATTTGGTTACAGGGGGTTGTTCTATTCACTTTAGTTTGCATATTGTTCATGTCTATTTGGTTACAGGGGGTTGTTCTATTCACTTAAGTTTGCATATTGTTCATGTCTATTTGGGTACAGGGGGTTGTTCTATTCACTTTAGTTTGCATATTGTTCATGTCTATTTGGTTACAGGGGGTAGTTCTATTCACTTAAGTTTGCATATTGTTCATGTCTATTTGGTTACAGGGGGTAGTTCTATTCACTTTAGTTTGCATATTGTTCATGTCTATTTGGTTACAGGGGGTTGTTCTATTCACTTTAGTTTGCATATTGTTCATGTCTATTTGGGTACAGGGGGTTGTTCTATTCACTTTAGTTTGCATATTGTTCATGTCTATTTGGTTACAGGGGGTTGTTCTATTCACTTAAGTTTGCATATTGTTCATGTCTATTTGGTTACAGGGGGTTGTTCTATTCACTTTAGTTTGCATATTGTTCATGTCTATTTGGTTACAGGGGGTTGTTCTATTCACTTTAGTTTGCATATTGTTCATGTCTATTTGGTTACAGGGGATAGTTCTATTCACTTAAGTTTGCATGTTCCTTCTAATTTGTTCTTCATGCTCCTGATCGAAATCTTGGTTTTCTTTATTACCTATCTGAAAAATATTACTCCATACTCTTCTAAAGGCTGATTTTATTTCATGGTTTTCTGACAGATCTCTTCCATTATGGTCTTTAAAAAAAATTGTATGATGTTGTGAATTGCCCATTAGTTTTTTTAATACTGTCCCAAAAATCTGTTGGATTGGTTGTGTAACTTAAGTTAGTATTTCTTACTATTTGTCTTTATTTATTTTAATGCATTCATCCTGCAATTGTGCTTGTATTATTCTTATATTATTTATTAGTAGTCTGTCAGGTCCGTATAAATTCATATATTGTTGAATATTTTGATATACAGCTTGTAATATTTTAATTTTATTGGTTACTTTATTACGGGGGATAGTCATATATTTAGTTTTGGGAATATTATTATTGATTGCAGCTTTAACCACTTCAATATCTATTTATGCATGCTTTTTATTATTTAGGTTGTGTACTACATGTGTAGATAGTTCATTTCTAAAATTATCCCAGTTAGCTTTACTCATAATCAGTCTTTCTTTGCTTGTTGGTGTTTGTATAGGTGAAGTTGATAAGGACATAATAATCGGCAATGGTCACTTATCGTAAGTGGTCCTGATTCAACATAGTAGTTTAGGGAGAGGGGGGGGGGGGGGGGTCACTTTTTGGACGATATTTGCATGTATTCATAATTTTGTCTAGTTTCCTCCCTAGACCTCCATCAAATTTAAAAAAACATCCATTAGATCCCCCTTCTAGATTAATTTGTACATTTTCGGTAGAAAAATTTCCCGGCCGAAGGCCGGCTCTTCCAACATTAGAGGCTCACTATCGTTCGCCAGGGAAAACATTGACACCTAAATAGCATGAAAGGTCTAAATATTGACGAAGAAATGGGGCGAAAGGTCTTAAAATCGACTAACTAATGGGGCAAACATCTGAACATCTGAAAACTAATGGGGCTAAACATGAGGGAGAAAGGGGACCAGAAAAACGGCCCATGTCCCCTTAAGTGAGCTTTGTTATTGTTAACAAAAATTGTCTGGTGTTGTCATGCTTCTGTGGCCTATACAAGTCTTAAAATATGGGCTTACATGTTTTAGTCTTCCTGTATTGATGAGACTGTTTAAGGCAATTCCTACGTTATTTTGGTCTTGGTTATTAAAAATTCGATGTCTACAGTTGAAGTCGTCTAAGATGTAAGTCGGTATGATGTAATCGATTAAATTTAATATGTCATTAACACCTTATTAGCGGGCTAGCGGTTTATTTATATGTACCGCCCAGCGGGGTGTTTTTAGCCAAAATAGGGCTGTTTACGTGATCATTTTCATGCCTAAATAAGACCCAGAGCGTAAAACAAGTATCTATCCCTGAAAGGGCATAAACAGAGCTTTCCAATGACACCATAACGATCCTTTTATGACGGCTAGTTTTCTAGCAACAACCGCGCAACACGAGTGCAAAAAGCATGTAATTCGGTACTTTCCCCATACAATTCAGTATGTAGTGAGTGAGAGAGGGAGGGAGGAGGTGGGATTTGTGTCAGTAGGTTCGCCGCAGTGGTCTGGAGCAGTCATACGCTCGCTACTCTCCTGCCACCACTTGTCTCTCTCTCTCAGCAATATTACGTGCTGAAATTGCCACACGACCTATGTCGCGCGCCGCCAGATAGTCCAGATTTATTATACTCGACTTATGTTGCGCGCCGATAGTTAGGGGTTAACTGGTAAAAATGGTCTTCGTGGTGAAAAGTATATAGTTGCTATTAAAATGTCGCCCATAGTTGTGATTATTCTTACTGCTAAACACTCACTTGCAAAATTATCAATGATTATGTATTTATATTGCTTCTTTATTGCTATAGCTACTCCATCATGTATTTCGTTATTTGAATTTTTGCAATGTATGTCAAAGTTGAAGATACTAATATGTTCATTATTGTTCATGCCATGGCTGTTAATTAATATTATATCAGGGTCAATAGTGAGATACGTATTTGATAAATTGTCTTTACTGGCACCCCAATGTCTTACGTTATGTTGAACAATTTTTAGTCTAGTTATATTTGTTTCTACTTACTTTCATTGTTTAGTTGCTTGCTAGGTGATCTGTCACATAGACCATTTCTTATTTTATTGAAGGAGGCCTTATCTATCTTTTTGAAGTTATGTTTTCGTATTTTGATTCTACCTTGCTTGAGGAGGGCTATGATAAGTCTGCCTTCGTAGCTTTTGTTATATATATATATATATATATATATATATATATATATATATATATATATATATATATATAATATATATATATAATATATACTGTATATATATATACAGTATATATATATATATATATATATATATATATATATATATATAAATACTGTATATATATATATATACCATAGCTGCGGTTGTGGCCATTTACCCGGGAGAGCGGAGCTATGATATTTGAAACGTCGCGCCAGGTGAAGGTATTTTGGTTAATTCCTGACGAAAATCGTCATATTCACCATAAATATGATTATTACTTATCCATATGCGCTTATTTTACGTTTAATATGAACATAAAAACATTTAAGAGCATTAAAGAAAGGGGAAAGCATTTGGGTGGTGAAAAAGTTGTATTATTGCCGTCCGGTCGTACCATTAGGCGAGAGGCCGCGCGGCGAACATCCTCACTCTCCGAGCTCCAAAGCGGCACTGGCTCCTTGCAATACAAGTCTCTGTGTTGCAAGGATCTCTAACTGCCTCCGCCGTGTAAAAGAGACCGCGTAAGGGAAATTCGTGCTGAAAATTACCCGATAAAAGGGGGAATGAGAGGAAAAATTACTGAAAATTGAGGAAGGGGAGGAAGAGGTTGGGGGGGGGACACATATGTAGGAATGGTAGCAGGTAATGGAGAGGAATTATCTCACATTATCACATACTGCTTTGTTTTGAGTGCCAGTGGGGTATTTTGATTTTTTTTGTTATGCCCTGGGTCTTAAGAAATTCGGTGGGCAAAGGAGAAGGTCCTCTTAAGAGCCAGGGCATAATTTTTTTTTCTTCAAAATACCCCACTGACACTCAAAACAAAGCAATATGTGATTAGGCGAGATAATTCCTCTCCATTACTTGCTACCACTAAAACAGATTCCCAAAGGGGCAAAGTGCATCTATGTATTGAGTATTGTTCACACATGTAGGGAGGATCCTCTCATATAGCACTTCTAGACAAAATATAAAAGAAAGCCTTTTGTCTCATCAATTTATGTTCACTCACCAATGGGGGACAATACAAAATTTGTCTGCTATTTTTCCCGCCTTTGGTTCGCACCAACCTAAATTTGTTGCCATCGAGTGAATTGAATTTTTTAAATCGCAGTCATCAAAATATCACTGGATTTCTATAGTCATGAATGTTACAGACATAACTCTAACATTCTATTCAGTACATTGTCCAATATACAAAGTATTTATGATTAATAAAACATATTTGATTAGGCAAACAAAAAACACATGGCAGTCATTCGAAAAATAGTCCTGTTAATATTTTAATAGATAGGTATCCATGTCCTAAAATTAAATTATATGTATAAAAACTTGAGATGAACTTATAAAATAATCGTCATTAGCCACTTTACTGGATATTAGATTATACAATTATAAACTAGTTTCAGATCTGGCAAGCGCATAATAATTTGATGCCAGTGTTCGCTACCCATAATAGTCATTATACGAAACTTCTCGGACAGTAAACATCTCTTCCCCACTTAACTTACTTTGTTAAATTTGACATTAGTTGTGCATCTATGTGCACATTAGCAGTAATGGCGGTAGATATTAGTTTCTCACAGATGGAAATCTTAATATAATGTGGATTATAGTCTTAATAAAGGTAAAATGTTCAGTTATAGATTGTGTCGTGCGTGCGTGTGTGTGTGTGTGTGTGTGTGTGTGTGTGTGTATTCCAAGGTTGCCAGCGCACATCACATCTCCAAACTCGCCTAAAAGTAGCCCAATCACTTAATACCGCACAACAGACAATTTCAGCTATTTTAATCCTATCACACACATTTTCTGATATGTTTATCTTTAACAGCCATGCATGCATGATACTATAAGTTCCCCAAATATAACTAGGCCTAGTCTCATATAGCCTACTGTATGAGTAGTGGCCTACGTGTCACATCATTTAAATATTAATGAAATACCACATACATTATTATCACAATGATGCACTCATCAAATCTGCATCAATGTCCCAATCCCCCCTCACAAACAATCACTTAATTAGGCTATTCAGTCACCACCACATAGGCTACCATACATGTATAGTACAACCAACAGAAAGCCATGATGAATGTTTGTATGAAATGTAGCCTAGCTATAGGCTACTCAACACTCTACAACTTTAATAGTATATAGAACCAGCCCAATTCCGCTTTCCTCAATGTTAGTTAGTTAGGATAATACTTCAGATGCTATCCACCCCATCACACTGTAAATCAAAAATATAATATCGTTTGAAATGGAAACTCGCAAATCTACGCTTCTGAACGAATCCTAACTAGCCCAATGGTGCGAACAAAAGAAGATCTTGGCAACACTGTGTAACAGTACGTATATCCCGCCGCGATCAGCTGACGACCTAAACAGTCGCCCGTGGAAAAGGCAGTGTTGTAAACAAAATTGTCATCATCTTTTTCGAATTTCCTGCATCTCTACGTATGTAATTTGCTGCCTCTGTGTTCTATGACATTCTGATTCACATTGATTGATTTCCTGTCACTGGTCTAATAAGAAATAATAGCCGGTAACATATTTAGCTGCCCGATTTGATAGTGGATTATAAATTGGTAGCTTAAAAGCGCACGATAGCTTGTTTTGTTGGAAAGAAACTATAGTGCGCTGGCGCAGACATTCAACCTGCCAAATTCTACAGCTACAGAATATATTACCGTATGTTCAGCCAATGTCTACTGAAACACGTATTTGTTAGTAACTAAAGAGGAAGTAAATACAATACTTCAATGAGTATTAAAATTTCGCCCAGCCTATCACACCACATTAGATGAAACTAAATTTCTTGTTCAATAAGCTGATATTTATGTATCAAATTATGTTAATTATTATATATTCACTGCATTAACGAGTATATAACCATCATATTATGAATCTAGTAAAAATATACTACACAACTATGTGTCATAGATAAGTGTGCAAACTGTATTTAACCTCTTAAATCACGAAAGCCCTCAAACACCTCAATGGTGCATCACACACGATAGTCATTTGAATAAGACCCCCAGCGCCATCTGATTTTTAGTACAGTTTTCCCTCATTCTCTACAGTCTTCCTCTCTTCGCCGCAATGTTGCATCTCTCTCACTATTCTACCACTATTACAATAATCAGTATTCCTCAGAGCTCTCTCAGTGTATACCACCTCATCTTCATAAAGCATATAACACCCATCTTGCAACACAATCCCACCCCTACTCTGTAAAACTCTCCAGCCTAAGAGGGAAATGTTATTCTCTCTCAATATAATGGTTTTGCCAATAAAGATATCGAGAGAGCCACTAAAAATATTATAGACAGATGGTATAACAATGGTGGTCTTACTAACGTTCAAGATTCCTCTGCCAGAAATATCATCAACATATACTACAAATCCTTCTTCACGGCCTACAAAGAAGATGAGAGAATAATGCACCAGATCGTCAAAAGAAACATCAACTCTACTGACTCTAATGCAGAAATCAATCTGATTATTTAGTATCGGAGCAAGAAGACCTAATTTTCTTAAGCATTTCTCTTATCATAATCTACTCTCAGATCGCCAGTATGGCTTCCTTAAGGGTCGCTCTATAGGTGATCTTCTTTCACATCTTACTAACTCTTGGTCATCCTCCTTTCGGGACTTCGAGACCTTTTCTATTGCGCTAGACAAATTGAATGCCTTCGATAGAGTCTGGCACAATCTTTAATTTCTAAACTACCCTCCTTCGGTTTCTAACCCTCCATCTTTGCCTTTGTCTCTAATTTCCTTTCTGGCCGTTCCATAACTGCGGTTGTGGACGGCCATCATTCCCTTCTTCATCCTATCAACTCCGGTTTTCCTCAGGGTTCTGTCCTATCTCAAATTTTCTTTCTATTTTTCATAAATTATCTTCTCAACTCTACCTCCACGACTATCCATTCATATGTAGACGACTCTACCTAGTTTTCCAGAACGCCCCAGCAAGCAATCCCCTCAAAGATAAACGAATGAAGCCATACTACAATTATTTTCTGATCTAACTACCATTTCCAATTGGGGCAGAGAAAACCTTGTTGTTGTTGTTGTTCCCCAGGCTGTCTGGCCGAACAGCCCCAAGGTCTCGAGCAAGGCCAAGGCCATAAACGAGCGCCCCCACAAATCCTCCCTGCTTACCACTAACAAAGCCCGGGTGACCGAAGCCACTCCAAGGCAGGGTGCTGAGGAAGGTGCTGAAATGCCCGGGAAACCAAAGCCCCACCCAAGGCCCTGTGCCCCTCAGCAATTATGAAGGGAAAGTTGAGAGGTAAGGGAAAAATGTGACACTTTGGATCCCAATCTGCCAACTTCTAGGTTGGCAGTAGGGAGGTCAATCCACGGAAAAGACGCCACCACTTGAGATCTAGAAGATATATAAGTAAAAGGAACAGTCAGAGTAAGCTATGGGTATGGCAGAGATCGCTCAGTTCTCACTCGGATAGACCAGCCCATCACCACATGACTAGAACCCAATCCTCTCAGCATCAGCTAGGAAAGGCCCTAGAAAGCCGCCTTTGGCGGGGGAATAGCTCACTCCTTTCGGGGTTGGGCACCCGCCCAATGCTTCCTAAATGCCTTTAATGCTTCTAAAACCCAATTTATCCATCTATTTACCCAGAGAACTATCCCTTATACTTCAACAATACAAACATTAACCATTCATCTTTTTTCAGAATTCACAGTATCTCATTTTCTTCTGGCCTTTCTTGGAAGGACCATATCGTCATTCTTGCTAAGGCGGCCTCCCATAAGCTGGGTATGCTCAACTGCCTCAAGGGGTTCTTTACCCCTGCACAGCTTCTTGCTCTGTACACAGGGGCACAGTGCGTCCTTGTATTGAGTATTGTTCAAATGTGTGGGGAAGGTCCTCTCACACTGCCTTTCGTATTATTAACTCCAGTCCACTCACCGACTCTCTGGAATCTCTCTCTCTTCGCCGCAATATTGCATCTCTCTAGCTATTCTATCGCTACTACAATAATCAGTGTTCCTCAGAACTCTCTCAGTGTATGCCACCTCCTCTATGTTAGGGTACGTAGTAGCCGTCTTGCAACACAATCCTAACCCTACTCTGTGCAACTTTCCAACTCAAGAGTGAAGCGATACTCCCAATCTTCTATTCAACAGCTGAGCTCTAGAACTCTCTCGCTGAATCCATCTTTCCCTCGTCCTATGACTTAATTTGTTCCAAACTCTGTGTGTCAGACCATTTTGGTTCGAATATTCCTTGATTTTGGCCCAGTCACTCCTTTAACTCTGGGGGAGGAACTCATCACAGGCAGTTTTGTCTTTTGTCTCCCTCATCTACGTAGAAAATAAACAAATAAATAAATAAATATATATACTGTATATACAGTATATATATATAATATAATATATATATATATATAATATATATATATATCTATATATATACTGTATACAGTAATATATATAGATATATATATATTATATTATATTATAAATATATATATACATTATATATATATATATATATATATATATATATATATATATACAGTATATATATACTGTATATATTTTTATATACAGTATATAATTATATATATATATATACAAGGGATTTGTGGCAGAGTGGTCTTACCACTGGACTGGTAATCCAATGGACCCGGGTTCGAATCCCAATATGTCAATGGGGAGATATTATTGGGATGGAATTTGTGCTGTACCTAGTATCAGTGCATTACCACAGCACACCGAAATGCAAAAAAATACCCTCATTGTTCCCTGATTAAATAGCATTGTATGAATATTCCCATATTCAAAAATATGCTACAGGGGGGCAATGCCTAGTTAGTTTAATTGCTCAATAGGTGGCGTTCTTAGAGTGAGGGTCCCAGCCTGTGGGGGTGAGACTGTGAAGTGCAGAGGCGAGGCGGCTTCAGAGATGGAATTGCTTCGAGCCGTGAAGTTTCGCATGTCTCACTCCCTAGACTGGAGCAAGACCTCACGGGCCTCACCGTGTTCAGCGGTTGAGTGTAAAGGCTCTCAGCCTATGCCCGAGAGGGAGTAGTTGGATTATAGGAAAAAAAAAAAAATATATATATGTACTGGTATATATATATACTATATATATATATATATATATATATATATATATATATATATAGATATATAATATATATTGTATATAATTATATATATACCTGTTATATATATATATATAGGTACCGGTATATATAATTATATATATATATATATATATATATATATATATATATATATATATTATTGTGGGGAGATTGTAGGCACCAATCGATCAGGGAAGAAAGGTGAGGTTATAGGCATGTGATAAAGAGTCGCTGGAACTCCTGTTTCATTTGCTTGGCCTCTCTTACTGATTTTCTTTGTGCCTCATTTACACTGAGAGCAATCCAGCTAGATCTCACAAACACCTCCTCCTCCTATACACTTCACTACACTAAGCATGCACACCACACTTCATTCCTCCACACCAAAATGTAATCAAAATGATGATTTTGGCCCAGTCGCGGAGGCCCCAGGGGGGGGGGGGGGGCATAAATGCCCCCTCACCCACCCGACCTTCCCCTGACGACCCCACAAATATACCTGGACCTCGGCCTATTACTCTTTCTATTAATTTCTGCAACATTCGTGGACTTTCCTCTAATTTTCAATCTGTTGAACACTATCTGTCCTCCTACAAACCTGATCTTCTTTTCCTCACCGAAAATCAGGTGTCTGTAGCAACATCCAGCAACCCCTTCTCTGTATCCTCCTACTTTCTCTATCCTAGTTTCAAAGCCAAAGGCGGATGTTGTGCATATGTGCACAACAAACTCACTTGCTCTCGTGTTCCCGATTTTGACTTCTCTGAATTCTCAACTTTATGGCTCAAACTTTCCTGTCATTCTCTTACTAAATATTTCTGTGCTGTCTATCTTTCCCCTAACTCTACCAACTTTCCCAAATTCTTTGACTATCTAAACTCTACAGTGGAACACATTCTATCCATTTCTTCTTTCTCAGAAATCTCCATCTTAGGAGATTTCAATGTTCACCACCGCTAATGGCTCTCCTCTCACACTAAGGGTCACACTAAGGGTCTCACCTGCACAATCTCAAAATTTGCTGACGATACAAAAATTGCAAATAGCGTACTCTCAAAAGAACAAGTTGACGATATGCAACACAATCTAGATAAATTGTCATGTTGGGCCCAAATTTGGCAAATGAGTTTCAATGCGGATAAATGTAAAGTACTACATGTCGGATACCTAAATGAGAAAGCAAACTATTCGATGAATGGCACTCAGCTTAAGAATGTAAACAGAGAAACTGATCTGGGAGTAACAATATCGAGTAACCTAAAACCGAGTCAACAATGTTCAGAAGTTGTTAAGAAGGCAAACAAAATAATTGGCTTTATAGGCAGGTCATTTGAGCATAAATCCAAAGAAGTTATCCTAACCCTTTACAATTCCTTAGTCCGCCCTCTTCTGGAATACTGCGTTCAATCCTGGTGCCCTTATTACCAAAAAGATCTAAACAAGCTAGAACGAGTTCAACGTAGAGTTACCAAAATGATACCTAGCCTAAAGAACAAACCATACGAAGAGCGTCTTAGAGAATTAAATCTATTTCCTTTAACCCAGCGCAGATTAAGAGGCGACTTAATTCAAGTGTTCAAAATCATCAAAGGCATCGACAATATGAACTGTAGTAAGTACTTCACTATCGACCAATCTAATTACACGCGGGGAAACGGTTGCAAAATTATTGGTAAATCTTTTAACTCGCACGAATCTAAGAATTTCTTCTTCAATCGAGTTGTCAACTTGTAGAATGGGCTTCCCCGAGAAGTTATAGACTGCAGCACCGTTGATTCATTTAAATTCCGCCTAGACAAATATCTCGCATCAAACCCGCGACTGACTGCGTTTGTAAATGAATAACTTTATCCTCCCCTCAGTTACTAACCCATATGTCCCCTACTAACTTCCTAGTCCTGCCACGTTAGTGGCAGGGCAGTAGTTCCCTTTCCAATGTTCCCTTACCCACTCTAAACCACTGTTTGGACACTTGATCCTCAGTGTTTTGGAGGACAAGCAACCTAGAAGGGTCACTAGACCTGTTGTTGCTTGATTTCCTTTGTACTGACCCACCTGGTGAACAAGCCTACGTCTTTTCTATCCTAAATGACCTAGAGCAGTTAGTTCAGCAGCCCACCCGTATCCCGGATCGCCTCGGAGATCCCATCATTCTTGACTTGTTTCTAACTTATAACCCTTCTTCTTATACTGTCGATCTTTTCTCTCCTTTGGGCTCCTCCGACCATATACTTATCTCTGTCACCTGTCCTATCTCTCCAGTACGGCCACCCGATCCTCCTAGCCTGCGGCGCTTGTGGCATTCTCCGGCAGTACTTCTTTGGTTTCCCATGGAATTTTTCTACTTCCGTGGCCAGGGACCCTCAGAGAGTGCTGAACGCATTACCGAAGTAATCCTATCAGGCATGGAGGCATACATTCCATTCTCTTTCTCTCAGACTAATGCTAAAAATCTGGGTTTACTCACGCCTGTTCTACTGCTGTCCGCAATAAGGAGGAAGCATTCAAATGGTACCGACGCCTTAAAACTCAACTCTCATTCTTCCTATGTTTCTGCTCGGAATCAAGCCAAATCTGTTCTTCGACTTCCAAGCCTCTTTCATCAATAATAAATGCACTGAACTATCCAACTCTAGCTCTTCCCATCAGGACAGTCCAAGAGTATCCCCCACCAAGATGAAAGCCTAGATTAGCTCAAATCCTCACCTAGTCCAGCTCCAGAGCAAGGCTGTTATCTAGCTACAATATTCAGCTTAGAGAACGGGTCGTCAAAAGACAAAGACCCGGATTAGTTCTCAAAACTAATAAATCTTTAAAAAAAAAGAAAAAAAAAAAAAAAAAAAAAAAAAATAATAAAAAATCTTCCCTCTCCACCCTCCTCTCTCTTACTTATGCCTAATATCCTAAGCTCTTCTAAAGATGTACTTTCTACCCACTCTGGGCTAAATACTAAGAAGGCGTACAGTCCGGACGGTGTTCCTCCTGTTGTACTCAAAAACTGTGCTTCCGTGCTGACTCCCTGCCTAGGCAAACTCTTTCGTGTCTGTCTATCCTCTAACATCTTCCCTTCATGCTGGAAGTTTGCTCTCATTCATCCTGTCCCAAAGAAGGGTGACCGCTCTCAACCCTCAAACTATCGTCCAATTGCTCTCATCTCTTGTATTTCTAAAGTTTTTGAAACTATTCTTGCTTCCAAATTTCTTAAGCATTTCTCTTCTCATAATCTGCTCTCAGATCGCCAGTATGGCTTCCTTAAGGGTCGCTCTACAGCTGATCTTCTTTCATATCTTACTAACTCTTGGGCATCCTCCTTTCGGGACTTCGGTGAGACTTTTTCTATTGCACTAGACATATCGAAAGCCTTCGATAGAGTCTGGCACAAATCTTTAATTTCTAAACTACCCTCCTTCGGTTTCTATCCCTCCATCTGTGCCTTTGTCTCTAATTTCTTCTCCGGCCGTTCCATAGCATGCGGTTTAGTGGACGGCCATCGCTCACTTAAACATTCCTCACCCTATAAACTCCGGTGTTCCTCAGGGCGCTGTCCTATCTCCTATTCTCTTTCTAATTTTTTATAAATGATCTTCTCAACTGTACCTCAAATTCCATCCATTCATACGCAGACGACTCAACCTTATACTACTCCATTAGTTTTTCAGAACGCCCAAGCCAGCAATTCCTCAACGACAAATGGAATGAAGCCATAGAACACTTAAATTCTGATCTAACTACTATCTCCAATTGGGGCAGAGAAAACCTTGTTACCTTTGATGCTTCCAAAACCCAATTTCTCCATCTATCTACCTGTCAGGAACTCCCTGCGGACTATCTCTTATTCTTCAACAATACAAAAATCAATCCTTCATATTCTCTCAATATTCTTGGTCTCTTTTTCTTCTGCTCTCAGTTGGAAGGACCATATTACCAGTCTTGCTAAGGCAGCGTCCCAGAAGCTGGGTGTGCTCAACCGCCTTAGGGGTTCTTTACCCCTGCACAGCTTCTTGATCTGTACAGGGGCATAGTGCGTCCTTGTATTGAGTATTGTTCACATGTGTGGGGAGGTTCCTCTCACACCGCTCTCCTAGACAAAATTGAAAGGAAGGCCTTTCGTATCATAAACTCTCGTCCACTCACCAACTCTCTGCAATCTCTCTCTCTTCGTCGCAATGTTGCATCTCTCTCTCTCGCTATTCTATCGCTACTATAATAATCAGTGTTCCTCAGAGCTTTCCCAGTGTATACCACCTCCTTTACGTAGGGCACGTGGTACCTGTCTTGCAACACAATCCCACCCCTACTCTGTGCAACCATCCAACCCAAGAGTGAAACGTTACTCTCACACGTTCTTCTATTCAACAGCTGAGCTCTGGAACTCTCTTCCAGACTCAGTCGTATCCTCTTCCTATGACTTAAATTGCTTCAAACTCCGTGTGTCCAGGCATTTTGGCTCGAACGTCCCTTGATTTTGGCCCTGTCACTCTTTCAACTATGGGGGAGGCACTCGCTATAGGCAGTTCTGCCTTTTACTCCCTCACTCACATAGAAAAAAAAAAAAAAAAAAAAAAAAATATATTATATATATATATAAGCGATAGAGAGAGAGAGCGAGAGAGATTATGCGTGTGTGCATATCCATTTTCATTATCTGGCCCCGGACAGGTGAGACATACGAGACACTCTGGGGTCAGTGCCTTCATTATCATATATTACCATACGTAGTGTCATTAAGCCAGCACAGGGAGGGGACCTTCACATACTAACCATTTGCTAACTTATACATTTATTTCATTATGTTTATATGTCTTTGCTTTATTTCAGTTTGTTCTTATTCAAATTACATACTTTGCTCTTTGAAGTTGATTACATGTATTGCTAAAGGCACAGGTTTTGTTACATTCAGTTCAAGGTGCTTGCTAAGGTTCTGGATTAAGTTTAACTCTGATTAGGTTAGGTTAGGCTAAGATATACTGGCTTTACAAAATCGGTGAGGGGTGAGGGCTGGTCGTATCCAGCCGTTTCTGTCTCTTTTACTGTCCAACTGTTCCATCTGGGGGCAGGGGCTAGGAATCCTCATCCCCTTGTAAACTTCACCTGCTATATAGGCAAGACAGAGAAAGGGGCGAAGGAACGTGAAAGTTATCGCAGACTCTCTGGCTCGAGTCGGCCACCCCTAGCTATGGGGTAATGTGCCAGAGAATATACATACAAACTTACATACAAAATCGTCTTGCGGAAACTGTAATATAGGTCTCCTAAGAAAGTATTTTCAACTAACACACTATCTCTATACAGAAAATGTCTACATGTCCTGAATGTCATGAATGCAAAGTACAAACCCAAACGTCTCTTTTCTAACAGAACAATAGCAATCCAAATTAATAATAAAAATAATTATATCGATATAATATTTTAATCTTTTTCTTGACCTTTTCACCTTGAAATTTGAAATATATATATATGTGGTAATTATGCAAATCAAATTGTTATATATACAAGATGTAGGAGAGCGATAGTGGGAGAAATTCTGGTTTATATTAAACACCAGTTTCAATAATTGAACTTATGAACTGTGACCTTGAAATCTAAGATAGGAAGTATTTTTTGTCATTACATGATCATTTCATTGACACTACCAGTATGTATACACATTGACAATACCAGTATGTATACACATATGACAATACCAGTATGTATACACATGACAATACCAGTATGTATACACATTTGGTTCACTTTTGTTTTAGTTTAGAAATTATGAGTATAGTAGGAAGTGACTTTTGACCTTTATCTTGACCATTGCAGAATGTGTCTGGTAATTTGCAGTTATCATTTATATCTATATGCTATGCATATACCAGGGTCAATCACTTTAGCGAATTTGGTGAAATTTGAATAAACCATGAAGAAGTTACAATATTGACTTTAAGATTTGACCTTGATCTATGACCTTGACCTTATAGTATTACTTTGGTTTTGTATCTGTTGGTTTTCGTATAGGTGTTTTAGATATTTCTGCTATGTTTTAGGAAAATCTATCCATTAATTCAGAAGTAATGCTAATAATATATCTGATATTGATAATTGTCCTTGACGTTTGACCTTGAAATTTTTAAATACATATTTAGTATTTGTTCCATAAATACGGTGTAGTAGAAACATATAGGAGAGCGATATTGGTGAAATTCAAATTATTTTTGACCCAAGTTTTAAAAAAAATTAGCTTTGACCTTGACCTGTAACCTTGACCTTTAAGAGAGGATATTTGTAATATTTTGCATGATCATTTAATTGACCAAAACAAGTTTATATGTATATTTTTTTATAGACAATATTGATTAGTTTAAGAGAAATTATGAATATAATTGGTAAATACCTTTGACCTTTATCTTGGACCTTTGCAAATTGTGTCTGCTAATTTACACTTATCAGTTTTATACCGATGTAAACCTATTCAGCTAATTTGTTGAAATGTGAGTAAAACTATAAAGAAGTCAATATATTGACCTTAACATGTTGACCTTCACCTATGAACCTTGACATTTCAGTAATATGTTATTTGTGTACCTGCTGACGTTTGTATAGGTATTTTATATATCCTGCATCATTTGGTCAAAATGTATGTTATTAGTTTTGAAATATTATTTATAAATCTTATTTTTGACCATTGTTTTTCACCTTTGACCTTAACCTTAGGAATATTTAGTTGAGAGTTGGTCAGTGTGTGTGTCATATATGTAGCATCTATCATTATGCATATGGTGAACATTGATCAAGTAGTTAAACAGTTGAAAAATTAACCTTTATTTCTGACCTTTATGATTGACCTTAAATTTTGAGTGAGATCAATTTCCTTTGCTGACTGACATCCGCATGGACAGTTTAAATTCATGTATAGTCATTTCGTAAGCATCTATAAATAAACTCTAAGAGGAGATATTATACAGACAGACAGACAGACAAACAGAATGCCAGAACAGAATGACAGATAAGCTGATTGGTGGTGCACCATATGCAGGGAATCGCTACCATTCTGCTTTGCAGAATAAACAGTAGAAATAATAATAATAATAATAATAATAATCAAAGTTGCAAGCAACGTTGTCCGGGGTTCGAGCGGTTTTGCAAGCAGGGTATTGTGTTGGATACAAAAGCTGTGTCACAGATACCAAAAGATCATTTAACTTATCGGGCATGGAGGAAACTACAGAAGGAATAGATTGTGCAAACAAACAAGAGCGAGAGAGAGAGAGATTGGCTTGTGTAAGGAATCTGCTCTATTCGTTTAGTAACAGAGTTGTAGATATGGTGGAAGAGACATCGAGTGCTATAATGGGGCTCAAAGAACAATAGAGCTTCAACTTGAAATTAGATAGAATGAGAGGGGCTTGGGTGTGAACGGGATCTGCCATGGGTAGGTCAATCGGCTCTCTGCAGGACTCCCGTTGTTCCTTATTTTTTTTTTGTTCTCATTTGTTGAGGGACGAAGAGAGAGGAGTATGGCAAGGAGAGAATAGGAAGTCATAATGTAAAGGACGGGGGGGATTTTTAAAAGGGGCGATCAAATATGAGGAGAGAGAGAGAGCAGAGAGAGAGCGGGATGGGTTGGGGTGTGAAAGGGATCTGGACATATGTGAGGGGGCCAATCGGCTCCCTGCAGACTCCGGTTTTCTTATGTTTCCTCATTTGTGAAGAGAGAGAGAGAGGAGCGAACTAGGATGTCAGAAAGTAAGGCAAGACAGAGATAAATGAAAGAGAGAGAGAGTTTTTATGAGATGGGTTGGGTGTGAAAAGGATCTGTCTTGTGTGGGCCAATTGGCTCCTTTGCAGACTCCATTTTCTTATGTTCCTATTTCTTACAATTGTGTTTTGGTTGTAGGTATATGAGAACATGGGTGGCATAGTAAGTAGTGTAAATAACAGGTAAACGTTTATGATAGGGGTTGGGTGTTTGGAAAAGGGATCTGCCTTTATGTGGCCCACTTGGTGGTCGGGAATTTAGTATAAAGAGGTTAAATTGCATATGCACTGGTACACATGAAATATCCCAACCCAAATAGTTATAATATAATTACCAACGACGTCAGTCGCCCGATGGGTGTAATCCAGTCCCCCACACGCTTGCTAATTCAATTGCATGACATGTAGGAATGTTTTCCACATAATACAATATCACGATACAATGAACTTAGCTTAGAGGACTGGTGATGTAGGACTGGTTGTTAATATTGTTATAGATTAATATTTGTAGCACATGGTGAACTGGGTGGGTTGAGTCAGAGCCGGGGGGGGTGGGGGGTAGGAGACTGTTGGCTGTATGGTGTTGATTGACAGACTAACAGGTAGGTAACAACATAAGGCGAGTCCGGGAGGGCGAGGCCAACGCGAGTTCACTAACCTCGCCGCAAATCGCCGTTGATGGAGCCCGAACCCAACTTGCGAGTAGCAGCTGATGCGAGTAAACACGCATAGAACACAAATTTAAACCGACACGAGGATTTACACGAGTTTACATGAGTTTTTACACACCAGTTTACAGCGAGTAGTTAACGCGAGTGTTGGCGGAGTTTAACAAGACCCCCAACACGCACCGCCAAAAATTTGAAAAATAACGGTCAAATTCCAGGATACGAATAGTGCGAGTCTACATGAGTGTCACAGGAGTTTACATGAGTTTACACGTGTTTACCCGAGATGATCGTGAGCCTACAGGAAGTTAACAGGAGTGTATATTCTATTTAATTTATATCTTGTATTTATTTATATTCATGTGCGATATCAATCTGTATATTATTATTTGTCATCATATAATTATCCTTTGCATATATTCCACAATCATTATTATTATGTAATGGTGTTTTAAAAAAAGGAGGGTGGTTTGGGGGATGGTGTGGGGAAGGTAGAAGGCGTAATTGACTCATGTTAACAAATATGAAGCCGATTGGTAAGGTTGTTTTGCGCACCAAGGATTTTCCTTTTTTTCCTTACTCTTCGTACGGATACGCTGTGAACTTGGATGGTGGGAGGCGGTTGGGGTGTTGGGTGGGGGGAAGGCAGAAGGGGTAGGGACTTGTCACACAAATATTGGAACCCGATTGGTTGCAGTCGTGTTCGCGCCGCACACAGATTTTCCTTTTTTTTTCCTTATCTTCGTACGGATACGCCTGGAAGTGGGTGGTGGGAGGCTTGGGTTGGGGGTCTGTGGTGGGGGGAAGGCAGAAGGGTAAGGGCCTTGTCCACACAAATATGGAACCGATTGGGTGCAGTCGTTTCGGGCAGCCGCCACAGATTTTCCTATTTTTTCCTTCTGACGGGACCGACAGTCAGCAGTTTGGGTGGGAGGAGGAAATTTGGGATTTTTTTTTGTGGGTAGCCAAAAGGGTAAGGTACATTGTGGGTAAAAATATGAAAGCCATAGGTGCAGTCGTTCGCTGCTACGATTTTTTGTTGATAATATAAACAGACTCGTGTGACACTATGTAGACTAGTGTGACAACTAATGTCGACTCACGTGACACTCATGTCGACTCTCGATCATCAAATTTCTAAATAGTACAACGGACTGTCACGGCGGAGTATACATAAGTGTCACACGAGGTCTAAACAGGAGGTTGCTTACACGAGTTTTTACGCGAGTCTACGCGAGTCAACGCGGCGTCCTACGCGAGTATATGGCGAGTTGGTCGTCCTACTCGCACTTGACTCTCTCAATTTTTGTGTCTGCACAAAAAATTTGGCCGCCGTTCGCGAAGTCTACGCGGTCCTCCACCGCGAGTCCAAGCGCAGTCTGTGCGCGTGTTCGGCGAGGAGTGTCGGCGAATTTGGGATAATCATTGGCGAGTGCAAAAAACATCATCACTCGCGTGGGAGTTGCCCTCCGCCCCGCCTATGTGTGACCTTACCTTAAAGGGCCGGCGTCCCGATCGCTTCGCGAAATTACATATGGGCTGCCGGCTCATAATAATTATAAACCATAACTTGGTTTCATGATACATCTAGAGCTGATAGTAGATATTATAACAGTACAGTTAATATTTTAATCCTATACTTAAGAACTAAACTACAATACACAAAGAACCAGCCGAAATCGTACATGCGATACGACACCGCCAAATTCAAATGTTCCTATTGGACCTAAAACTGTCGGGATCATTACCCCTTCCCGACATCTTGCCCGCCACCAAAAATGATATAACAGGATCTATCATACAGAGAACAAAAAAAAGGACATCGAAGTCAAAGATCACCTTGTTTGATTTCCCTTTGATCTCGCAAAGATCCACGGAACTCATAGCCGCCCTCCTTTTGGGAACGAGCGACCACCTGAAGCCTGAGGAGGATCACTCCTTCTCATCATCAGCGGCCCCACCTTGAGGAGCCACCTGTCACCATCCACTCTCCCGCGTGAAGGGGTATCAGTAGAGATGCCAGGATCAATCCGGCAGTTCTAACATCCTGCTCCAAAGGGATATAACCTTACGCCACTGGGCGAGTAGTAACCCCCAGTCGAAGTTCGTATTCTAGCAACCCTTATTAAGACCATTCAATGCCCTTGGAACAAATCGATAATCCTTCCCCAAGCTTCTCTTGAGCCACAAATCTTCATTTGTCTCCAGTGCCTTGAAGGATTGTCCACATAGATCCCCTGCCCTTGATCTCATTCTTGACAAGTCAAGGATCTAGTACCAAGCCTCCTCAAGATGACGCAAGATAGTTAGCGTTGAGACGGAACTGGGACCACAGCGTTCGCCCCCGAATAAGACGACTCTGAACCTCGTAGACCAGATACTCTGAATCTAGATCCATTGGGTTCCCGTGGACCATAAAAATCTTGTCGAGTCCCTGTCTTACGATGGGAGTTTGTAAGCATCAGGAAGGCCTTCGCCAATATCTGGCGACCCATGCAAACTTATGACATCTGAAGACGCAACATAATTTTGCGCGAGTAAAAAAAAAAAAAAAAAAAAAAAAAAAAAAAAAAAATCAGAGACCAGGACGGACCCGTGTACAGACAATCATTCAAAGCTATAGGAGGACGATCACTAGATTTAGCAGAGCCAGTCATACACAATACGAACAGGAGTGGCGGAACGGTCCTTTTTAATCATCCATGGTGAGCAAGGTAATGGATGTTATCCCCATACTCAATGAGATCTACTCCTCTCTAACAAATTCACGTTGTACCTGCTTGGCTTAAAACTGCCGCATAAGTCTCGCAATAATTGGGATCCTTGACAAACTGCTTTCTGAAGGCCACGCACCCCACCTTACCAAGTGCTAGATGGAAATTGTAGTAGGTAATTTTACTCTTGTTATCATTCCTCAAGGGAGCCTTACCACATACTGACCCCCGCAAGATTCATAACGTTACCGTCTCTTCATACGAGCTTAACGCTAGCTTGGACTCACGATCAAGTTCATGTGGGTCAATTCCAATATTGTTCAAGTCCCATAGCTTATCTATATCAGTACATTGTATTATCAGGCACATTTCGCCTAATATATTTATCTATGGGGCTTAACTGCTACCTTGAGGACCGTAACCACCTCCACCTGTGTGTCTTGAGGGGAGAAGTGGCATTGGATTCAGAAATGGCAATAACCCTTGGATCGTTTGGGGAGCATTAATTATTCAGCTTATCTACCCGCCGATAATCCCGGGTGAACCAGGTCGTAGTAATAATCCAGCTCCGACCAGAGTAGCATACTACCATTGTTTTATCAGAGAGTTGATCATCAGCCAGTGTATAACCCTTAACGTCTGCAATTATTCAAATGTGGGTTGAATCTCTGATGAATATAGAAACTTGGTAGTGTGTCGACCACGACAGCCTTGAATGGGACATACCTTTCTTCTTATAAACATAGGAAATCTCCACTATATACATAGTCACTGGAATCTTAACTTCACCAGTGAAACCCTGGAGACGCAAATTCTCTTGACCCTTGCTGTACACTGCTGAGCTGGCGGTAATGATGACCGCAGAACGAATGACTCTCTTGTGAGCACTGGTCAGTAAGGTGCCGCGTACCTTATAGTATTATTATTACTCCCGCACTACTGGCAGCATCATAGTAGGGAAGCAATTGAGCAATTATCGCAGAAGAAACAATGGACATGGCAGTATACTTTTATGCACCTCGACTCTTAACCTTTCTCATTGACTCGTTGGGGGTTCTCCCCTTTTTTTTTCTTCTGCCGTCGTGCCGATCAGACTTGGTGCACAGGGAAAACCAATGTTTCCCCGTTTGCAATTACTTACAAGGTTTGATGTAGGAATTGGTGCAAGTACTGTTGAAGTGGTCTCTTGCCAGACAGCTGGTACATAACTTAAGCAATTTAACCTGGCCAATCTTCTGTGGTAGCCTTACGAAATACTTAGGGACACTGGTACCACAGATGACCGTGGACACTGCACAACTTACAACCTAATGCATATGGCCCTTTTCTGTTTAGGAGAAGTTTTGTACCGGGATAAGCTGCAGTAGATGGCGACCTCCTCCACTTGTCCGGTAGTGTTTACAGTAGCTCCATATTTGAAGACTTCAGTCCTGGTACACCTGCACCAACGCTTCCAAGTTTAGTGGAGAGTCGCTTAGTTGTCGTCTTACGATGTCCCTTAGGGGAAGAGGGCGTATCTTATTCAAGATATAAACACTAACTATTTCCTCCTTGGTGATGGCAATTGTCCTCCATAGATCGGAGGATTAGGTAGGCTCTCAAAGGACGGCATAGTACTCCTTTAGGTCCGTCCACATCATAGTATGGAGGATCTAGCGTGAAGATAATTAGTAATTAACGCGGTCTTGATGACTTCCTCTCTCCCGGAAGTATCCTCTTCAGCAACTCCACTGCCAAGGACCTCGTAGCTTGTAGCTTCTAGCTTGTACCCACACCCACCGATCAACTTCAATGCCTCCCCTTTCAAATTGACCACAGAGATATGTTAACCTTTGGATTGAGGTGAGTGTTTTTATTATGATGGATCGGAACCCTCAAAGATATCCCAAAATCACAGTCCAGGTAGCCGAATCCCCGGAAACGGTAGGCAAAGTACGCTTCGGCAGGTTAACGCCAGTCGCCTTTGGTGTATACCGGTATCCTTAACAGGGGTTAATTCTTGGGTGGAAGATAGTCCGGGCTAAGGCTGTTCTTAACGTCCTCAAAGTCCAGCAAGATCTGCCGACATTTCTTCTCTTCTTCCACATCGTCAGTAATTGTCAATAAACCATACACCTGCTGAGTACATAAAAGTATCGTAAGTGGCTAGCGATTTAGTAACCGTAGCAAATTAACCCTTAATTTGATCATCCATTGGCACTTAATAAAAATTCATCAAGATCTCTTAAACACGATTTAAACTTCCCTTCATCCCTCCCCCATTCATGATCTTAAGTTTTCTTTAAATCTGTCATCGTTAAGTCTATTAGAGGCTATTAACGCTCTAACCCTATAAAGCAACTATTACCCAAATTAATTTAAATTACAAAATGTGGCAATAGCCTTGCCACTCCCATCTTGGAAACGGTCATTAGGCTACTATCTGCATTAGGAAGAATTAATTGAATAAGAAATTGACACGTAGGCAGAAACAAACGAGGGCTAGAGAAAGAAGGGTAAAATGAAAAGAACTGACTAGGCCCCACCCCCCCCCCCCCCCCCCCCTTTTTTTTAGTATTAGGCCTAGCCCAGCTGCCCTCCCCACAATCAGGAGGTCTGTTTTGGCTGTCAATCGCTTAGGAATCAACAGAGACCGAACCCCATGACGGTAATTAGGCAACTAGGCTATCAAATTTAATTAAAAAACGAGTCACAATGAGAACCCTCCCCAACCGGAAAAATAGAGAAAAGAGTCTCATATGGCCTAAAGGCTAAACTGAAAGTCACCAAGTAGGCTACCACTAACAGTGTCATCAAAGCAACCCCAGACACTCAGTAGGCCTACACCACAAAAACCGCGCAGAAATGGTAGCAAACCGTGACACCCTCACACACATACCTAGCCCAGCAAACCCCCAAACAAGGTAAGCAGCACCATGTCGAAAAAAGTGGGGGAAAACCAGTTCCCCCCAACTATAAC
>CM064485.1:30058109-30130642 GCA_032716605.1 Paralithodes platypus | reverse complement strand
ATTTCATTGGGGGTGTGGGTGGTGAGATTAAATAAAATAATATGTAATAGCAATTCAAAATCTGCCGTATTCTGATAACAGACCGGGAATGAAGTAAAGATAACGCTGTGGGTCAAAGAGACCAGGATAGCATGAGCTGACGGGGAGGTGGGCGGACGTTTGAAGCATGCTCTCATGAAACCTGTTTCTTTTCTTTCTTCCGCTTGTGGTATGGTTTTAGACCCTGCAAGTGTTCAAAGCAGAATTGGCAACCCTGATAGCTGTTTAAGTGGGTTTTTTAGAGTCATCTTACAGATAGACGTTTCTGTTCAAACAAATAGTTTAAATAATTAAAAACTAATGAAACGCATGTACTGTCTGTTCCGTTCTAACGTATCCAAACAGAGTTACGGACTGCCAATGAGATTTGATATTTGCCTTCCTTGGTAGATTGTGTGTAGCTGATTCATAAATTATCTGTTACGTTTCTATACCATCAAAAAAAAAAAAAAAAAACGGCGTTAGCCACTTGGCCCTCCGTGAATGTCCACAATGCAAAAGTCAGCGAGGTCTCTAGGTTGCTCCAATCGTGGTCTAAGTGGAAATACTCCGACCCGGGAGCGACACCGGGTTGCGGGGCACCCACATTCTCAATGCTGGTACCGACAACTCTGCGCCGGCCACAGGGGCACGATTAACGAGACTACCGCTCTCGATAATCCTGGTAGGTTTGTTGACTACGTGGCACATTAGAGAAGCGTCTGGGTGGCGGGGAAACAGAATAAAATGGAACCCCACCTGTTCCAATCCGTCACCAATGCGTCGGGCCCCCCCCGCCGGCATTAACTGTCCGGCGTTTGGTGAGGTATCGATGGGGTTTGTGATTCTCCTCTGACACAATAACAGATCCACTTGTGGATCGGTTTAAGGCTCTGCAATCATTTGATCGAAAATGTTTTTGCTTGAGTGCCCACTCTACTGTTGTGCTCTGTCGTCCGAGTCTGCCCAGACGTTTGCTACGCCTGGGAGATATGATGCATGACGATGAATGTGCAGCTTGTTGGCCAGCACAAAAATCTTTCTTCCTGACCCGTCTAGCAACTTGGTCCGAGACCTGCATTGACCCTTGTTTTCTGAATGCAGTGAACTGCATTGAGGATTGTCCATCCTGAAGGCCACCGGACATTTTTCCCGTAAAGTAGAGCTGTGAATCTGAAGGAAAATACAAGGGGACTAGTAAACTCTCTTTACCATATTTATGTGAGAGGTTTCTGAAGGGGGACCAAAGCCCCTTGACCCTGATGCCCGAGGTTTGACTGAAAGCCCTCGACCTATCGTCCCTGACGCAATCCGTGTCCCCCCATACCGTCGGGCGGTAGGAGAGGGTCCATGACCATGACTGAGTGCAACACTTTCCCCTCTTCGCCAGAACCGCTAGTAAGTCGGTGTATTAATGGTGGGATAGGCCATAATTTTCCCCGCCGGTAAGAGTGGAAAATATTTGTTGCCCTCCAAGGATTTAAACGATTTTGACTTTCAACCGGCCCAACTTCCACAGTTAGTTGAACCCAGTATTTTGAGAGAACCCGACTAGAGATTCCCCGACTCTCCGTGCCGTAGTCAGACTGTGAAGAAACATAAACAGTTTCTTGCAAAATCTGTTTCGATTGTCCACACTCTGACTCATCGTGAGAGATGCTGTGTCCCAGACCAGCCCTATCCACTGTGACTCATCGTGAGAGATGCTGTGTCCCAGACCAGCCCTTTCCACTGAATTACTCGTGAGGGAACAAGGTTTGACTTTACCAAGTTGACCTTGAATCCTAGAGATTTGACATGGTTTAACGTAATGTTGACATGAGTGTTGTATAACTTTTCTGTCTCTGCCACCACCAGCCAGTCGTCCAGATACCACAAGATCCTGATCCCTTGTTCTAAAATGGGAACAGGCTCTTGGTAATCATCTCCTGAACTAGTGACTCCACCTCTAAAGAAACATGATTGGCCTTTGTTGGCTGACGTAAGCGAGGTCGCCGGAGCCACTGCCAAGTGATGCCTTTACGTACCACAGTCCTCGCCCATGTTCTTAATGGCCATGCCTGATGACACGCCCGGAAGGACCCAGTTAGCAGACTGGGGTTCGCCGGCTGGGACTACCCTCTTTTCCAAGACGCCTTTGACTGGCCCCGGGAGTGAGAGAGACCTTAGTTTATTGCTGGTGGAGGTGTACCCTTGGACGACTGGCCGGGTTTGGCTGGAGGCGGGCCCTGACCTGGTCGTTGGTGAAACTTGTGGCCTTTACCTGAGAAATTACCCTGTTTATACATGAACTGAGCCTGACCCTGGGTGGAAGGGGACTTTGGCTGATGAAAAGGCTTAGACCCACTAGTTTGAGCTTTCGAAACTGGTTTGGGTTTAGGGAAAGTAAAGGTAGGTTTCTTAAGGCTGAGAGGACTTTGTTTGAATGCTAGTGCCATATTGAAAACAGTCTTCCAAACTGCTGGTGAAATCAAAGGAGTTAGAACTGGAGACAGAACTACTTGGCTGTGCAATACGGTCAGGAAGTTTCTTCACTAAGAACATCCTCAGATCCTGCCTTGCTCGAACTGCCTCTAATAAGGCCGTCCGAATATCTCCTAAAGACTGTATGGAAGTCTGGAGAAGCAAGCGCCGGGAAAGTTCAATGGCTTTCCTTGACTTCCGCGGCTTCTATGCCTGAGAAGAGCGTAACAGAGACTTTGTTACTTGCTGGGTAACAATATATTGCGAAAACAGTCTAAACTCTTTTCCTCTTAGCCTCAACTCGCAGTCTAGGTGAGCTGGGGAAGGCGTGCTAAAAGAATCTTTTAATTCGCACAATTGATTTTAGTGGCAGCCAAGAAATCAAACAAAGCAGAGGGGACTCCGCCGGCCACTAAAAACCGGAAGAGAGAACCAAGAATGGTGTTCTTGAGGGATTTGGTGGGAAGATTTTGACGTGAAAGTAGTGGCAAAGTTTTGAGCCTCTGTTTCCCATTCCACCCAAGGTCCCGCACCCAACTGCCCCACCTGCAAGACTGGATTAGAGGCTGAGTCTGTGATTGGAAACATATCCAACTCCGGCGTCAAAGCAGAAAGTGCCTTGACGTCGTTAAAGCCGTCATTCTTAGTCCAGTCAGAAAATAGCTTTGAAGCTGAGGCTGGTGTTGATGCATACACAAAAAAGTCATGGTTATAATAACTTGGAATGGCCTTAATATGAACATCCAAAACATTTCCTTGACTATCCAAAGCTCTGAGTTTTCTAGACTTATTGCCTTGGATAACCCACTCATGTGGTACAGGGAGCTCCCCCGAAATAGTAGCTTGTGCTGCCTCTGGCTTAGTTGGTAACATTGCTACCCATGACTCATCAGGCCCGTATAAAAGAGGCATACTGTAGCTCCATTTTTGACTGGTGCCTTGTCTAAAGGAGGGGGAGTTATGTCTGATATGACTCGCACATTGGAAGTAGTGAGAGCTGCTGTGCCTGGCACATTGGAAATTGGATCTGACACAAGAGGGGGGTTAGGTATTTTAGCTAAAGCAATGGATGTAGCCAGAGGTCGCACATTCGTCGACGTCGCGGGAGCTCCCGTACCAACTGTAGGAGTTTCCGGCGTAGGGCCAAAGAACCTATTAAGTGTTATCTGCTCAACAGGTGGCGTTGTGTGTGTGTGTAAGTGTGAGAGTCCGAGTGTAGGGGGTGAGATAGTGAAGCACGGGAACGAGGTGGCTTCAGAGATGGGGTCGTTTCGGGCCATGAGTGAGCACCGTGCCTCATGTGAAGGCAAGATGGCAGGTGCTCGTTGTACTCTACGTGCTTCACATGTCTCACTCCCTAGACTGGAACAAGACCTCACAGGCTTCACTGTTCATTGTAAAGCGGTGAATGTTAAGGCTCTCAGCCTATGCCCGAAGGAAGTAAGTTGGAATATAGAAAAAAAAAAAAAAAAAAAAAATCAATAGTAATCCATCAATCTCTTCTGCCGTTACATACCTAGCCGATGACGAACTCCGTGGAGATTCGACAGTACCCTGAGAGTCGTCTAGAAGGTGACTGGACTCTTCAACCTCCATCTCTGAGACCAGAGATCGTTGTTCTTCATCCGTTAAGTCTGGCCTATCATGGGAAGATCCCGCCGAAGCCGGGACCTCCACATGCTGCCATGTTAAATCTGGGATAGAAGATGGTACATCGGCATCCCGGTGGACGTCAGCCACTACTTGAGTCACAAAGGGATGTGTTCTGTCCTGCCAGGACTGTGAGTATCGCCATACACCTTGGCTGTGGCTGTCACTCGCTTGCGAGCTCAAACTTTTGCTAGAAACTCCATCTTGGATGATTCCGGTGCTATTCCTCCCTCTCCGCCCTCCTCTCTCTTACTTATGCCTAATATCCTAATCTCTTCTAAAGATGTACTTTCTACCCTCTCTGGGCTTAACACTAATAAGGCGTACGGTCCGGACGGTGTTCCTCCTGTTGTTCTCAAAAACTGTGCTTCCGTGCTGACTCCCTGCCTAGGCAAACTCTTTCGTCTCTGTCTATCCTCTAACATCTTCCCTTCATGCTGGAAGTTTTGCTCACATTCAACCTGTCCCAAAGAAGGGTGACCGCTCTCAACCCTCCAACTATCGTCCAATTGCTCTTATCTCTTGTCTTTCTAAAGTTTTTGAAACTATTCTTGCTTCCAAATTTCTTAAGCATTTCTCTTCTCATAATCTGCTCTCAGATCGCCAGTATGGCTTCCTTAAGGGTCGCTCTAATGGTGATCTTCTTTCATATCTTACTAACTCTTGGTCATCCTCCTTTCGGGACTTCGGTGAGACTTTTTCTATTGCACTAGACATATCGAAAGCCTTCGATAGAGTCTGGCATAAATCTTTAATTTCTAAACTACCCTCCTTCGGTTTCTATCCCTCCATCTGTGCCTTTGTCTCTAATTTCCTTTCCGGCCGTTCCATAGCTGCGGTTGTGGACGGCCATTGTTCACTTCCTCACCCTATAAACTCCGGTGTTCCTCAGGGCTCTGTCCTATCTCCTATTCTCTTTCTAATTTTTATAAATGATCTCCTTAACTGTACCTTAATTCCCATCCATTCATACGCAGACGACTCAACCTTACACTACTCCATTAGTTTTTCAGAACGCCCCAGCCAGCAATCCCTCAACGACAAACGTAATGAAGCTATAGAACTCTTAAATTCTGATCTAAATACTATTTCCAATTGGGGCAGAGAAAACCTTGTTAACTTTAATGCTTCCAAAACCCAATTTCTCCATCTATCTACCCATCAGGATCTCCCAGTGGACTATCCCTTATTCTTTAACAATACAAAAATCAACCCTTCATCTTCTCTCAATATTCTTGGTGTCTCTTTTTCTTCTGCTCTCATTTGGAAGGACCATATTACCAGTCTTGCTAAGGCAGCCTCCCAGAAGCTGGGTGTGCTCAACCGCCTTAGGGGGTTCTTTTCCCCTGCACAGCTTCTTGCTCTGTACAGGGGCATAGTGCGCCCTTGTATTGAGTATTGTTCACATGTGTGGGGAGGTTCCTCTCACACCGCTCTCCTAGACAAAGTTGAAAGGAAGGCCTTTCGTATCATTAACTCCCGTCCACTCACCAACTCTCTGCAATCTCTCTCTCTCCGCCGCAATGTTGCATCTCTCTCGCTATTCTATCGCTACTATAATAATCAGTGTTCCTCAGAGCTATCCCAGTGTATACCACCTCCTTTACGTAGGGCACGTGGTACCCGTCTTGCAACTCAATCCCACCCCTACTCTGTGCAACTCTCCAACCCAAGAGTGAAACGTTACTCTCAAACTTTCTTCTACTCAACATCTGAGCTCTGGAACTCTCTCCCAGAATCAGTCTTTCCCTCTTCCTATGACTTAAATTGCTTCAAACTCCGTGTGTCCAGGCATTTTGGCTCGAACGTCCCTTGATTTTGGCCCTGTCACTCTTTCAACTATGGGGGAGGCACTCGCTATAGGCAGTTATGCCTTTTGCCTCCCTCAATCACATAGAAAAAAAAAAAAAAAAAAAAACTCTCCGATTGAGAGCCCTCACCCGAGCCCCCTAGAGGTTTATAGTTTCTGTAAGACACTTCTAAATCTGAGGCTGACACACGTGACCTGGTAGAAAAAGCATGAATTATTATGTTCTCTCCACCAACCAAGGCTTATCAGGTACTGAAATGTCCGCCGGGGCATCCTCCACCACATTCTCTGACTCCACCCCCGACTTGTCAGATTGGACTTTAGACTTGGTGGGGGTAGAGGCAGAAAGCGGGGTACCAGGCTCTGGCGACAGCCGTGAGTCCTTTCGCGCCGGAGGATCCCTTTTGGATGATTTATGACTCCTACTTGACTTATGCTTAGTACTAGTAATATCTTTAGATCCCCTACTCGCTTCCTTTTTCTTCTTCTTTGAAGGTGAAGCAGAGTGGCCCGAATCTGTCACCTGCTTCCTCAGTGGTGACCTTGATGTGGACCCCGTCTCCGTTGCCAAAGGTGACGGTGAGCGAGGCCTCTTAGACTTGCCGGGGGAGGGTGTGGCAACCTGTCCCCGCCCAGTCTCTGAGGTCTTACGTGCACATATCTTATACTGAGGGGGGGTATGTTTGATAATTAAAAGCTCCCATAGCTCAAGGTTATCACATTGCAATGCTTTATGTGCTACATTCGTTGAGTAAGTAGCGAGAAGTTGTTTCACTTCTTGTAAAGCAACCGCCGCAGTATTATCTTTCTGAATTAGAACTTTAACACTTAAGAGGTTACAAATAGTGCAATGCTTTGTCACCCATATCCCCCGTGACCGATCTAGGCATTTAACACATTTAATGCAGAGCTTGTGAGCAAAAATAGGGATACCGGAGCATAACGGCGTTGAACATAAAAGCAATGAGAGGTTCAAGTGCCGACATGGCAGAGACTGGGGGAAAACTACCCTGCCCCCGGGAACTACCTGGTCACCTGGCGCAACGCCGGTACTCCGCCCTGGAAAGAGAAATTTCCAGGAATTAATGCTCATAAGGTTACCCCAAAATGGTACAAAACATGTGCCACAAAACCGCCGGTCAACGAACCGTAGCACTCCACCACTTTTCGTTTTCCTTTAGTTTCATATTAAAGATTTCAGCATATCTTTACCTGTCCAAAAGATTTAAGCATATCTTCTGAATCCTCATAAAGATGAAGCATATCTTTATTAAAGATGAAGTCTTTCAAGTATCCCTTTACACTTGAAACACTAGTAAGATTCAGGCATCTTTTTATCCCATAAAAAGTCTAAGCCTATCTTAATCTCTAATCCGGCTTCTCCCAGAAGCCATCATAGATCGCCGTCTTGAAGGCCGTGATACCCTATTGTATCAATCAATTATTTGGCAAATTATCGCGAATTGCAAATCCGTTAATATAACCACCCGAAGGTACAACCGCCGGGTTTTATATGCAATGTCAAACCAATTGTACCTGCCCCAGACCTCTTTGTAAAAAGGTCGCCGGGAGGGAAAGACCAAACAAACAAACAGCATTGTTTCAATGGCTTTGAAAAGCCGAGAAAACCATATCCAACAGGTGTCAGCATGATCACCTAGATAAATGTGTGGAGCCCACCTCGCCGGGAATAACACAGGAAGCCTGATCACAGGCTCGACCACAGAAAACGCAGTTTCTGATGAGCCCTCAAGCTACCAAACTCGCCGGGGTAACTTACCTATTTTAGCCATCCTGACTAAAACTCGGTAAACAAAACGGCTTTCTCGGAGCAATCGAGAAAAACCGCCGGAAAGGCAACCCACACCAAACAGAACGCAGTCTGATAAACATAATCAGACCCACAGTCCAAAGCTCCTGGATCAGCCAATCACAACTAATCCAGGACACACATGGCACATGAATAAATTTTTATTATAATAAACAATGAAAACACTTGCATATGTGAAAAAACTACGAGTGGCTGGCTAGGCCTGGTGAAAACGGAAAAAACACTTAATGACGTCGAAACACCATCGAAAAGCACTCCATCCCACCAAAACTGGAACAGCCGCCACATCAAAATCGTAGAAAACACCCGGGTAACACTGACTCGGGACCCAGAAAGAACTCCACTAAGTGAAGAAAAATACACCAGGAACGTCAGTACAAATAACATAGGCTACTCCATCAGAAAGATAGCTAGAAGCCCGACATCGCATAGTTAAAGCCTCCTAACAAGCTAGGACTAAAGATGGCTAAACATGAAAAACAGTTTCAGAGCGTCCTCAACTCGGCCACGAGGGTCCGTCCGAAATAGACGCCCCAACAAAAACGACCCAAAATACACTTGTTCTGCGAGAAAACCACCCATGACACCCCTGCTAAGCTAATCCTAACCTTACTCAAGACATCCCAGAGTAAACAAATGAGAAAAAACTCACTAGGGACGCAAGAGTGCGGAATCAAAGCGGAAGCACTGTGGGGGACACGTCCGGGTGGGGTGAACGCAGAGCAAGGAAGGTGGAATATTGCGCTAGTCAGCGTCTGGTCCAAGAATCCACAGAAATACATCCACGGAATATGGAAAGCTTATGAATAGTTATTCTTATTTTATTTTTATTTTGTATTTGTTACAAAGTTTTTTCGTAGTGAGAACCCAATCATAAAGACGAACCATGAGTGATTTAGCGTGTGCTTATGATGAAGGTTCCTCTGAGCTCTGCGGCGGTAGTTTCAAACTGCGCTTATGGGCGTTTGAAGAGGTAGCCTTATGTAATAGGCATAGTCGTCAATGATGGAGGGGCCACTAATAAATATAGTCTCACAACATTTGGACATATGTTCAAAGACAGATCACTACATCTCCCTGAACCTGCCTCTTTACCAAACAGTGACAGACAAGTTCCATATGTATTAGTAGGTGATGATGCATTTGTTTTGTCTGAAAACCTGCTGAAGCCTTATAGCCAAGCCGAACTTAATGATCCTAAAGGTATATTCAATTATTGGCTAAGTAGAGCAAGACGCATTGTTGAGAATGCGTTTGGAGTTCTGAATGTTCGGTTTTGGTGTGTTTCAGAGGCCTATTTCCGTATCACCAGATAAAGCTCAATGCATAGTTTTAGCTTGCTGCTACTTACATAATTATTTACGAAGAAGGAAATCAGGTGCATACATTAGTAAAGGTAGTGTGGACATAGAAAATGTGGAGACTGGGCAGATTCATGAGGGATCATGGAGGTCTGTGCCACACTTACTAAATTTGCAAAGCAATAGGACTAGAAATCCACAGCGTGCTAAAATGGTAAGGGATAGGGGAGAGCGGTGTTGGTTCGGACAGTGCATTTCCTGAGAAATGTATGGGACCTAACCCTACCCACCTGGGCTCGCCTTCCTAATGACAGTATTGAGATCCGGGCGATCTGGCCGAAAAACGTCTTTAACCCATCAGACCGGGAGGCACCCATAAAAAACACACCCCGAGCTACCCGGAAGGGCTCTGAGGCACTCATGAGCTTAAAGCCTGTAAGCTTGGTGTGCGAGGCGTCCGTCCGACGCATGTAAACAACAGCCGGCTGGACCGACGCCGCGCATCTCCGACCACAAGAAGGAGTGCGTCGCTTGTTCGTGTGTGCCTGTATGTTATTGTTAAGTATCGGAAAGTAGTGTAAAGTGGCTGTTTTTGCCATAAAGTTATCTCCAATGAAATCATCATCACAACTGAACCAGTTGACTTAGAGAGCTCTACTTAACGCCATTCTACAGGTACGAAACACATCTACGCTTGGGGATGCGGGGGGTTTTCGGGGAATATATATGGAATACATAGCCGGGGTTGGAGGGTTAATAGGCTGCCCGTATCTGTTATTTTAACTGCTAGAGAATTTCCACACATCTCTAAATGTAGGTGTGTTTCGTATCTGTAGACTGGCGATGAGTAGAGCTCTCTAGGTCAACTGGTTCAGTTGTGATGACGATTTCCGTGGAGAGAGTTTTGATGTAATGTTAGCAATATCAGAAACTTTTCAACACTAAATCTGTTCTAGCAGACAACACAATAACAAACTCCGACTCTTCTTCTTGTTTTCGGAGGTGCGGTGTCGCAAAGACAGGCTTTGTTTACATACGTCGGATGCACGGATGACAAGATACTAAAAATACGGTGGAAAAGGGGAAAAAAATAGATCTCCACTGATTAAAGATATATAGACCCTTATTTAACCCACACAGTCCAATAAAATATAATATAATTTCCGCAGGTAATGACATAAGCCTATATAAAAATGATGTACGTGTCAAAGACTGTATATATGTTAGCCTACAAAGGTTGAGATATCTCGCGCATGTGTCAATCGGGAAAAAATACCACATTAGGTTGGTGTACACGTCACATGTGACAATTAGCCTATATTTATAATTTCAATAAACTTTAGTTACCAAAGATGTTCCATTTATGTTATCCTCTTCCTCCACCGGCTCATCCTTTATGTCTATTGTGGCGCTTCTCGATACTGATGGCGTCTCCTGATCCACCAGAAACAGCATCTCATCATAATACCATAGTGTAGGCTGATAAACCTCATCTGAATCAGCACCAGTTTTCTGTGATTGTTTAATTTTCGCCAGTTCCTTTCTAAAGTTTGTTCTAAGTGAATTGAATTTCTTTTTCACATCTTCCCGCGTAGCTTCAGGATATTTTTCACTGAACTTATTAACTAAAACATCATAGGCTTTGTTTTTCTTTTGTCTGTCACTATAGTCTTCGCTTTTTACTTGCCACAATGCAGGTACTGTAGGTCCCTATATACCTCTATACACTCAAGTAAAAAACGCCTGTCACTTTGTGAGGAAAACATATTATGTTGACGATGTGTCAGCTCACAGCTAATCCACGGAAGGCTGGAATCGCACCACTGAATATATCACTGTGAAATATATATTTTCAGTGGAATCGCACTGACGAATATTGCACACAATTCAATATATTCACATTGCCCAATAAAATATCACTCTTTTTTTATCTCTTCAATATATTGCGTTATTCTCCAATACTTCCCCTACACTGTCAATATCATCATCATCATCATCTCCGATGCCTTGTTTCCCCCTGGGAAACCCCCACTAGAGGATGGCCATGACAGAAACGTCTCCAAGCTACTTTGTCAAGACATGCCTCCTTTGCCCGTGCCACAATGCCCCTTCCACTACGTGGAAGTTTTTCTTCAATATATTTTTCCACTTTCTTTTCCCATACCATAGGTGGTCTTCCACTACTAGCGGTTCTACTCACCTGACTCCCATATATCTTTCTTGGCATTCTGTCTTCATCCATTCTCTGAACATGACCATACCACCTCAAAGTACAGTAAACCAACACAACACAATCACAAGCTGCAATCACAACAACAGACTCTACTCCTTCATATAAACAACAAGCAAACACTCTCATCAATCACTTCTCACATGTCAGCCACCTAAAACCTCACAAAGACGACCGACGTGTCATCCGAGGTAAGAGACAATTCCCCACAGACCCTGACTATACACCCTTCACCAATCACCAGACAAAGCATATCATCAACAATCTCAAGCACTCACCCGCCTGTGGCCTAGACAACATAAGCAACATACACCTCAGACACCTGGGACCACAAGGCATACAAGCACTCACTAACATATCAAACTACAGCTATTCACACAACACAATACCAGACATTTGGAAGCATGGTATCATCATCACATTCCCCAAACCCAAAAAAGACCCCACGCTACCCTCCTCGCACCGCCCCATCACACTCCTTTGCTCCCCCTCCAAAGTCATGGAACGCCTAGTATTACAACTAATTACACCCGACCTACCCCTAGCTCCAACACAACATGGCTTTAGGCCACTGCACTCCACAAACACTCTTCTCACAGACCTTACACAAAGAGCTTTTGACGGCATCAACTCAGCTAGACCACCACACAGATCACTATTAGCCACACTCGACATTAGTAAAGCCTTCGATGCCATCCCCCGCCACAACCTAACAAACAAAATCTACAACACAAACATGCACAACAACACAAAAAGGTGGCTGGCCAACTTCTTAGCAGGCAGATGTGCACACGTATCTTTTGCCGGTCAGTCATCTAAAATCAGAAACTTTCCAAACGGAGTCCCACAAGGATCCGTCCTATCGCCCGCACTCTTCAATCTGTACATGCACGATATAACTACACCCAATACGCCCCAAATAAACTTTGCCTCCTATGCAGATGACATAACACTCACATGCACACACCATGACCCATAAAGAGCAACAGATCTCCTTCAACCCTATCTCAACACACTACATAGCTGGTGCACTACAAACAGACTTAATCTAGCCCCAGCCAAATCCACCGCAACCCTGCTCACAAGCTGGACAGGAGAACACGAATACATCCGTCAACTCACCATAAACACACCCCTAACACAAACACACACACCCAAAATCCTAGGAGTAACATATGATACTCATATGACATTCAAACAGCACACCACAAACATTAAAAAGAAACTGACACCCAGACTTAATGCCCTCAGGTCACTTGCTCACACAAAATTTGGACACAACAAAGAAACTACCACCACAGTATATAAACAATACATAAGATCAGTGATGGAATACGCAAACCCAGCCTGGGCTTCTAACCTAGCTGAAACACATCATAAGACCTTACAGACTATTCAAAACAAAGCCCTGAAGATCATTACAGGCTGCACTGCTACTGCACCCACAGATCACCTACATCAAGAAACCAAAATCCTCAAAGTCAAAGACCATCTGGACATGAGAGGCACTCAATTCCTGGCAGCAGCCTCCACGAACCAAGACCACCCACTAAACTACATGGCAACACACCCACAGACACCAAGAAATATTAAAACAACACCCACCACACGGTATCACACACAATTATTATCCTCTCTCCCTCCCTGCCCACCCCGAACCAACTTCCAGAAGCACATCCATACTCATATTTCCCGCCAATCCATCCACTCACTAACAGACAACACGCAGCTGCATGCACGACCTCCCGAAATCCATCCTTCCGAATCCTCCCTCCCTCGCGAGGATAGAGTCCACCTGGCCAGGCTGAGATGCGGACACCATCCAGCTCTCCTGAGCTATCAGAAGAGACTGGATGACTCCGTTGTCGACGCCTGCCCGGGATGTAACACAGCACCCCATACCATAAACACATCATAGAAGACTGCATTTCACACAACCACTTACGCCAACAACACAATCTACACGCAATGAGAGCTCTGTGGGAAAGCCCGATCGTGGCCATGGCCTTCCTCAGGGACTCGGGGCTGTTCGGCCAGGCAGCTTAGGGAACAACAACAGTAAACCCTCGCCATCTCGGACCTCTAGAAGTCGGAAACCCGTACTAGTCGGACTGGCTACGGCCTCTCGGACATGCACTTCCGTATTTCGGACATTTCCGTCATCGTTCCGACAGTCTCTGACGTTGTCGGACTTTATATAAGTATTCGGAAAATGTCCGATATTATATTTTTCAATTCCATTGCATTAGAAATTATTCAAAGATTACAAGAAGTCCAAATAAGACAGTTATGTTAATGTATAAGGGAGTTACGTAGATGCATTAGAGAGATAGATAGATAGAAAGAGAGAGTTACAGAGGGGGAGTGAGCGATAAACACGAACTATTATGAGACGACTTAATTGGTTCTGAAAAGACAAGATAGATAGAAAGAGAGTTGCAGAAGGGGAAGTGAGCGATAAACACAAACTATTATGAGACGACTTAATTGGTTCTGAAAAGACAAAGGAGACATTTTTATTGACTCTTTTTCATGTTATTATTTGTGTGCTAGAAGGATAATATTGTTTTCAATTCCATCGCATTAGAAATTATTTATAGATTACAAAAAGTCCAAATAAGACATAGTTATGTTAATGTATAAGGGAGTTAGTTAAATGCATTAGAGAGATAAATAGATAGAGAGAGAGTGGCTAGGGGTGAGCGAGCGATAAAATACTAACATATACAAGACGGACTTATGTTTCTGAAAGACAAAGGAGACATTTTTATTTACTCTCTTTTTAATTTTATTATTTGTGTGTTAGAAGGGTAATATTGTTTTCAATTCCATCGTATTAGAATTAATTCATAGATTAAAAAAATAAATAAATAAGACAGTTATATATATGTATAAGGGAGATAGATGCATTAAATAGATATATATAAAAAAAAAAAAAATCTCAATTTCTCTGGTGATGCAGACTTTCCTCTTCTAATTCGGAATTTTCCCTCTCTTAAGTCGGACATCTCGGATTTTCGGTCATCTCGGACTGGGTCTCCCCCCAATTAGTCCGAGATAGCGAGGGTTTACTGTACTTCTCTTTATCCACTCAACCACACCACAATCAATGCCCAAAGCCTGCTCTTCCATTCCAAAGGACTCGTACACTTCCCTATTACTTGGCCCATCTAGCCTATTCATGCCAGCTGCCATTCTAAAAAAGCTCATCTCCACAGCTCTCGCTGTCAATATTATTGCGCAATATTGATCATGTAGGGTCATTGCGCATGCGCAGATCCACACGGCACCAGCACTGGCGCTCCGTACATGGTTTGAATTTGAAAGACGTGTGACGTGCTCTGAACTTTATTATTTTATAAATAAGTGTTTAAAGGCTTATTGAACATTGCTACAAGCAAGACAAAGAGGAGAAAATCATCAAGATTAAATAACCAGAGAGAAAAGTGTAAAGTATGTGGATACTTCACGGTATTAGATAAGAACAAAAGGTGTGTTGACTGCAGGGAGATGGGCAGGGCTGTGCCGACGGACAGAAATGAGGAAGAAAAGGCAAACAACCCAGCGCCATGTGGGAAATGCAGAAAATATGTGATGGGAGATGACAGAGCTGTGGAATGTGATAAATGTAAGAAGTGGTAACATCAGAGATGTACAAGAGTAAGCAACAGGTTATATGAAGAAATAGAGGTCAGCAATGGCGAAGGTTTGTGGTATTGTGATCCATGCAAGGGGACAGTAGGCAACAGAATATGTTTGAGGAGATGGAACGTTTGAATGTTGAAAATGAGCAAATGAGAAGAGAAATGAAGCTAATGAAGGACCAGAATATGACCCTAAACAGGAAGATGAAGGTGATGGAGACGAAGTGGAACCAGAAAGAAGAGCAAGTAGTTGAGGCTACAGTAGAGAAGGTGATGAAGAAGATTGAGGAAAAAGAGGAAAAAGAGGAAGCAGAGAAGCGCAAGAATAATTTAGTGATATATAATATGCCTGAATCATAAAAAGACCGGCAAAGAATGGGAAGCAGAAGATATAGAGAAGTGTGGTGTTCTGTTCAAACACCATTTGGAAGAAAGAGAATATAAAATGACAAGTGATTAGGCTAGGGAAGAAAAGTGAAGATAGAATTAGGCCAGTACTAGTGAGATTTGAGGAAGATAAGATGAAGTGGGCAATGATAGGTACCGGTAGGTCAGATAAATTAAAGAATAGAATAGAACCAGGAATGAAAAAGATTGGGCTGTCTGTAGATATGACAAAAGAGGATAAGCTAAAGAATAAACAGCTGGTAGAAGACCTCAAAGGTAAGAGACAGAGAGGAGGAAGGTGGATGATAAGAAGAGGTAGGATTGTACCAGTAGGTGAAGAGGGAAGGTATGGTACAGGAGAGAGACAGATAACACAAGTAGCACAAGAAGTAGAGAATATGACAGATTATAGGTTTGACTCCTGCAAGGAGATAAAGAAAACCTAATATTTAGTAGTGGCCCCGGAATCATTGACGATATGCCTATTACATAAGGCTACCTCTTCAAACGCCCATAAGCGCAGTTTGAAACTACCGCCGCAGAGCTCAGAGGAACCTTCATCATAAGCACACGCTAAATCACTCATGGATTCGTCTTTATGATTGGGTTCTCACTACGAAAAAACTTCGTAAAAAATAAAAAATAAAAATCAATTAAGAATAACTATACATAAAGCTTTCCATTTCCGTGGATGTACTTTTTGTGGATTCTGGACCAGACGCTGAAACGCGCGTCATTCCATCTTCAACTGACATATCAAGTATAATAAAATCCTTAATACATCAACGAATGGGAAGGGGATGGTCGGGAGGGCCCCAATCGTCAATGATTCCGGGGCCACTACTAAATATTAGGTTTTCTTTATCTCCTTGCAGGAGTCAAACCTATAATTTATTAGTGGCCCCTTCATCATTGACGATATGCCTGATATCTAAGACTGGAGGGGGACATTCGTAATCATATCATAACCATTGCAAATAGTATAGGCAGATAAACAAACAACCACATAGTATTCTCACTTGTAAAAAATATATTTTTGTATAAACTGTATACAACATATAAAAAGGGTACAAGCAGGGGCGTGCTTAAAGAAGCCTGCTTGAGGAAATAATTGGTAACTATGAGAATCTGTTCACATGGACACAGATCTGAAAGTTAAAGGCACCCCACTTAAATTAAGCGGGTAAAAATAAAAAATTAGGTTTACATGTGCACATATAAATCCCATTATTCTAATGTGTATATTTATCAAAATTAGACACAAAAAATAGAATAAATTCTTGTACTATCGCAGATGTACTTTCTAAAATGCTTCTCGTAGTTGCAACTACCGAGAACTCTTATCCAAAATAAATTGCATCAACAGTGTATCCCACGTAAACTCTGTAACAAGAACAATTGTTGTACTACATTCTTTGTACCTCAACAACATTTCCCGTAGTCATTACTACCGAGAAATTTTAATCACTCAAAAAACATAACTCCTATACATTGTATCACAGCTTGTATACTCTGTACATATCCTCCGGCGGGGTCTAGGGTGTCTTAGGTTTCACTGACTGCACCCCCCCCCCCTCTTTCTTAACCTAAAAACTAGTGACTTAGAGACCCATCTAGACCCTTTGCCATAAAGCTACACATGGCATTGATGGTTTGTCTAGTGCTACCGACAGGTACCGAGTCAAAAACGTATGATTTGAAGCCCATAGTTGAGTAGTAGCTATGTCTTCAACTGAAAAGTTTGTGAGAAAACTTAAAGATACTGCCCATTTGCGTAAATCGTGGGCCCTACCCACTACGCCGGGATTACTCTCTTTAACCCTTGTCTAGCGGGGTGTTTTGGGCTCATTTGGGCATATTCAGGCCCTCCTGCATGATAAATCAAGCATCTGCATGAACAAAAATATTTAGCAAAAAGCTAGGCACTAAAAGCTTCAAAATGAGACTAGAACGAGCTACGTAGCACTCGTGGTTCTCTTGCAGTGGTGCCACGAACATGGAAGTTTAGCATATATCGGTATATTTTTCCCAGCTATGCTCACTACTGGCTACACTGCCGGCCTCTCGAGAACACAGGGAACATGAGTTAATGGGCGGCGGTAAGCCCTGGGAGTCGGCTGTCTGGCCCGCTGCTCTCCCGGCCATTTGCACTCGATTTTAACCCTTTAAAAGCCTTAACACCTTACGAGCGGCCTATGCGGTTTATTTATATGTACCGCACAGCGGGGTGTTTTTAGCCAAAATAGGGCTGTTTACGTGATCATTTTCATGCCTAAATAAGACCCAGAACGTAAAACAAGTACCTATCCCTGAAAGGGCATAAACAGAGCTTTCGAATGACACCATAACGATCCTTGTATGATGGATAGTTTTCTTGCAATAACCGTGCAACGCGAGTGCAAAAAGCAGGTAATTCGGTAGTTTCGGTACATAATTGAGTATGTAGCGAGTGAGAGAGGGAGGAGGGAGCTGAGATTTGTGTCAGTAGGTTCGCCGCGGTGGTCTGGAGCAGTCATACGCTCGCTAGTCTCCTGCCACCACTTGTCTCTCTCTCTCAGCCACATTACGTGCTGAAATTGCCACTCGACCTATGTCGAGCGCCGCCACATAGTCCAGCTTTATTTAACTCGACTTATGTTGCTCGCCGCTAATTAAGGGTTAATAATGCTCCTAACTTGCTGCAAATTGGTGCACGACTTAAGTCGAGCGCCGCTCTTTAACCCTAGTCTAGCGGGTGGTCTGTGGCCGTTTTGGGCCTTTTCAGGCCATTCTGACTGCTATATCAACCATCAGCATGAAAGGAACTGTATTGTGCCGAAAACTAGGCGGAAATCGCTACACAATGACACCACATACAGCTACGTAGCACTCGTGGAGCACTGACAGTGTTACCTCAAAAGATGGAAGTTTAGCGGATTTTGCTACATTGTTCACTTTTAGCGAACTATTGGTGACACTGTCATCCTCCCGTGCGGTGGGGGAACTGGAGTTAGTGTGGGCCGGGAGGCCACAGATGTCGGACGTATGGTTCATTACTGTTCCACCCATTTTCACTCGATTTTCACCCATTTTTCACCCGTTTTTTGCCAGTTTCTTTAACTCGACTTATGTTGCGCGCCGCTCTTAAGGGGTTAAGGGTTAATGACTTCTACTAGCAGGGAAGCCAGTTTACATTTCATTAATCTTTTACCCTTGCCTTTACCTTTGGATACCTTTGGATGTGTTCGCCGCTCCTCTAGCGGCACCAAGGAGCGCGACGCCCCTCGTTATGGGTGGTGATTTGGTGCAGTAGACTGTTTGAAGCGACAGCTCGCTCCCTTGCGAGGATGGGCTCGTCTGGCACTTTTTGCAGTTCGACATCTAGGGCTCTCTTGAAGTTGTCTAACGAGATGTCCCTCATGTCTCTTACTCGCCGTGGGAGTTTGTTGAAGAGACGTGGCCCTCTGTGTGATAACCAGCCCTCTCGCAGAGAGCCCATAGCACCCCTGTTATTCATCCGGGGGATTTCGCATTCCCAGCCTCTCCTATCACTGAATTTCATGACTATCGGAGTATGTAGGTTTGGTACTAAACCCTCTGCGATTTTCCATGTGTATATTATTAGGTAACGTTCTCTTCTACGTTCCAGTGAGTACAGATTCAGTGCTCTTAAACGCTCCCAATAGTGTAGATGTTTTATCAAACTTATATGCGAAGTGAAATTTCTTTGTACACTCTCTACGTCATTTATTTCACCTGCTTTGTATGGGGATGTTAATACGCTACAGTACTCAATCCGCGGTAGCACTAGAGATTTGAAGAGCGTTATCATAGGCAATTCACCGCGTGTTTTAAAAGTACGCAGAATCCAACCCGTTAGACGTTTCGCAGCCGCCACTTTGACCTGGTTATGTACTTTGATACCCATAAAGCACCTTGTTGGTTAAGAGGTGCCACCCTCATATATTTGGTTAAAGCTTGTACAGGACACAAATTATGGTGCACTTTACCCCATTTCAACGCCGGCACCGTGAACTCTGAGAAAACATGTTCACTGTGTTCATTCTTTGCAATGAACCCTGGGGAAGGCGCAATATGAATGCAATCATTGAGTCTACCAAACCTTATGCAATTAGGGGTGTTGCTCATCGCCACCAGCTCAGACACCCTGTTACCAGTTGCCAAAGCCATTAGGAACAATATTTTTTTTTTTAATAAAAATTCAAAATCTGCCGTATTCTGATAAAGACGGGAATGAAGCAAAGATAACGCTTTGTCAAGAGACCAGGTAGGCATGAGCTGACGGGGAGGTGGGCGGAGTTTGATGCATGCTCTCATGAAACCTGTTTCTTCCGCCTGTGATATGGCTAGACCTGTATGGTCAAAGAATGGCACCCTATCTATCTATTATCTATTGCCTGACGCCGTGATCCCCGAAGGGGTGGCCACGAACGAACCGCCCCCATGCACCTCTGTCCCCAGTCAGTCGACGCCCCTCCCCCCATCCAGCACCGCCTTCGTTCATGTAGTTCCTCACTCCATCCTTCCACCTCATATTCGGTCTACCTCTGTCCCTCCACCTTGCTCTCGTACACCCTCTTAGTCATTCTCTCGCTTTCCATACGTTCCATATGGCCGAACCATCTCAAGTTGTTCCTTTTCACACTTTCCAGCACATCTACCTCCACACCACACCTCCTTCTTACTTCCTCATTAGTCTGTCTATCCCTCCATGTAACTCCGCACGCACTCCTTAAGTAATTCATTTCCACTGCTCTCACTCTTGGTCTGAGTCTCTCAACCAACGTCCATGCTTCGCTTCCGTAAGTCAGTGTCGGGATTACCGACAAATTAAAAACAAATGCAACCGAAGGTACTGTCTGTTCCGTTCTAAATATCCAAGAGGTAAAGGACTGCCAATGAGATTGATATTGCCTCCTGGTAGATTGTGTGTACTGATTCATAAATTTATCTGTTACGTTTCTACCATACGGCGTTAGCCACTTGGCCTCCTGAATGTCCACAATGCAAAAGTCAGCGAGGTCTCTAGGTTGCCAATCGTGTCTAAGTGGAAATACCCGACCGGGAGCGACACCGGGTTCGTGCACCACGTTATCAATTGCTGGTACCACAACTGCGCCGGCCACAGGGGCGCGATTAACGAGACTACGCCTCGATAATCCCGTAGTTTGTTGACTACGTGGCACATTAGAGAAGCGTCTGGTGGCGGAAACAGATAAATGGAACTCCACTTGTTCCAATCCGTCGGGCCCCCCTGCCGGTGTTATTGTCCGGCGTGTGAGGTAGAGAGGGAGTTTGTATTTACCTAATTGTTTACCTAATTGTAGTTTACAGGAGTTGAGCTAAGCTCGTGTTGTCCCGTCTCTCAGTCTACTTTTTATCCAATTTTTTCTTGAAAATATGGATGTTCCTTGCCCCTACCACCTCCTCCTCCAGCCCATTCCATTTGTCAATACATCTATAGGGGAAGCTAAACTTCCTGATATCGTTCTTGCAGGTAGGTCTTTTTACTTTGTAGCTGTGGCCTCTAGTTATTCCTGTATCCATAATTAATATATCCTCCCTATCCAGCCTCTCCAGCCCCCTGGTACATTTGTACAACATTATCATGTCTCCCCTCTCTCTCCTCTCTTTTAGACTCGGTAGATTTAATTTGTCTAGCCTCCCTTCATATGGCAGTTCTCTGAGACTTGGAACCAATCTAGTAACTGCTCTCTGGATTCTTTCTAACTTGTGAATATGCTTCTTTAGATGCGGGGACCACACCACTGCTGCATACTCCAATCTTGGTCTAATCATACTCTTCATAATTTTCGCTACCATGGTCTCATCCAAGTAGTTCAGAGCAACTTTCATATTCCCGGCCATTGCATACATTCCGCTAAAGAGCTTGTTAATATGTTTCTCTGGTGACAAATTATCTTGTATAATCAACCCTAAATCTTTTTCTTTTTCGGCCTTGCTAATTATATTATCTCCCATCCTGTACTCCCAATTTGGTCTATTCACACTTCTTCCCATATTTAACACATGGCATTTACTTATATTAAATTTCATTTTCCACTTGGTGCTCCATTCGTATATTTTATCTAAATCCCCTTGCAGCTCCTCACAACTACTTTTATTTGTTATTTGTCTCATAATTTTTATGTCATCTGCAAACATTGACATGTAAGAGTTTATGCCTATCGGCAGGTCATTCACGTACATAAGGAACATGAGAGGTGCCAACACAGATCCCTGCGGCACACCACTCTCAACTTTCCGCCACGATGAGTAACTTCCTCTAATGTTGGTCCTCATTTCCCTATCTGTTAAATAGCTCTCCATCCATTTCAGCAAACTCCCCCTGACACATCCTAGTGTCTCAAGCTTAGATAACAATCTCTTATGTGGTACCTTATCGAATGCTTTGGAAAGGTCTAAGTAGACGCAGTCCACCCATCCGCCTCTTTCTTGGAGTACATCTATCACCCTACTGTAATAACATAGCAAACTGGTAACACAAGATGTCCCTTCTCTGAATCCAAATTGCTTTGGGGTTATTATCTTCTTTCTCTCCAACATTTTCATCCATCTCTTCCTAATTAGCTTTTCACAAATCTTGCATACAATACTAGTAAGTGAAACTGGTCTATAGTTTAGAGGGTCCTCAGGGTTTCCATTCTTGTATATCGGAATGATATTAGCTCTTTTCCATTCAACAGGAACCTGTCCTTTATCTAAGGAAGCTTGAATTATGTCCCTCACTGGCTCCACTAATTGCTCTGCACACTCCTTTAAAACCCAGGCAGACACTTCATCCGGTCCCATAGCTTTCCTTACTTCAAGTCCTCTCATCGCAGATAACAGCTCATCTCTAGTTATTTCAATCTTACTAAGACCACTCTCCAGTACTCCCGCCTGTGGTTCGTCAAAACCTTCCTCTCTAGTAAAAACTGACCCCAATTTGTTATTCATTACCTCACACATGTCCGATACATTTTCATACGTCCTAGCATCAACTCTTAATTTAGTAATTTGTTTCTTTACCTTCAACTTACTGTTTATATATTTATAAAATAATCTAGGGTCACTTTCACATTTATTTACTATGTTCTTCTCATAGTTCATTTTAACTTGCCTAATTATGTTAACATATCTATTCCTCTCCTGTTTATATTTATTCCGATTACTCTCAGTGTTCCTTCTTCTTAATCTAGCCCAAGCTGCATCACGCCTACCCAAAGCTCTTTTTCATTTCAAATTAAACCAATCTTTCTGCTTAGTAAAATTTCCAGTTTTATATCTTGGGACAAACAAATTGGTTCCTACTCTATAAATTTCGAGGAATCTACTATATTTACCTTGTACGTCTCATTCCTTCAAAATAAGATCCCAATCTACTCCCTCTAAATATCTTTTCAAGGATACATAATCAGCTTTACTATAATTTAATCTGTCATTTATGTAGCTATTGTCTAATCTATTGGCATTACTCGAGGTCAACTTCCATTTTAGTAATAGGTGATCACTTTTACCTACAGGACATAGATAGTTTATATCACTAATTTCGTGAGGATCTTTTGTAAAAATCAGATCGAGTTTAGAAGGTTCGTTATTACCCGTCATTCTTGTATTTTCCTTCACATGTTGTGTAAGTACATTTTCCGTAACCAACTCCACTAGCCGACTTCCCCAAGATCTCTGATTTGGCCCTGCATCTCCCGATTCCCAATCAACCTCACTACAGTTGAAATCTCCTACCAAGATCAATCGATTCTTCCTTAAAAGCAATCTTCTCAACGACTGAATCATATCCTCTACCATCTCCTCAAACTCCAACTCCCTCCATGCTCTGGTCTTTGGTGGCATGTAAGCTACTGCTATGTCTAGATTTTTTCCTTCTGTGTCATCGACGGTGGGCGCGAAGAGACTGATACTGTTATATGTACTGGTGCAGGCTCATAGAAAATGGAGCATGGCTAAAGAGGAGAGCAGCTAGATTAAATGGGTAACTATTACTTCTTTCTCTCCTTCGCTATCCTAATTTCTTTTCCTTCTTTAGTCGTCTCGGAGTGTGTACAACGTGCCTAGTAGTGAATTGAGGTGCAACTCTAGAGATTATTAGTACTACGCGTGAGTACCGATAAATCGGCCCGCTGTGGTAGCGGCTGAGATCTTAACCCTTCTGGCCCGGGCTCTCCCTCCTAAGGACATGGTTGAGACCCGGGCGATATGGCCGAAATACGTCTACGCCTAAGCTACTGTATTTTTGTTATTTTAACTGATAGAAAATTCCCACGCATGTTTAACCCTTCCTGTCCGGTTGTCATTTTAAAATGACACCACGAAATAAGGGCAGGTGCCCGGGTGTCCTTTCAGGACTTTTAAGCTTGAAAGCCTATTCAGCTTGGTCTGAACGCCGTGCGTCCGACGCATGTAAACAAAGCCGATCGTTGCGTCACCGCACCTCCGAAAACAAGAAGGAGAAGACTTGTTTGTTATTGTATGTCTGTATGTCGTTGTTTCAGTAGTGAAAAGATCGTTGTATTGCTAACATCGCCTGAAAATGCTCTCCACTGAAATCGTCATCACAACTGAACCAGTTGACTTAGAGAGCTCTACTCAATGCCAGTCTACAGATTAGAAACCGCACTACATTTATAGAAGCGTGGGAAATTTCTAGCAGTTAAAATAACAAAAATACGGTAGCCTAGGCCTAGACGTTTTTCGGCCAGATCGCCCGGGTAGCCCACCCTGTCCTTTGGAGATACAGCCCGGGCCAGGAGGGTTAAACGTGCTGTGGTTTCCAATCTGTAGACTGGCGTTGAGTAGAGCTCTCTAAGTCAACTGGTTCAGTTGTGATGACGATTTCCGTGGAGCGCATGTTTCCGCGATTTTAGCAATGTGACATACTTTTCAAGACTGAATCTGTCTTTGCAGACCACACAACAAAGCTCCGACATCTGCTTGCTGCCAGAGGTGTGTGCGTCGCATCCGACAGGCTTTGTTTACATACGTCGGACACGCGGCTTTCAAAACAACCTGAATAGGCATTCAAGCTTACGGACTATATAAGGACACCCGGGTTCCTGCCCATCTGCCGCGGTGTCCTTTTAAAATGACAACCGGGCGGGAAGGGTTAAACCCTACGTTGGAAACGTAGAGACTGCTACTAAATAATATATTATATTACTTACGTAGTTACGTATTCACAATATACACTCGATCTAGTCTCTATAGTATTTATCCTTCTTCCCCTATACAAAACAATGAAAAAAACAAAATATCGCATCAGATATTGCTTACAAACAAGTTACCCGCTTAACCCTCCAGACCCGGTTGGGCTCTGAGAAACCCATAAAAAACACACCCCGCGCTACCCGGTAGGGCTCTGAGAAACCCATGAGCTTGAAAGCCTGTAAGCTTGGTGTGTGAGGCGTCCGTCCGACGCATGTAAACAACAGCCGGCTGGACCGACGCCGCGCATCTCCGACCACAAGAAGGAGAGCGTCGCTTGTTCGTGTGTGCCTGTATGTTATTGTTAAGTAGCGAAAAGTAGTGTAAAGTGGCTGTTTTGCCACAAAGTTATCTCCAATGAAATCGTCATCACAACTGAACCAGTTGACTTAGAGAGCTCTACTTAACGCCATTCTACAGGTACGAAACACATCTACGCTTGGGGATGTGCGGGAATGCGGAAGCAGTCAAAATAACAAAGATACGGTAGCCTAGGCGTAGACGTTTTTCGGCCAAAACCCCCGGGTTTTGGGGAATATATATGGAATACATAGCCGGGGCTGGAGGGTTAAGCCAAGGTCTCAAAGTCAAGCAGCCTTTCAGGGCGGATTAAGAAAAGTCGATCCTTGGGTACCCGATGTCACAAACATCATTACTTACCGGTACAGGTTCTTCCGTATTGGGGGCCAATGCTGACGACAGATTGTCCGTGCTGTCCGTGCTGTCCGTGTAGCCCAATATCTCGTCAAGAAATGTGAGGAACTTGAATAGTTCCCATTTTGGAATGGTTTCCCCACCAGATCCACTTAGTTTGAGTTTGTGCTTCTCCTTCAAGTAGTATTCCTTCAGACTACTAAATTTTTTCCGTATATGATCTGAAATGAGAAAAATGAATATATAAATTTATTGTTAAACTGGTTACAGTCTACAATCACATCCACAGCCATTGTAATATATACACTCCACATCTATCTATCTATCTATTGCCTGACGCCGTGATCCCTGAAGGGGTGGCCACGAACGAACCGCCCCCATGCACCTCTGTCCCCAGTCAGTCGATGCCCCTCCTCCCAACCAGCACCGCCTTCATTCATATACTTCCTCACTCCATCCTTCCACCTCTCCCTTTTCACAAAACAATCTTACCCCGAAAGAGAATACACTGAATTGCCTGTTTTCATTATTTTACTTTTGATACCGAGTCTTTTTTAGTCTTTAGAAATCATGAACAAATCAAAAGCATATAGGCCTAGCCTAGGTAGACAAAAGGCCTAGGGGTTTAATTCTAGTTTCGGTTTCACAGCACACTCATGAATTTCTATGGTTTCTATAAATTTGTCATAGCCTATACCGTTCATTCCTAGAATACTATACTGTATATAGACAAAAGGCCTAGGGGTTTAATTCTAGGCTATTTTCGGTTTCACAGCACACTCATCAATTTCTACGGCTTCTATTAATTTGTCATAGTCTAGGCTATACCGTACTTCATTCCTATACAGTATATGTCAGTAACGGCGCAAATGGAATTAGGCTAGCCTATAATTACTGTGAAAAAGTTAATATTTACCTCCTGTTATCCACAGCCAAAGCTGAAGATTGCGGAGTAAATACTGTAGTCCTAGACAATAATAATAGTTCTTAAAGCTAGCGCATACTAAGCCAGCTAAGGTACGGCCGTTTAGGTATATTTCCATTGGGATCCTGTACTACTGTACTACCCCATCCCCTTGCTCATGAGGGACGGTAACGACTCAGTGCTTGTGAAAAACCTTACTGCGCCGAGCGTGTGCGCAATCCTGGGACCTTCTGGGTGGAAGTCCAAGACACTAATCACTACACCAGCGAGTCGACTTTTTTTTCGGCGACCATCAATCTTTTATTATTATTTTAATACTAAACAAGCGGGGGTGTGGGGGCGGCAGCTCCCACCCATAATACTAGGATAGGTTAGGTATGGTTGCTAGGTTAGGCTAATATTACCCCTTATTTTTGTCTTTTACCACGCAATTTCCCTGATCTTCATAGCCCTCCTCACTAGTGGGGGCCGTTTTTTTTAGATTGTTGGATAATGGGTAAATACTCATTTCCCCCAGTCCTTAGTATATAAAAAAAAAAAAAAAAAAAAAAAATGTAAGCCTAGGCTATATTAACCCTTAACCAACGGCGCACGACATCTGTCGAGTTAAATAAATGTGGACTATGTGGCGGTGCACCACATATGTCGAGTGCCATTTTCAGCACGTAATGTTGCTGAGAGAGAGAGCTGAGCGGTGGGACGAGCGTAGTAACCTTATGACCGCTGTGGGTGTACTGAACTGTATTCCACCTTCCTCCCCCTCCTCTCACTCGCTACACAGGGAATTACCTTATTTTAGGTTTTTTGCACTCGTGTTGCATGATCGTTGCAAGAGAACCAGTGGTCGTACAAGGATGGTTCGGGTGTCATTGGAAAGCTCTGTTTACGCCCTTTCAGGGATAGATACTTGTTTTACGCTCTGGGTCTTGTTTATGCATGAAAATGAGCACGGAAACAACCCTATTTAGGGTAAAACCCCCCCGCTGGGCGGCACAGTGTAAAATACCCTACCACCCGCTCTTTGTGTGTTAAAGAAAACTGAGAAGAAAAAAACCCCACTAAATTCGCTGTGAAACCAAAATTAGAATTTTACTGGCCTAGGCCTAGCACATGTTCGGTTAGGAGTAAGATTACTGACAGAGATATGTCCCCCATAAACAGTACAAATGACAGAGATAGGCCTATGTCCCCCACAAACAGTACAAATGATTACCCATGCAGTACGTGCAATATTAATATTAGTGATGAAGACTCATTAGAATGCGACAGATGCCTAGTCTGGACCCATGGCACATCCAGATGCACTGGTCTCCCCATCTACGCATTTAGGACCATTGTCGAATTCTCCAAGGCTGGCGCAACCTACATCTGCACGGCATGCAGAATTAAAGGGAATAGGGCACCCGAACGCAACCCTAAACCCGACCAAAGCCTTGCCACAGCCCAACTCTTTGAAACGGTAAAAGGGTTGAGCCAAGCAATGGCTACCCTGACAGAGGAGGTAGCAAAATTGAAAAACACCCCCACCCACAAACAGTACCCCAAACCCACCCAAACCAGCCCGAAATTAAACAAATCCTGAACGAGGAGGTTATTGAAATCAGAGAATGAGAAAAAAGAGTCTAGTCGGTTATAGTTCGTGGACTAGGAAACGACCCAAATGGCGTAACCACAAACTTAAATAAAGTAGCAGTCCCTTGATTTTGGCCCTGTCACTCTTTCAACTATGGGGGAGGCACTCGCTATAGGCAGTTATGCCTTTTGCCTCCCTCAATCACATAGAAGAAAAAAAAAAAAAAAAAAAAAAAAAAAAAAAAACCTCGGGACTAACAAGGCCCAACACATATCCCTAACCAACATAGTCCCCATTAATGCAAACCTTGTTAGAGGCGACATCCCCGACGATGCTGGAAGAAAAGAAATACTTTCTGCTGCTAGACACCTCAGGACCTCTGCAGAGTTCCACCAAGTATACATCAGCAGAGACCTGACCTTCAAACAGCGTCAAACTCTTAAAGAGAGGAAAAACGCCCAAGATGGTGCTGTAAACCCGTCAGCCAGACCCACAAACAAAACTCCCCTACAAATCATCCCAAACATAGACACAACAACTACAACAACCACAGGCCAAAACCAGGCTAGCCCCCCTCTTACTGATCCTGCCACACCTAATCCCACACCACATCCAGCAGCACAAGCCCAGACAAATGTCATAGCTAGTTACAACCCCCAGCCAACCGCAAGCCCGGCTGCACAAACAAGCCAAAACCCACCAAAAAACGAGCTTGCCCCCCCCCCCCCCCCCCTTCACAGAACTAAAAATGTCCCTAACAAATGTAAATAGTCTCCCCAACAAAATCTTATGCCATGACTCAAACCCCGACATCTTCTGTGTTACAGAGACATGGCTAACCCCCACTATCGTCGATGCCCCCTATTTATAAATGGCTTCACTCTGATTAGGAACGACTCACCCTCGGGGATTCCTAAACGTGGAGTCTGCATTTATACCAGATAGTATTAAAATATCATGCCCCACCGACCCAAACTTTGTAAATACCATAGCCATATACCTTCATAAAAATAACCTGTACATACGTGCTACGGTACCGTAAAGTGGGGTAACTTCGGACATCGGCGATAATAAGTAATTAGACATTGTCATTATATAATGGAAACGCTTTTTATTGTTTTTTTTGTGGGGTCCGTTTAGAGAAATGGCAAAGGAAGAGCATGTAAAAGTCCTAGGAAACTGACATGAGTATATGTACACTAAACAAATATTATATATATGACGAAAATATGTACATTTTTCGTTACCCTGCCAAACTTCTATCACCCTGAAGAAATTTGTTTGTATGAATGATGTTGTGACTGATATAATTTTGTAGTAACATTACCAGAGACAACATCCACCAAAGGAAATTTGTTACACTTGTATAACGCTCTAGCTAGAACACTATCATTTAGCCGATTGTGTTTAAAAAAATAAAAATTGCTAACTTCGGACATGGAACAAAACAATCGTTTGTTATTATTTGCCCTATGAAAATCATTCATAATACTTGTCCATCATTAACATGGTGGTAAAAGATCAAATAATCATTCTCGGAGTCAAAAAACCCATAAAAATATGCTAATATGCTAACCGATTTATGTATTTCGGATAATTCTGGATATATATATATATAAATTAGGAGAGGCATATATCTTGTCCAAATTTTGTTTTATCTGCCGAAAGAAACACCAACAAATACGTTATACCTATAAAAATGCTCAAATTCATAAAAGTGTATATGCAGTGATATAGTATACATACCTATATATTTTCACTAGGCCTAGTTAATTTTCGAATTATTGATTAGACAGCATTGGTTATTTTTCCTGCTCAATATTTTCTAAGAGTGAGCTCAATGCCTAACGAGAACAGATCCAAACAGAATATATGTTAAACATCGTATATATCCCCCTCCTATACTGATTATACAGGCCTAAAAGTATTGACTGTGCATTTTCCACTTAAACATCGGACAGGAATAATCTATCTATCTATCTATTGCCTGACGCCGTGATCCCCGAAGGGGTGGCCACGAACGAACCGCCCCCATGCACCTCTGTCCCCAGTCAGTCGACGCCCCTCCCCCCAACCAGCACCGCCTTCGTTCATGTAGTTCCTCACTCCATCCTTCCACCTCATATTCGGTCTACCTCTCCCCCTCTGTCCCTCCACCTCGCTCTCGTACACCCTCTTAGTCATTCTCTCGCTTTCCATACGGACAGGAATAAGCAGCAATAATAAAATATTCATATAAAATAGTAGGAGCCGAAAAATGAATGAAATAAGGCCACGAACGTATGTCCGAAGTTCTCCTCCGTTTGTCCGGAGTTATCCCAGCTTTCTTGGCAATCATTTTCCATAAGAAATCACCTATGTCCGAAGTTATCCATACATGTCCGAAGTTATCAACTTTTCAAGCAAACTTCGGACATCATTTAGGATACGGATAGCTCTCTTATTATGGGGGATAATTTTAGGCTTCCTGGATTACGGCGCACTATCACCATACATCACTTGACCTAGTTAAATCTCTATAATGTGTTTACACTCAGGAGCAATTGTTAAAAAACGTCGAAAAATGTCCGAAGTTACCCCATTTTACGGTACTTATTTATAGCCCCCCCATCTAACATTGTAAGTGATGATCTTGAGCTGATAAACTACATAGCCGACTTCAGCACAGACAAGGAAGTAATAATCCTGGGCGACTTCAACCTCCCAACCATCCGCTGGTCAGAACCTGAACCTTCCCTAGGTGCATCAGCACGCGACACCCACTTCCTCAACCTCTTTCAGGTACTAGGCCTTACCCAGTGGGTCCGTGAGCCCACATTCATCCCCTCCGGAAATATACTTGACCTAGTCCTAACTACAGAGGCAGACAGACTACTGAACATCACCACCAACCCCCCACTTCCCCACTGCGGTCACGTTGTCATAACTCTCAACTACCTGTTTCAAGACTGGCACCCACCCAACACCCCCCACAATATAACCATGATAAGAGACTGGGCGAAAGGAAACTACAACCAGATCCGAAACTACATGAGACAGATTGACTGGGACTATGAACTCCAAGCACGTGACCTAGATATCCTCAACTCCTTCCTTACCTCCACTCTTCAGGACCTAGTCACCCGACATGTCCCGCTAAAGGAAGTTAAAGGAACCCAAATGTTCCGGCCCCCCCCTGGCTCAGAAAAATTCCTAAACACCTCACAAGACTGAGATCCAACCAATGGAAGCAGTACAAGCAAATGAGGAGAATCAATGGCAGGCAGTCCCATCAAGCGCAGCAATCCCTCTTCATCTTCAACTCCTCCAACGACCGACTGAGAGCAACTACAATCTCACTACAATCCGACTATGAAAACAACCTAGCCAGAAATCGCAGCCTCAAACCGAAATTATTTCACTCGTACTGTATATACGAAACAAAAAAGTAAGCAGAACCCGGATAGGCCCACTAATGATCAACGACACCCTCACCGACTCACCCGAAGCAATGGCAGAATCCTTCGCCGAAGCCTTTTCCGGGGTGTATGAAATAATCCAGCCAGTGAACCCCTTCCCCCACCATATAAAAGTCGCCCCCCTCCCGACAGTCCCCATCAGGCACTCCGAAGTACTGAACCTCCTAAAGTCCCTAAAACCTGACAGCGCCATGGGGCCTGACCACATCCATCCCCGCCTCCTGAAGGAATGCGCTGCAGAACTTGCCATTCCCCTCACTGCACTCTTCACCTTCTCTCTAGCCACCGGGACAGTCCCACCAACCTGGAAGGAGTCCCATGTCTCTCCTATCTTCAAGAAAGGAAGTAAATCAAATCCGCTAAACTACCGCCCCATAAGCCTAACCTCAGTTGTATGCAAAACCATGGAACGACTGATCACCAAATCTCTCTACAGCTTTCTGGATGACCATCTCCTGCTCGATAACAACCAGTTAGGCTACAGGCCTTCCAAACCCGTGGTCGACCAACTTCTACGTAGCACAATACGTAGACGGAGGTCTTTAAAAAAAAAAAAAAAACTTCTACTGACTTACAACTACATCACTGCACAATATGACAAAGGTGAAACAGTAGACCTCATCCTGTTCGATTTTCAGAAAGCGTTTGATAAAGTCCACCACCAAACCCTGCTAAACAAACTGAGAGACATAGGAATATCGGGGAACCTCCTTAGCTGGATTAAGAGCTTCCTGCTTGACCGAAAAATTAAGGTGTGCATCAACGGAAAAACAAGCTCCGCAAGACCAGTACTCAGTGGGGTTCCCCAAGGCTCCGTCCTAGGCCCACTGCTGTTCCTCATCTTCATAAATCACATAGGATCACTACTAAACTGCAAATATTTCATATTTGCTGACAACCTGGAAATATACTTCAGCTGCCCATCATCCTCAACTCAAGCACACGGCGGTATGGCGACCCTCCAAGAAAGCATCGACCGGCTGCATGAAATTGCCTCCTCGTGGGGTCTAATGTTCGCCACTGAAAAATGTGCTCACATGCGCTTCTCCCGTCACAGAACAAATCAGCCCACTCAACCCATCTACTTCCTCCAAAATTTGCACATCTATCTATCTATCTATTGCCCGACGCCGTGATCCCCGAAGGGGTGGCCACGAACGAACCACCCCCATGCACCTCTGTCCCCAGTCAGTCGACGCCCCTCCCCCCAACCAGCACCGCCTTCGTTCATATACTTCCTCACTCCATCCCTCCACCTCTCATTCGGTCTACCTCTCCCTCTCTATCCCTCCACCTCGCTCTCGTACACCCTCTTAGTCATTCTCTCGCTTTCCATACGTTCCATATGGCCGAACCATCTCAAGTTGTTCCTTTTCACACTTTCCAGCACATCTACCTCCACACCACACCTCCTTCTTACTTCCTCATTAGTCTGTCTATCCCTCCATGTAACTCTGCACGCACTTCTTAAGTAATTCATTTCCACTGCTCTCACTCTTGGTCTGAGTCTCTCAACCAACGTCCATGCTTCGCTTCCGTAAGTCAGTGTCGGGATTGCCACACTGTCATGCAAGGACTTCTTCACTTCCATACTGACCACCCTATTTCTTGTTACTGCTTTCAGCATTCCTACAACCCTCTTCCCCTGTTGTACCCTCTCCCGCACTTCTTCATCCATAGTCCCATCTTTACTCAACACACTGCCCAGATACTTAAAAGAGTTGACAATCTCCATAACCTGACCGTTCAGCTTCACCTCACACTCTGTGACTTCACCTGTCAGAATATCTGACAGGGTTGTGGATTTAGTTTCAGGATTTAGTTTAACCCGTTGAGACCCAGCGTCGCACGTGTTGCGTCGGCAGTCTTTGATCACCAACTCCCAGCGACGCATCACGTGCGTCCGACATATAAAAAACACTTACGTGGCTCGTAAGGTAGGAAATGGCGGGAGAATAGGAGGGGGCGGTACCGTAGTGTGTGGGGGAGCCGGGCCAGTAGGTGTGAGCGGGCCGAGACAGCCGCGCGGCTGGTGGTGGTGGGCTTAGTGGGGATAGTTTACACCCCTAGTTTACCGCCACTTTGAACCTTCATTACTCCGGTCGTATGGGAGCTAGAGGCTTGAGATTTATGTGAGATACTCCTTAGGATGTATGCCATACAATGCCATACTCAGTTTTTACCCTAGTGCTCCCGGGCGGGTGGTCATGCGGGGGAGACGAACTATTGAAACCCCCCCCCCCCAAATGACCGAAATGAGTTTTTTTTTATTTGTGTGTTCATTTCTCACCATTCTCTTCCATTTTGGCTCAACAAATTTTTTTGAAGCTCCCCCCCCCAACGGCCCCCCCCCCCCCAAAAAAAAATGTCAGAGGTGATTTTTTTTTTTTTTTTTTCATTTCTCATCCTTGTCTTCCATTTTAGCAAACAAAACAAATAAGTGAAAATGGCTTGGGACTGGGGTGAACAAAATATTATAACTAGCCGGGGCTCAACGGGTTAAGATATATTAATATTTGGTGGTGGGCTTAGCATTAAGGATATAAGGATTTTATAATATTCTATGCAACTCCTATGAGAAAGGAGACGATTCAAATGTAACTAAAATGCTACTCCTTATTAACCCTCTCACCACGGAAGCGCTCTTGAACGCCCATAAAAAAGCATATAACAGGTACCCGGAAGGGCTCTTGAACGCCCAGTGGTTGAAAGCCTGTGAGCTTCGTGTGCGAGGCGTCGGTCCGACGCATGTAAACAACAGCCGGCTGGACCGACGCCCCGCATCTCCGGCCACAAGAAGGAGAGCGTCGCTTGTTCGTGTGTGCCTGTATGTTGTTGTTAAGTATCGAAAAGTAGTGTAAAGTGGCTGTTTTGGCCATAAAGTTATCTCCAATGAAATCATCATCACAACTCAACCAGTTGACTTAGAGAGCTCTACTTAATGCCATTCTACAGGTAAATAACACAGCTACGCTTGGGGATGCGCGGGAAGCAGTCTGATTAACGAATATACGGTAGCCTAGCCTAGACGTTTTTCGGCCAAAACACCCGGGTTTCGAGGAATATATATATAATACATAGCCGGGGCTGGAGGGTTAAAGGAGAGGATGTTTACAGCCCGAAGAGTATATTATGGAGGGCATATAATAATTAAAATATAATAGCATATAAACCTAAAATGCCATCTTCTGATAAATTAAGGTGGAATTAGCTTAAATACTCTATGTAAAGTCGTATAACTGTACACTCTAGTAGTTGAGTATAATTATCAATAGGAAACCTTAAAACAACAATGAACTTCAGATATTTAAAACACAAATGCTAGAGGTCGCTAAAACTCAGTGAGCCGTTTGAAATAAATTAGACTGCTTCGAATTACTAGATTTTGAGTTAATACCATGACTCTTGTCCTAGACTGTACATGGTTAGCATTTGAATGAAGCCTTACGATCTCGAGTCACGTACCGAACACAACTATTCGAGGAGTGGTGATGGGCTGGTCTATCAGAGTGAGAACTGAGCGATCTCTGCCATACCCATAGCTTACTCTGACTGTTCCTTTTACTTATATATTTTCTAGATCTAGGTCTCTTCCGTGGATTGACCTCCCAATCTACCAAGATTGGAAGCCAAAGCGTCACATTTTTCCTTTGCCTCTCAGCTTTCTCTTCATAATTGCTGAGGGGCACAGGGCCCTGGGTGGGGCTTTGGTTTCCCGGGCATTTCCTCACCCTCCTCAGCTCCCCGCCATGGAGTGGCTTCGGTCACCCAGGCTTTATTGTGGTCGGCAGGGAGGGTTCTGTGGGGGCGCTCGGTTGTGGCCTTGGCCTTGCTCGGGGCCTTGGGGCTGTTCGGCCAGGCAGCTTGGGGAACGGCAACAACAACAACAACTATTCGAGGAAATTATAAACATTCGAACAGGATCGAATTACTAGATTTGATAGATCAAAACGCTTAGGAAAACGACATTGTAAATTAACGACGGATGAGTCAGTACAGAAACAGGCAGTGTGAAGAGCACATATCACGCACTGTCTATTAGCAACCATCGATTTCGTCTCACAGAAGTTATTACCTATCACTTTGCGCTTATCAATTGGCCAATCGAGAGTTATTTGTGTAGGATACGTGAGTGTTAGATGGTCGGTGCAACATAAACAAACAATGTTGTGTCGTTAGGCCGTATGCCAACTATAATATCAAGGTAAACATCGGTTCTTAAATCACTAAATAATGTTAAATAGTTGCAGAATATTGGTACAACATATTTGCGTATTTATAGGTTAGCGAGTGACTTGTCTCCATTTACAGTGACTGCTTGTGTGGTAAGGAAGCGTATCACCAGTGATAAGGTACAGTCCACAACTATAGTAACGTTGAGTACTAGAAAATCTTTCCACTAACGTAAGTAAATTATTTAGGTACAATAATATACCATACTTCAGATATAATTAGACGTTGATATTCTAAATACGTCTTTTAATAACAAAATATACTACCCTGATTTTAAGCTAGAGATACTGAAATAATCGAAGGTGAGAAACTCTTGGTGGGTAGAATTTCAATATCAGTTATTTTCAACATCACCCCTTTCGAAGACCATAACCTTGCTCTTCCCCGCATTTACCTTCAAATTCCGTTTTTCGCACATTGTTTCAAACTCATTTACACATCCAGCCATCAAACCTGCAGAAGGACCTTTGGGTACCGTATCCGTCCCAACATCCCTTAAATTTCACCAACATATTCGCCAGGCGGTCAACAAAGCTGGAGGAGTCGCCCAAAATCTACTCAAGAGCACTGTAAACCGCTCCCACCAATTCATGTTATCCCTCCTGAAGGTCGACCTAAGACCCATCCTAGACTTTGCGTCCCCTCTCTGGAACCAAGACTACCTGACCGACAGCAGACTCACAGAGTCTGTCCAGAGAAGATGGACAAAGCAGATCTCCGGCCTTAGCGACTCCCCATACGACGAGTGCCTACAAAGACTCAAACTACACTCAGTTAGGGGCTGACTGATCAGGTATGACCAAATCTACTGCTACAAGATCTTCCATGGCCTCTCACCTATCATTATCAACCCCACCGACTTCTTCACACCATGGCCCCTAGGACTGGCACCAGAGGCCACAGATACAAAATCTAAGTACAGCACTGCTCCACCGAAGCCAGAAGATATGGTAAGAGTTAATGACCAACCAGTGACGGGCCCCATCGATGATTATTAGTGTGTTATCACTTTCATGAACGATACTGTGTTGGTGTATATGTACAGTAGTCCCTCGAATTTTGCGTCTTTCAAATTTGTGAAATTTCGATTTTGCGAACGGGACCCAAGATTTGACCATATTTGCGCGACTTGATATGTGCGATATTACTTAAGTTTTGCGGGTGGCGCCCAATGATACGGGGTTTCCGCACTAGTTTTTTGGGGGGAGGGGGTATGAGGGTCGTGACGTCGGGCCGCCCTGCGGCCCATTGTTTACTGTTTATAGATTCTCCCACGCTCCAATATGTTCTCACGCTCTCGCATAATCGACTTCCTTGGGCAAAATTGAAGTGTTACCTGTGCCCTGGGTCCCCTGAATCTGTATTTCTGTGTTTTTCTTTATTGTAGGATGTATAATTAAGTGTATGTGTCATAATGTGTGTACAAACAAGGACGAAAATCACCAAAAAATAGGCCCTCGATGATGAGATGTCGACCATATTCAATTAATCCCATAAGGTTAGTTATTTAAAATTTGCGATTTTGAATTTTGCGGGCTGCAATGTCGACCATATTCTCGCAAAATTCGAGGGAGTACTGTACTTACCGTCGCAAATTCGCTATAAGTGAAATACGAGAAAGTGTAAAAAATACCTCCCTGTCGATGGCCGCGGCGCAATAGTACACAATGGCCGTCGTTCGGGAGCTCTTACCCTCAATCTTTCAGTCGAACGTCACTACACCTAGCGGTCTTTTTAGGAATCATGAACCAATCACAATGCTTCCCGTCACTCATGGAACTAATCACAGCCTTCCATCAAATTATGTAAAAATGTTGCGTCTGCTACCGCCGCCGCCAACACCGTGAACGACCGCAGCAGTGCAAGTACTGGTACTGAGCTGGATACACAGGCCTAGTTTGCCTTTTTCCAGAGGATCTACTGTAAGAAACTGTAAGAAATTATCAACCAATCACACAGTCTTTCAGTCGTCACGTCACGCACCACGCCCCTCGCCGGCCCGGGCGGGCTCAGTTTGAAGATGGAGCCCTAACATGGAGGTCGTGGTGGTATGTGCTACGAGTTTTTCAGGTAATTTGTTGTACTTTGGTATTTTTATTTACCGGATCAGTCTGAAGATGGTTTTCTCTTTGATATACTGTACAGTGTTGTTTAACCCTTCCAGCCCGGGTGTCTTTTTAAAATTACACCGCGAAAGAAGGGCAGGAGCCCGGGTGTCCTTATAATAGGCAGTAAGCTTTCAAGCCTATTCAGCTTGGTCTGAACGCTGTGCGTCCGACGCATGTAAACAAAGCCGATCGTTGCGTCACCGCACCTCCGAAAACAAGAAGGAGACGTCGGATCAATGTTATTGTTGTGACGTAAGACGAAATTAGTGTCTGAAAAGCTCCGATACTGTTAACATCGCGGAAAAATTTGCTCCACTGAAATCGTCATCACAACTGAACCAGTTGACGTACAGAGCTCTATTCAACGCCAGTCTACAGATTGATAACCGCACTACGTTTATAGATGCATGGGAAATTTCTAGCAGTTAAAATAAAACAAAATACGGTAGCCTAGGCCTAGACGTTTTTCGGCCAGATCGCCCGGATACGACCTCCGTCCTTTAGAGGACCAGCCCGGGCCACGAGGGTTAATACCATGTCGCATTTTACTATTTTCCCATTACCCATCAATCTTAAGACACGGCCCCCGATAGTGGGGAGGGCTATGAAGATCAGGGAAATTGCGGGGTAAAAGCCGTAAATAAAGGGGTAATATTGGAAGAACTCTGAAAATACAATATTTAAAAGTAACAAAACCTGAAAATGGAAAAACCCGAGCCAAGTTTTGACCAAACTTGGCTCGGCTTTTCAACTTTCCAGAGTCCAAAATCACAGTAACCTCATTTCGAAAGTTGGCTCGGGTTTTTTTGGCAAAAGTTGGCTCGGATTGAAGGGATTTAGCGGGGGTGTGGGGGCGGCAGCCCCCACCCATAATACTAGGTTAGGTTAGGTTAATGTTAACCCCATAATACTAGGTTAGGTTAGGCTAATGTTAACCCCATAATACTAGGTTAGGTTAGGTTAGGTTAATGACAAAACTTGGCTCGGATTTCATGGATTTAGCGGGGGTGTGGGGGCGGCAGCCCCCACCCATTATACTAGGTTAGGTTAGGTTAGGTTAGGCTAATTTTAACCACACTCTTACTGGCTTTATCCACGTTGAAAAACAAAAAAACCCGAGCCAACTTTCGAAATGAGGTTACTGTGATTTTGGACTGAAAAATTGAAAAACCCGAGCCAAGTTTGGTCAAAACTTGGCTCGGGTTTTTCCATTTTCAGGTTTTGTTACTTTTAAATATTGTATTTTCAGAGTTCTTCCAATATTACCACTTTATTTACGCCTTTTACCCCGCAATTTCCCTGATCTTCATACTTTCATAGCCCTCCCCACTATCGGGGGCCGTGTCTTAAGATTGATGAATAATGAGAAAATAGTAAAATGCAACAACACTGTACAGTATATCAAACAAAAAATAACCTGAAAAACTCGTCACTGGTTGGTGATAAACATTTACCGAAGATTTTTCGGTAAGATTAGGAGTAGTGGGCGTACCACTACCGACATACAGCATAAATCATCTATAAAACATTAACCTAACCTAACCTAGTGCTACTTGAATACTAGGTTAGGTTTGGTTAGGTTGTTTGGTTAGGTTAATGTTTTATAGATGAGTTATGCTGTATGTTGTTCTCCTGTTGTGCTCAAAAACTGTGCTTCCGTGCTGACTCCCTGCCTAGGCAAACTCTTTCGTCTCTGTCTATCCTCTAACGTCTTCCCTTCATGCTGGAAGTTTGCTCACATTCAACCTGTCCCAAAGAAGGGTGACCGCTCTCAACCCTCCAACTATCGTCCAATTGCTCTCATCTCTTGTCTTTCTAAAGTTTTTGAAACTATTCTTGCTTCCAAATTTCTTAAGCATTTCTCTTCTCATAATCTGCTCTCAGATCGCCAGTATGGCTTCCTTAAGGGTCGCTCTACTGGTGATCTTCTTTCATATCTTACTAGCTCTTGGTCATCCTCCTTTCGGGACTTCGGTGAGACTTTTTCTATTGCACTAGACATATCGAAAGCCTTCGATAGAGTCTGGCATAAATCTTTAATTTCTAAACTACCCTCCTTCGGTTTCTATCCCTCCATTTCTATCGCCTTTGTCTCTAATTTCCTTTCCGGCCGTTCCATAGCCGCGGTTGTGGACGGCCATTGTTCACTTCCTCACCCTATAAACTCTGGTGTTCCTCAGGGCTCTGTCCTATCTCCTATTCTCTTTCTAATTTTTATAAATGATCTCCTTAACTGTACCTTAATTCCCATCCATTCATACGCAGACGACTCAACCTTACACTACTCCATTAGTTTTTCAGAACGCCCCAGCCAGCAATCCCTCAACGACAAATGTAATGAAGCCATAGAACTCTTAAATTCTGATCTAAATACTATTTCCAATTGGGGCAGAGAAAACCTTGTTAACTTTAATGCTTCCAAAACCCAATTTCTCCATCTATCTACCCGTCAGGATCTCCCAGCGGACTATCCCTTATTCTTTAACAATACAAAAATCAACCCTTCATCTTCTCTCAATATTCTTGGTGTCTCTTTTTCTTCTGCTCTCATTTGGAAGGACCATATTACCAGTCTTGCTAAGGCAGCCTCCCAGAAGCTGGGTGTGCTCAACTGCCTTAGGGGGTTCTTTTCCCCTGCACAGCTTCTTGCTCTGTACAGGGGCATAGTGCACCCTTGTATTGAGTATTGTTCACATGTGTGGGGAGGTTCCTCTCACACCGCTCTCCTAGACAAAGTTGAAAGGAAGGCCTTTCGTATCATTAACTCCCGTCCACTCACCAACTCTCTGCAATCTCTCTCTCTCCGCCGCAATGTTGCATCTCTCTCGCTATTCTATCGCTACTATAATAATCAGTGTTCCTCAGAGCTATACCAGTGCATGCCACCTCCTTTACGTAGGGCACGTGGTACCCGTCTTGCAACTGAATCCCATCCCTACTCTGTGCAACTCTCCAACCCAAGAGTGAAACGTTACTCTCAAACTTTCTTCTACTCAACAGCTGAGCTCTGAAACTCTCTGCCAGAATCAGTCTTTCCCTCTTCCTATGACTTAAATTGCTTCAAACTCCGTGTGTCCAGGCATTTTGGCTCGAACGTCCCTTGATTTTGGCCCTGTCACTCTTTCAACTATGGGGGAGACACTCGCTATAGGCAGTTATGCCTTTTGCCTCCCTCAATCACTTAGAAAAAAAAAAAAAAAAAAAAAAAAAAAAAAAAAAAAAAATGGTAGTGGTACGCCCACTACCGGTACTCCTAATCTTACCGATTTTTCTCCCAAAGAGTCGCCAACAGGTGGGACTCACTATCAGAGGACACTGTTACGGCACCAAATCTTACTCTTCAAGAAACGCCTTCAAGCAGAAATACACAACACCCTCCATGGATATCACTAAACACCTAAAACACACATCTCAAACACCTAAACACACATCTCAAAACACATAGACACAATTAAATCTAGTCTCCAATGAGGGCACAAAATAAATTAACTAGGCTATCTCTGTCAGACTCCCAGTAACTGTTACTAATCGTACATCTAGTTAGAGTGCCCGTATTCATGTCTTGGGCCCCACTGAACACAGCCACTAGCTCTGTGGTCAGTGTGTGGCCCTACCTGGTAAGTAAACCTGGTAAGTATACAACACATTTGTGTACTTAATCTTACCTCCTGTCAAGTGTCTCAATGTTGGAAAAACTTGTCGGACTTGCTGGGCGACCAATCCAAAGTAACGTCGTCTCAGGTTGATTTTCTTGTACAAGTCACCTTTTGTATTCCACAGGACCGGATATTCCCTCACTGCTTCAATTACGGCTACCTCGACATCTTTTGTCCAAGATATCCTACAGGTGGCCATGATGATAGTTCTTGAATAGGGTAGGCCTATTGTAAAAGGTGTCTATATTATAGGTTTGATTCCCGAAGGGAAGTAGAGAAACCTAATATTTAGTAGGGCCCCGTAATCATTGACGACTTCGCCTATTAATAATAATACTGTAGTCTCCATTCAACATCCTGCGCCAGCATATTGAATAGCCCGCGCGGAAGTATCATGGAGTACTCGTCATAAGTGCACGCTTAATTCCCTCATGGGATCGTCATATTGATCGGGTACCCTACAGAAAAAAACTGTAAAAAATAAAAAATAACTTAATATCTGTTATCATATGACTTGCCATATTCGTGGATTTCTCATGCTTTGCTTCCTCGACACCAGGCCCCCTAGCGGCCAACTTCGTCCTTCACTGATATACCAAGAATAAACTATAGAAATCAGCGAATGGGAAGTGGGATGGTTGGGAGAGCCTGAGTCGTCAATGATTACGGGGCCCTACTATATATTAGGTTTTCTCTACTTCCCTTCGGGAATCAAACCTATAATTTAATAGGGCTATGAAGATCGTCAACTCTTTTAAAGGGCATAGCTCGCCAAAAATCTGATCCTGTTTTTGTCACTCTTCAAAGCATGTTAATTTGACATATAATGCACATGTGCTTTGATTTTGTATAATTTTTACCCTAAAATAGAAAACAAATTCACAATAGATATTTCCATTTTGAGGGAGGGTGAAGGGCCACCTTTGAAAACACAGCCGAAATTAAGGCCAGTTGACAGTGGTTCACAAGTTAGCCTGGATTTGTTTTACAGACTAACCAATGCTACACTCATTCCAGCTCCAATTCTTGCTAATTAGCTTATATTATATGGATGACTCCAGCTTTACCTTCACCTTTGTCAATTGTACCCACCTACAGCCTTGGACAGTTGATAATAAATATCCAAGAGATAAATAAATAACCAGTTCGGTCTCAGGTTACCAAAACTAAAAACAAAATAGTGCTAGATCCATTCTCAAAAGTTGCTAGAATGTCGCTAGATAGTGAAATACTGGCAACAATATATAGAATAATACCATGATCTCTAATATCGTTCAATATCGCTAATATTCCTAAAATAAAACTAGAATTCATGTCACTGGATGCAAGAAAATGCTATTAGATCGAAGTAAATTCCTCCAGATCTAGCAATACATATGCTACATTGGCACTACTGTTTGTTCAAAAGATTAGCCCTTTGAAATGACCGCTATGGGTAAGTTTATATTGTAGGGTTACCGCCAGGTGTTAGCATCTAGACGCCATCTTGACTCCGCTATACTAGTATGTTATAACATAATACTTTGTTGTTTCTGCTTTTCACACAAGGTTATACAGTCAACCCCCAATAAGACCGAGAGATAGGTTCCCAGCAAAGTTAGGTCAAAGCGAATTTGAGCCCTAAATACAGTATAGGCCTACTGTAGGCTACCGGTCGTGGTAATAAACAAATTATAACTTCTCATTCATCCTACTCAATATGTGGTGATCGAATTACTAATATATATATATATACACACACACACACATAAGGTATGCAAACCTATGCATGTAAAGTATCTTCACAGTATAGCCTACTTCCTTACTTGATTACATATTGTAACATACCACAAATTAAGGAGTCGTGATAGAACTGATTTTGGTTCAAATTACTGTATAGGCATATGGCCTGATTTAACGTTTTCTATAATAACGCAAACAGCAACGTTTTCTTTAAAATAGCATTTATGAGACTTTTAGAAATATTGAAATTAATAAGTAGCATAGCAATACGAATTATTCTCCCTAATTTACGCTATATCACACATAATAGTAATTGGCGCTTACACAACATCAGAATGCATCTGTGAACGAAGTCTTAATGGAATATGTCACGAAATGACCGAGAATGATGTACGTAGAATTCGAGCAAGGCAAAAGTCTGGTGGCCGTTGGCAACACGACTGTGAATGGTACCATACATAGGATAATTCTAACTAGATACCAGCGAGAATCGAAATCCCAATTCAATTGTATTATTTCCGGCTATATGGACAATTTAGGTTATATCCAATGTTCTCTACTTTAATTTAGTAATATATGAATCATTATGTGATATAGGTAAGACATCCCTTCGTTTTCCATGGGGCTATTATTGGGAAACATATTAGATAAAGTCGCACATTTATCACTCGTCAGTTTGCTCACCATGTTTCGCTTCGTCTCTTATACTTTCGTACGGTAAGATAACTTTTAAATAACCTCCTGACCTCTCAGTTTTACCTAATTTATCGTGTATGTACTTAAAATATATAGTAAGAATATTCAGATATGCAAACATAGTTGTATGCACAGTTTATTCATTTATTAAATTAAAATTGCACTCTGCTATTATCGATCGATCAGTGACAGGCCCTTCCCTCCCAGTTCAGTTGTTTGGCGGGAAGCTTGGCCTTTACAACGGCGCCTCCCTTCATTGACGAAACACGTGCCTTCTTCCTTTCTTCACAGCCACCTCCCTTTCTTCTCTATTGGTCCTAGTATACTGTCTGATGGCGTAATGGGTTTACAAATGTAAGGATCTTCTAAACAAATGTAAGGATATATTTCTTCCTGGGTTTTTTTTTGTGGCTTTCCCTAAAAGAGAGGAAGCTGATACAAAGGCGTGGCTGGAATAGGAATACCCGGTCGACCCCCATAAGAAGAAGAAGACAGATGAGCCGATTCCCAAATACAATTGTATTTTTCCCGGCTATATGGATTATTTAGGTTATTTCCAATGTTCTCTACTTTCATTTACTAATATATGAATCTTTATGTGATAGGTAAGATATCCCTTCATTTTCCATGGGGCTATTATTGGGAAACATATTATAGAAACTGGCACCTCCACAACTAGACAAGGAAAATTAGTTTGACTGAGGGTGTAATTCTGAAAATATAGGTACTCACGGTACTACGCTGACGTCACTATAACCCCTGTGACGTCACAAAATTCACCCCCCCAAAACACAAAATTGCATATATCTATATATATATAGAACCCAGCCACCTAATATTTTACATAGGAGTATGGTGTACATTGACAATGACGATTCTGGTGATACCCGAGTCAAAATATTGGACGAGCTATGCTCTTTAAGTATCTGGGCAGTGTGTTGAGTAAAGATGGGACTATGGATGAAGAAGTGCGGGAGAGGGTGCAACAGGGGAAGAGGGTTGTAGGAACGCTAAAAGCAGTAACAAGAAATAGGGTGGTCAGTATGGAAGTGAAGAAGTCCTTGCATGACAGTGTGGTAATCCCGACACTGACTTACGGAAGCGAAGCATGGACGTTGGTTGAGAGACTCAGACCAAGAGTGAGAGCAGTGGAAATGAATTACTTAAGGAGTGCGTGCGGAGTTACATGGAGGGATAGACAGACTAATGAGGAAGTAAGAGGAGGTGTGGTGTGGAGGTAGATGTGCTGGAAAGTGTGAAAAGGAACAACTTGAGATGGTTCGGCCATATGGAACGTATGGCAAGCGAGAGAATGACTAAGAGGGTGTACAAGAGCGAGGTGGAGGGACAGAGAGGGAGAGGTAGACCGAATGAGAGGTGGAAGGATGGAGTGAGGAAGTACATGAACGAAGGCGGTGCTGGTTGGGGGGAGGGGCGTCGACTGACTGGGGACAGAGGTGCATGGGGGCGGTTCGTTCGTGGCCACCCCTTCGGGGATCACGGCGTCAGGCAATAGATAGATAGATAGAATCATTGACGACTTCGCCTGAATATCAAGACTGGAGGCGGGACATTCGCAAAATATCCTAACCTTAGGGAAGAAGAATCCGGATAACATTTTCTTAAGTTTTATTGCATGCAATACAAAAATAGAAAAAGGTATAAAAGATTTGCTAGCAGTGCGTGGCATTAAGAAACTGCTTGCTCATGGTCAGATCGTTGCAATCGATCGCATACATGAAAAAAAAAGGGTTGACACGCATGTGTCCTGCAGAACTAAACTCTGCAGTAGTTATACGTTCTCTCCTGAAAACTAATTGTACAGTAATAGTTTTGTACACTTTGGTAAAAACAGACATAGTTGCAACTATGCAATATCTTCTCTTAAAATTTAAAAACAAATAGCACTAATACTGGACTGTAGAACCCGTCCTATCACAGCTCATGATGCATCACAATCTCTAAGGGTACAGGGGGGATATGGACTATTCCGCACCCCCCCCCCCCTTTTTAAACAACATAACTATAATATAACAATACCTACCGGTACTGTACCCGTTGTCGTAAAGCTACACAGGTACGCTTTGGTTTATCTAGAGCCACAGACAGGTAGCGTGTAAGGAACGCATGATTGGAAGCCCAAAGTTGGGTGTTAGCAATTGAAAAATATTGCAAAAATCTGAGGGATACTGCCCATTTCCTAATACAGTATCGTGAGCCCTGCCTATCACGCCGGGATTGCTTTCCCTGATAACGTCGACAAGCAAGAAAGCTAACTTTCGTTTTGTAACACGCTTACCTGTCCGGTTACCCATAAAGCACCTGGTTGGCGAGGTTGCGCAGCCCTCATAAACTTTGTGAGTGCTTGCACAGGACATAAAATGTGATGAATGAGGCCTCTCTTTAACCCCTCCACCTCGGAAGGGCTCTTGAACGCCCATAACAACCTCGGCCCGCGCAACCCGGAAGGGCTCTTGAACGCCCATTGCTTGCGTGCGTGCTTTCGAATGCCGCGCGTACATTTTTGGTATCATGGGACGGTAGGTGGCGCCACCAGGCGTAAACGACGCCACAGCAACAGTATCTACCCCGACGCCATCATGGACAGTACGCCAAATAGTGATTCCGCTGTGTCCGATACCGTGCTTCCTACGACGCCCTTGCTAGTTCGTCGCGCCTTACCCCGACGCTATCGCCTAAATGTGTTATCTCCCGGAGGTATTGAGACGACATTGAGACTATATGAGCGTGCTGATGCCAAGTATATTGTTGATGATATAGTCAGTGACGACTCCAGTAATTATAAGTCGAGTGATTATGGCCATGAGAGTGAGAAAGAAGAGCAATTCCTGGGATTTGCGAGAGAACATGACAGTGATGAGAGTGATGAAGGTGATGTACCAGTTGTTGAGGAAGCTGGTTTACCTAAAGACAGTGAACTTGAGAGAGTGAGTGAGTGGGAGAGTTCAAGGTCACTCACCAAATTTCGCATAAGTGACACGACTCCAAGCCCTTCCCCAGGTAAATCGCCTTTCAAGCTACACTTGTATAAGCAGAAAATACTTGAGAAGGCGGCCGCGGCAGCTAGGGAACAAGCAAAAATACTTGGTGAGGATGAGGCTGTGAGTGAGGGTCAGCGTGGTGACCCTTCTCCGCGGCCATTGTCTCCCTTATCTACCCACGCCACCCAAGATGACCCGGATGCCCCGCATTCTTCCCCACCACCCCCACCATTGCCAAGGGTTGAGGACCCCACACTTTCGGCCTATTTGCCTCCTAGGTCCCCCGACAGGAGACATACTGCTGCCGAAAAGGGGAAAGGTAGGAAATATACCAAAAAAAATTAAGAAAAGTAAGAGAGTTTTGTTCGAGGCTCCCGCGGCGTCCACCCCTGCCGGCCCCAGCCATACGTCCCCGCAACTTTCCCCACCTCTCCCGCCTTCAACATGTCTTCCTGAAGAAGTCTTTGAGCTCGCATCACCAATACCTGGGCCTAGTGACAGTGAAACATTGCTTTCTGTCACTCGTCGCAGGCCAAGGAGCCCAGGACCTCGGGGGGACACAGCCTCACCTGCCACTCCTTCCCCACCTCGCCCACCCGCACGCCGCCCACGCATCACTGGTTCCCCGCCAGATTATGTGGGGGCCACTGATGATGAAGGGCACCTCTCTGAAGACTCTGGCCATGATTACATAGGTCCACCGTCAGGGCAAGATGACCACTCTGACGATGACTATATGGACATCGACGACCCTAGACCCATCCGCTTGGCCCGGCGTCGTGCTGCCCGCCGCCCTAGGGCGCGCGCCTCCCGAGTTGGCCGTGGGCGTGCTGGGCCACCAACTGGAGCTCCTCGTCAGCGTAGACAAGACCCATTCTACGTTTTTCAGTGGCAAGACGTAGTTGATGGGGATGGATACAACCCTGATGTGCCAGCTTTTGATGAGGTACTGGAGGGTTCAGGCATTACCCCCAATTTTCCTGCAGGCCCCAATGCTCCACCACACGAACTGTTTGAGGCCTTCTTTGATGAGGTGGTGGTAGGCTATGTTGTCAAAGAGACAAATAAGCAGCACCAATTCCAGGTCCACTTTTTGGGCAAGGTGACCAAGGGCCACATGAGGCAGTGGACCCCAGTGACTCATAAAGAGTTCATGGTGTTCCTGGCACTCACCATGCTAATGCCTCATGTCAAGAAGCATAGGTTGCCTGACTATTGGATCACCAATGATCTGATATCCACCCCTGCCTTCGGGAAATATATGTCTCGCGACCGGTACCTTGATATCCTCGCAGCGCTCCATCTTGTCACCAACACCGACGTCCACCTCGGTGACAAGCTGTGGAAGATTAGGACGTTGTACGAGATGATGCGAGAACGCTTCACCTCCTACTTCAAGCCCTTCCGCAAGGTCGTCATTGACGAGTCTCTTGTGCTGTTCCGGGGAAAACTCAGCTTCCGGCAGTACATCCCCTCAAAAAGACATCGCTTTGGCATAAAATTCTTTGTGCTGTGCGACTGCCAACTGGCTATGTCCTGGACTTCCTGGTCTACAGCGGGAAGGAAGGGGACTTGCTTGTGGACCCCCTCATTGGCTTTGGCGGAGCAGTGGTGCAAGCCATGATGGACCGCTACTTTCATAAGAATCACGTCCTCTACACGGACAATTATTACACGTCCCCCACTCTCTCACAGTACCTGCATGAGCGCAAGACGGGGACTGTAGGCACAGTACGAGGGAAAAGGAAGGGCATGCCACCTTTCCCTCCAAAGACCAAAAAAGGTGATGTTTAAGAAGAAGTCGGGGCCCATTCTGGCTATCCACTGGCACGACCAGCGGAAGGTCAACCTCCTGACCACCATCCACAAGGGGGAAATGGTGGAGACTGGCAAGGTGGATCGCCGCACCCAGGCCAGGGTGACCAAGCCCGATGCTGTCCTGGACTACAACATCAACATGAGGCTGGTGGACAAGTCCGACATGCAGATAGGCTTCATTGACTGCCTGCGTACCTCGTGCAGATGGTACAAAAAGTTCTTTCTGCATATGGTGGACATGTCAGTTCTGAATGCCTACAATATATACAAGCTTCGGAATGTGAACACACCCATGAAGTTCAATAGCCTGCGGAGGTTCCAAAAGCAGGTGTTGACGGAGCTCCTGGAGAAGTATGCTATGCCACAGAGGGCAGTGGCACATCCTGGGCCCGCCGTTATTGACCGCTTGCAGTGTGCTCAATACTTGATTAGGCACAGGCTTGGTTCCCTGCCTCAGAATGAATCAGGAAGAACGCAGCAGAAGCGGTGCCATGTCTGCTACAACAGCAGGGTGAGGCCGAGGCCAGGTAAAAAGTCAACCATGGAGTGTGTGGAGTGCAAGGTGGCACTCTGTGCTTTAGAGTGCTTCTTTGATTACCACTCCAAGCTGGAGTTCTAATAATCATACTGAAATTGCCAAATAAAATGACAATATGTACACTATAATTATATAGGCAAAAAGTGGAAGAAAACCAATTTATTGTAATACAAAAGTCATGTATTATGAGAACATTGATACAAATACAATTACACCATAATAATATGTGAAAGTGACACATATGTATATACCAAGTGACATTCATATGATTAGAACCTATAGAAATATATAAATCAGTGAAAAAAGACACAATAAATTGTATATAAAACGTTTACAAATCATATAACTAAGTGAATGTGACACAAGACCTAATATTTGATGGCCAAAGTATAATAAACACCTGTGATAACGAATAATCAGTGCCTAATACAACAATAACCTACCTCAATTACTAATAAAAATGGGCGGGTGCCCGACCCCGAAAGGGGTTGAAATAGGTGAGCTATCCCCCCGCCAAAGGCGGCTTTCTAAGGCCTTTCCTAGGTGGTGATGGGTTGGCCTATCAGAGTGAGAACTGAGCGATCTCTGCCATACCCATAGCTTACTCTGACTGTTCCTTTAACTTATATATTTTCTAGATCTCAAGTGACGGCGTCTTTTCCGTGGATTGACCTCCCAATCTACCAAGATTGGAAGCCAAAGCGTCACATTTTTCCCTTGCCCCTTAACTTTCTCTTCATAATTGCTGAGGGGCACAGGGCCCTGGGTGGGGCTTTGGTTTCCCGGGCGTTTCCGCACCCTCCTCAGCTCCCCGCCATGGAGTGGCTTCGGTCACCCAGGCTTTATTGTGGTCGGCAGGGAGGGTTCTGTGGGGGCGCTCGGTTATGGCCTTGGAATTGCTCGGGGCCTTGGGGCTGTTCGGCCAGGCAGCTTGGGGAACAACAACTAATAAAATGTACGGTATCGAGTGAAAATGAGCATTATCAGTGACAGTGACACTCTCTAAAGCATATTTGTCAAAGTGAAAGTGACACAAGACCTAATATTTGATGGCCAAAGTATAATAAACACCTGTGATAACGAATGATCAGTGCCTAATACAACAATAACCTACCTCAATTACTAATAAAATGTACGGTATCGAGTGAAAATGAGCATTATCAGTGACAGTGACACTCTCTAAAGCATATTTGTCAAAGTGAAAGTGACACAAGACCTAATATTTGATGGCCAAAGTATAATAAACACCTGTGATAACGAATAATCAGTGCCTAATACAACAATAACCTACCTCAATTACTAATAAAATGTACGGTATCGAGTGAAAATTAGCAATATCAGTGACAGTGATACCCTAATAAACATATTTTATATAATTGGCCTCAAAATAACTAGAAAAATATCAAATAAACATCACATTCTCAATATCAAACACTAAAATCGTCTAAGGGAGATAAATACTTTGGCGCGACGAGCGGCTAGGTGCGTCGTAGCCATGGCCGGGGCGACGCGTCCGAACGCGGGAAGAATTTGCCGCCGAAAAGCACTCGTCTTCCCGCGCTCACCATTATGCAACCAGAGGGGCTAGAGACCTCTACTCAACGCCATTCGACAGAGGAAGGTTTGTGGAACATTATTCTTTTTTATTCACAACATTACATGCCATATTCATTGACTTACAGAGTAGTTAACATAGCCCAAAGATCGTCAAAACACCCGGTACCGTAGCACAGTCGCAAGCTATAGCCCCCGGGGCTGGAGGGTTAAACATCCTAACCCAAATCCGCCGGAAAATTAGCTATAGCTCACCACTACTCTAACCTTCCGCCGGATCTGTCTAGCTGACTTTCAATAACTTACCTGTGACAAGAGCCACAGGTCCCTTGACCCTTTTAGTGTCTGATTATACTGAACAAGTTTGCAAAACTAATCTTATCACTTCGTGCACACTCGACTGGTGGCGCCGCAGGCGATAAAGTCTTGACGTGTCACAGGGCCAGTCAAGGCGAGTTAACCCGGCGGCCGAGTTTGTAGCCCTGCTAGGAATGCAATTTCCGCCGGGAGAGTGTGGTTCAGCCAAACCACGCCGGGATCTTTTGAACGTTCCTACCCGTTAGAGACGGATAACTTGGACCCACCGCACGGGGCCGCCGGAACAGACAAAAACTACCGGGAAATGGGGTTGGCACAGCCCCTTTTCCCAAAGTCCCACACATATATATAAATTACAACATGACATATAGGGACGTCTCCCTTACCCCAAATGAACAAGCCCGCATGCATGAACCAAAAAAGGGGGCATACATAGGCAAAAATAATGACAGAAAATTTAGAAACCTAAATTACCTGAAGCCTACGCCAGAGACCCCTAACTAGGCTGACCACGTGGCCCGAAGAACATTCTGGCAGGCGACGCTCCGGTACCCAGCAGCCGCACAATGAAGAGGGAGGCCACCCAAGGGGCCCAAGCAAAACACGAACCCTGGAAGGCTGAGCACCACGTGCAGACACCCTTAAACCCAGAGCTTTTGCTGATATCTTGAAGACAATGGCATGTAATTTCCTCAATATTGACAGTCTGTATCATGCCTCGTAGAGTGGTCGCCTACTAGCTAAGTAAACACAACAGCTAAAGGCGTATCACAACAATAACACACACAGTATGACAATCCGGGACCCGTAGACGCCTGTGACAATGGTACCCTAATTTAACACACACTTCCTGCGGACCTACCAATCTGGCAGCCGTGCTAGCTAATCTAAACCCTGTTACTACAACACAGATGTATACAAATGAGTAAGGACTCATAGAAGCTCTGCGAACGTCGAATGAAGCGGACACGGCGCGAGCCCTGTTGACGGGAGGGACGCGGAAGTTGGAAGGACGAAGATGGCCGCTAGGGGGCCTGGTGTCGAGGAAGCAAAGCATGAGAAATCCACGAATATGGCAAGTCATATGATAACAGATATGAAGTTATTTTTTATTTTTTATTTTTTACAGAGTTTTTTTCTGTAGGGTACCCGATCAAAATGACAATCCCATGAGGGAATTAAGCGTGCACTTATGACGAGTACTCCATGATACTTCCGCGCGGGCTATTCAAAATGCTGGCGCAGGATGTTGAATGGAGATTATTATTATTAATAGGCGAAGTCGTCAATGATGAAGGGGCTCTATTAAATACTGTACTTTGGGTACACACGTGTAGTTGACTACTGTGGCTGTACTGTTATGCGGGAGCCGGGAACCACTGGCAATCGCGGCTATTTGGCTGCTAGTGGTATGGCTATTGTAGCCTATATGTACCTAGTTTATGTCTATCAGCAGTTTTCCTCACTGTCAAAATATATAATTTTGCACTTAAATATATAATTCAACGTGACACTCTCGATATATCAGTCCAATTATATGTGAAAAGGCCAGAGCACATCAGGGGTACGTTGCTAGTCACAATACATAGCGCTACAATTCGACGCCGAAAGTATATTGTCGCAACTAGGGTTATAACCAGAAACATAATAAAGAATACACATTTGGTTAACACATATTTGATTGCATTCACCTTTTCATGTAGCCAATTGTGTAATGCTTAGTATTTTCGGTAAACCTGACTTTTTGGACCGACAGCGATTTTAGTAAGTTTTAGTAAGTTTTATTTAGTTTTTTTTAGTTTTCCTTCAGATATAGTGTTGTTTAACCCTTCGTTCCCGGAAGGGCTCTTGAACGCCCATAAAAAAGCATACCCAAGCTGCCCGGAAGGGCTCTTGAACGCCCAGTGGTTGAAAGCCTGTGAGCTTGGTGTGCAAGGCGTCGGTCCGACGCATGTAAACAACAGCCGGCTGGACCGACGCCCCGCATCTCCGGCCACAAGAAGGAGAGCGTCGCTTGTTCGTGTGTGCCTGTATGTTGTTGTTAAGTATCGAAAAGTAGTGTAAAGTGGCTGTTTTTGCCATAAAGTTATCTCCAATGAAATCATCATCACAACTCAACCAGTTGACTTAGAGAGCTCTACTTAACACCATTCTACAGGTAATAAACACATCTACGCTTGGGGATGCGCGGGAATGCGGAAGCAGTCAGAATAACAAAGATACGGTAGCCTAGGCGTAGATGTTTTTCGGCCAAAACCCCCGGGTTTCGGGGAAAATATATATAATACATAGCCGGGGCTGGAGGGTTAATACTGAAGAGGAGCTGAAATGAGTATTTACCCATTATTCAACAATCTAAACCCCCCCCCCCCCACTAGTGGGGAGGGCTATGAAGTTCAGGGAAAATGAGGGTTTAAAAGCGTAAAAAATGACATTAGCCTAGCCTAACAACACTACCTAACCTATCCTAGTATTATGGGTAGGGCTGCCGCCCCCACACCCCCGCTGGTGGGTAACAGTGCAAAAAACAGTATTATGGGACATAGCCTACAGTACCTTACTCCGGCAACGAGTGGCAGTGAGAGGGCCGAGAGGTTCACAACAGTAACATGAGTGCGGCGGCGGAATAAAAAAATCATCGTAGCCTAGCCTATTTATTACCCATTAATTTCCGGAAGTTTAGGCTAAACGTATGCGAACAAATCAGTTAGCCTATTTTAAACGACACTAGTGCAGCGTTATGAGGAACGATTTATTAGGGAAAATAGGCACCAATAGATTCGACATATTTTTCTCCATAGAGGCTAGTCCGCATGGAGGATTTTCGTTATAGACAAATTGAAAACATACCCACTTCACAGATAAATACACCAATAATCTAGGCCTAAGTCAAAAATGTAAAACAGCGGGAGTGTGGGGGCGGCAGGCCGCAGCCCCCACCCATAATACTAGGATAGGTTAGGTAAAGTTGCTAGGTTAGGCTAATGTCCTTTCAAAGTGGTATAGTAAACACTAGGATAGACTAGGCTAGCCTATACCCGGTCAGAGGTAAGTCCTGCGATAGTCTCCTTGAATGCTACCAACAAATCTTAATATTTATGTTACTTTGCCATCACCCATTAGGCTAAGATTGCACAGCTAGCCTCGGCTAGCTGTGGTGCGTATTTTGGGGTCGAGACGTTTCGCAGCAAGTGACGTTTCGCCTCAGGTTCGGTCAGAATCGGTTATGCCTGTTCGCAGCAAATGAATGAGACGGTTCGCAGCAGATTCGTTTAACTGCAATTTCTTACAGTTTCTTACAGTAGATCCTCTGGAAAACGGCAAACTAGGCCTGTGTATCCAGCTCAGTACCAGTACTTGCACTGCTGCGGTCGTTCACGGTGTTGGCGGCGGCGGTAGCAGATGCAACATTTTTACTATTCTGTATTTTTGCTTTATAATCAAACTTCAAATCTTGTCTTCCCCATGCTTTATCAAGATTACTTTCAAACTCCCTTATTGATTCGGAATCGACTACATACTGGGGCAGTGCGTTCCACTCATTTACCCCTCTATCACAAAATGAGTTCTTTGCCTTCTCAAGCCTATTTCTTTCTTTGTAAATTGTCTTTGAGTGTCCTCTCGTTCTTGTTCCCTCCCGCATCAAGAAGATACCTTCACACACATCCTCATCATACTTTCCTGACACTATCTTAAAAGTCTCTATCATATCCCCTCTCTTTCTCCTATATGCCAGTGTCCTCAACCTCTGCTCATAGCCCGCGTTCTTCAACGTTGGTACTAGCTTGCTAGCTCTCCTCTGCACTTTCTCCACTGCTTCTATATCCTTTACCATATATGGAGCCCACACCTGGTTCGCATATTCCAGGTGCGGCCTAACCAGCGCTGTATAGAGATTCCTGAAGATTTCTTCGTCAAGTGACACAAATGTCCTCCTTATCAGCCCTACAATTCTATTGGCTTTGTTTATCTTTTCCGCTAAATGTTCTGAGAAATTTAACTTATTGTCTATCACTACTCCTATATCCTTTTCTGCATGCACTTCCTCCATCGCTTCATACATACTGTATCCTACCTTGTCTATCTTGCTTGTCTCAATCCGGATGTATTTGCATGGTTTTGGATGAAAAGGCATTAACCAATGCTCAGACCATCCCTTCATGCCCTCCACATCTCCTTGAAGCAAACCCACATCTTCCTTACTCCTCACTCTTCTATACAGCTTAGTGTCATCCGCATACAGGTATACCTCACTTCTATTAGTTATAACTTCAGGTAAGTCGTTGATAAATATAACGAACAGTAGTGGGCAGGTGTGGGCTCCATATATGGTAAAGGATATAGAAGCAGTGGAGAAAGTGCAGAGGAGAGCTAGCAAGCTGGTACCAACGTTGAAGAACGCAGGCTATGAGCAGAGGTCGAGGACACTGGGGCTTCCGACACTGGCATATAGGAGAAAGAGAGGGGATATGATAGAGACTTTTAAGATAGTGTCAGGAAAGTACGATGAGTATGTGTGTGAAGGTATCTTCTTGATGTGGGAGGGAACAAGAACGAGAGGACACTCTAAGAAAATTTACAAAGAAAAAAATAGGCTTGAGAAGGCAAAGAACTCATTTTGTGATAGAGTGGTAAATGAGTGGAACGCACTGCCCCAGTATGTAGTCGATTCCGAATCAATAAGGGAGTTTGAAAGTAATCTTGATAAAGCATGGGGAGACAAGATTTGAAGTTTGATTATAAAACAAAAATACAGAATAGTAAAAATGTTGCGTCTGCTACCGCCGCCGCCAACACCGTGAACGACCGCAGCAGTGCAAGTACTGGTACTGAGCTGGATACACAGGCATAGTTTGCCTTTTTCCAGAGGATCTACTGTAAGAAACTGTAAGAAACTGTAGTGGTCCCAACACAGTTCCCTGAGGAACCCCACTTGTAATTTCCCTCCACCCCGAGCCTATTCCATTCACCAGCACCCTCTGTCTCCGATCTTTCAGGAAGTCTTCTATCCATTTCACACATTTCTCCCCTATATTATAGCTTCTAACTTTCTCTATTAACCTTTTATGTGGGACCTTATCGAAGGCCTTCATAAAATCACAATATACCACGTCTATTACATCACCATCCTCTAGAATTTGCATCCAATCATCTACCACCTTAAGTAGCTGTAGTACCGTCGACCTCCCGGCAAGAATCCGAACTGTCTCCCACTGAAAAGTTGGTTTGATTTCATATGCTCCATTATTCCTTCTCTAATTGAGACAGTTTGCAGCAGCTTAGGGAACAACAACTACAATAGGATAGGCCTATAAACTCCAGCTTTTGTCACTTGTCTTACAGCAGTGTTCCCGACCAATACTGCTGACTTTTAAAATATGGACCGGTACCGGTAAGCAGGATTTTTAGTTCACCATCCAAAATACGATTATGCATTCAGTTCTTCCACACCTTTTATTCTGAATATTTTGTTTTGTTTTAACTTTCTTAGTAAATATATTTATATTTTGTATTCCAATACAAAAGATACTAAGCGATATTTTTTGTATAGTGTAATTATGCAGGTATTACCGTACCGGTACTATCTATGGTACATTCTAGCGCATTCCTTAAGGCTATCCCTCAACATCATCGCATCGCATTCCTAATGTCAGTCTAGAGTATATTTGTCTCTACCATAATTTTACACAAGATTTCCTAATTGGTGTAGTGTACTGGGTTTAGTGGTAATTATATATCATATAATTACATTTTTGGCTAGCTGACATTAACCTGTCCAGTATATTATGTTCTGGCAACTATTAGACCATTTGATTCATTTTATTAACCCGTGGAGCCCCGGCTAGTTTTGTAATGTTTGCGCACCAGAACCCGTCCGGTTTAAAAAAAATGGTTTTATTCCAGAAACAATAGCGAATGGGTTAGGAATGAAGGAAAAACCACGAAAAACCGCTCAAAAAGCTTAAAAAATGGTCCTACAGAGCCCCCGAAAACGGATTTTACAAGAGTAAAAAATTGAAGGCAATTATCCCCCTAAAAAACAGGTTATTGCGAGCTCGCACGCACGTGGACTTTGAGAGTTTTCAACCATCGGCACGGTTGCGTGGGATACGTACACAGTTCCCATACAAATCTGAGCCCTCTTGAGTGGCTACACCTGAGGTTACGGTCGGCGTAATTAGGGTGACGCGTCAGGCGCGTCTCTGGGGCTGTGCGTTACATACATCGCCGACGCGTCAGACGCGTCGCTGGGGCTGTACGGGTTAAGAAAGACTTAGGCTAGCAATGGGGGGACAGGAAAACGTCATCAAAATATCACCCCTATCTATATGTACTGTATTAATGTTACAGACATATTACTCTCAAATTCGACGATGTTTTTTCTGTCTCCCATTATAAAACAATCTATGTCTAGGTTTCTCGTGGTGCTGGCAAGTTTTAGTTTCTGTGTGAGTTATCCCAGGTTCGAGTCCCGGGACTTCCTCGTGAGCTTTGTAGGCCTATTTAATTAGGCCTAGGGACTTTGTCTTCTGATTTGAGACTTACCGTATCATCTTTGTGTGTTTTGATATAGCCTATAGGCCTATGTTCATTTGAATTTTGTTTTTACTTGTATAGGCCTACTATCTATGATACATCCTAATGTCAGTCTAGCGTATATTTGTCTCAATTGAGTTTGACCACTTGCGAGTTACGTTCTATGAGGAAGTTGGAGTTGTAGACATCCATATTTAGCAGGATTACCAGCTTAAATACGGTTGAAGTTCATTTATAGCCTATATACATAGAATCCAATTAACATACCGGTACCCTTTAGCCATCAGAAACCTACATTAGTATTGCATTTCTGTTTACAATCGATGTCTACAGCTTCAACTTCCTTATAGCCTGAAACTCGCAAGTGGTCAAATTCCTAAATTGGTGTAGGCTAGTGTAGCCTACTGGGTTTAGTGGTAATTATATAGGCTATCATATAATTATATATTTGGCTAGCTGATATTAACCCGTCCAGTAGCCTATAGCCTATTATGTTCTGGCAACTAATAGACTATTTTAATCAGTTTATTAAGAAATACTATTACGACTCTAGCCTAGTAGGCTAGTACAGTATTAGGCTAAGCATCTTGATTTGTTGGCCCTGGTGTGGGTCAGTTCGCCGCAGTTCCAATTAGCGTCCGGGCTCGTTCGCCGCGGTAAGGCGAACCGTCACTTGCTGCGTAACGTCTTGCTCCCCGTATTTTAGGCCTAGCCTAGGCCTAGTTTTTTGTTTTTTGTTTTTTTTCTCCCTTAGCCTAGGCTAGGCCTATTATAAATTTCAGATCTTAATGACAGAGTATAGCCTATAGGCCTAGCAATGATGTATATGCTCTACTGGACCTATTAGGCCTAAAATGATCCATGGGCTAACTGTCGGTCCAAATCATCAGTAGGCTAGGCTATAGCCTAACCGTATTTTCAATAAATTTCCAGTAGGCTATTGCATTGTTCCATAGGCCTACCGTATTGAGGCTGACAATTTACCTCCGTCAAAAGATGGAGCTTCCCACCCAGTGCGGGAAGCATCCTCAGTCAAACGGTGAGATTTGTGTCGGAGAATGGCGGTAGACCTAGCTCCATTTTTTGCTGTAGAATGGCGAGAATTGGCCCAGTGTGATACCCTCTTTAATTTAACCTCTGAAGTGCGCATGGGGGTAATTAGACACCTCTCCCTGTGCGCATGTATTTGAGGTGTTTCCGTCACTAAAATATTCATTGTACCATTAATAGCATTAATACTTATCCATATGCGCCTATTATGGGTTGATTATAAAGGTATTAACCTGAAACAATAATAAAACGAGTGAAAACAGCGTTTGGATGGTCAAAATCGGAGATATAGCCCGCGAGTTGTATAATGTATGGGTGAGCAAGCTGCTTTCCCGCCAATTTCCCCCAAGGCCCCTGAGACACAGTCGATCGATACTCTCTCTCTCTCTCTTGCATTCGCTTGCTATCAGTGATGACCACACCCTGCAACCGGATTTCTAATGTTAGCACGAAAATATACCTCAGAACAAGGGAATAACAGGGAAAATAGGTGATAACTGAAGGAGAGGAGGAAAGTGGGGAAGGAGGGGAGGTAGAGGACTGAGATTTTGCATGGCCCAGGGGCAATAAAAAAAAATATATATATTTTTTTTCTCTGACTCTTAAGAGTCTCCCCGCAGTTCCCGGGTTAAGCGCGGCTGGAGTTTGGCTTAAAGCGGGCATCACACTGGGCCAAATTCTCGTCATTCTTCAGCACAAAAATGGAGCTACCGCCAGTCTCCAGCACAAATCTCGTCATTTGATGGAGCTAGGATGCTTCCCGCACTGGGTGGGAATCTCCATTTTTTGATAGAGGTAGATTGTCAGCCTCTTTACAGCTTAATCTCATTGATATCTGTGGCTGATATGATGGCTGTGGTGTTTAGGTTGCTTTTGAAATCAGATAGTTTTCCTCTTTGCTGGCGTAAGGCTAGTATCACTCCTATTCCAAAGGGAAATACTGCCTCATCATATCCTAATGACTGTCGCCTATCTCCATTACACATATATATCCTATCCAAGCTCTTTGAGAGGCTTTTGTCCAGACGCCGTTCCTCTTATTGTAATTGTCATAATTTGATACCAAACTCCGTTTGGTTTTCGTAAGGGACTGGATACATGTGATGCGCTTCTGACACTCACCCATGACTTGCAGTCCTCATTGGACCAGGGACATGAGTCTCGTGTCGTGGCTATTGACTTTAGTTCTGCTTTTGATTTAGTCAACCATAAAGCACTTCTGTTTAAGTTGTTGTTGTTGTTGTTGTTCCCTAAGCTGCCTGGCCGAACAGCCCCGAGTCCCTGAGAAAGGCCATGGCCACGATCGGGCTTTCCCACAGAGCTCTCATTGAGTGTAGATTGTGTTGTTGGCGTAAGTGGTTGTGTGAAATGCAGTCTTCTATGATGTGTTTAATGGTATGGGGTGCTGTGTTACATCCCGGGCAGGTGTCGACAACGGAGTCATCCAGTCTCTTCTGATAGCTCAGGAGAGCTGGATGGTGTCCGCATCTCAGCCTGGCCAGGTGGACTCTGTCCTCGCGAGGAAGGGAGGATTCGGAAGGATGGATTTCGGGAGGTCGTGCATGCAGCTGCGTGTTGTCTGTGAGTGAGTGGATGGATCGGTGAGAGATATGAGTATGGATGTGCTTCTGGAAGTTGGTTCGGGGTGGGCAGGGAGGGAGAGAGGACAATAATTGTGTGTGATACCGTGTGTGGGTGTTGTTTTGATATTTCTTGGTGTCTGTGGGTGTGTTGCCATGTAGTTTAGTGGGTGGTCTTGGTTCGTGGAGGCTGCTGCCAGGAATTGAGTGCCTCTCATGTCCAGATGGTCTTTGACTTTGAGGATTTTGGTTTCTTGATGTAGGTGATCTGTGAGTGCAGTAGCTGTGCAGCCTGTAATGATCTTCAGGGCTTTGTTTTGAATAGTCTGTAAGGTCTTATGATGTGTTTCAGCTAGGTTAGAAGCCCAGGCTGGGCTTGCGTATTCCATCACTGATCTTATGTATTGTTTATGTACTGTGGTGGTAGTTTCTTTGTTGTGTCCAAATTTTGTGTGAGCAAATGACCTAAGGGCGTTAAGTCTGGGTGTCAGTTTCTTTTTAATGTTTGTGGTGTGCTGTTTGAATGTCATATGAGTATCATATGTTACTCCTAGGATTTTGGGTGTGTGTGTATGTGTTAGGGGTGTGTTGTTTATGGTGAGTTGAGGGATGTATTCGTGTTCTCCTGTCCAACTTGTGAGCAGGGTTGCGGTGGATTTGGCTGGGGCTAGATTAAGTCTGTTTGTAGTGCACCAGCCATGTAGTGTGTTGAGATAGGGTTGAAGGAGATCTGTTGCTCTTTTTGGGTCATGGTGTGTGCATGTGAGTGTTATGTCATCTGCATAGGAGGCTAAGTTTATTTGGGGCGTATTGGGTGTAGTTATATCGTGCATGTACAGATTGAAGAGTGCGGGCGATAGGACGGATCCTTGTGGGACTCCGTTTGGAAAGTTTCTGATTTTAGATGACTGACCGGCAAAAGATACGTGTGCACATCTGCCTGCTAGGAAGTTGGCCAGCCACCGTTTTGTGTTGTTGTGCATGTTTGTGTTGTAGATTTTGTTTGTTAGGTTGTGGCGGGGGATGGCATCGAAGGCTTTACTAATGTCGAGTGTGGCTAATAGTGATCTGTGTGGTGGTCTAGCTGAATTGATGCCGTCGAAAGCTCTTTGTGTAAGGTCTGTGAGAAGAGTGTTTGTGGAGTGCAGTGGCCTAAAGCCATGTTGTGTTGGAGCTAGGGGTAGGTCAGGTGTAATTAGTTGTAATACTAGGCGTTCCATGACTTTGGAGGGGGAGCAAAGGAGTGTGATGGGGCGGTGCGAGGAGGGTAGCGTGGGGTCTTTGTTGGGTTTGGGGAATGTGATGATGATACCATGCTTCCAAATGTCTGGTATTGTGTTGTGTGAATAGCTGTAGTTTGATATGTTAGTGAGTGCTTGTATGCCTTGTGGTCCCAGGTGTCTGAGGTGTATGTTGCTTATGTTGTCTAGGCCACAGGCGGGTGAAGTGCTTGAGATTGTTGATGATATGCTTTGTCTGGTGATTGGTGAAGGGTGTATAGTCAGGGTCTGTGGGGAATTGTCTCTTACGTCGGATGACACGTCGGTCGTCTTTGTGAGGTTTTAGGTGGCTGACATGTGAAAGTGATTGATGAGAGTGTTTGCTTGTTGTTTACATGAAGGAGTAGAGTCTGTTGTTGTGATTGCAGCATGTGATTGTGTTGTGTTGCTGTTGGAAAGTGTGATGCTGTTTAGTGTTTTGTATAGTTTTTTGGGGTTTGTTTTGTGATCAAGTGTTTGTAGGAATTTATTCCAATTTAGTTTTTGTTGTTCTTGTATTTTGTTGTTAGTTTGGGTGTTGAGTGCTTGAATTTGTTGGTGTGATGTCTTGTGTGTGGGGTGCTGGGGAGTGTTTCAGTATGTCGCATTGTCTGATGAGGTTTTGAATTTCTGGTGTGAAGTTGGGGTTGTGTCTTTTTCTGTTACCTCTTGGAATGTGTTTCTTGTCAGCGTTTTGGATAGTTTTATTGAGTATGGGTACAGCATTGTTGATGTTAGTGATGGGTGTACTGTTTAGAGTTGTGAAGTGTTGTTCTGTCTCATTTGTGAATGCTTCCCAGTAAGCTCTTTTATAATTGGTGTATGTGTGTTTGTGGCTAGCTGGGGTGAGTCTGGTTTTGGTGGTGATAATGATCGGGAGGTGGTCAGAGCCTAAGGTTCTGACCACCCTCCAGGATGTTGTGGGGGCGAGTTCTGGGGAGCAAAAGGTGATGTCTGGAGATGATAACTTATCTGTTTAAGTTACAGCTCATTGGTATTGGTGGCAATTTTTAAAGATCTTTGAAGATTTTTTGACGAAAAGATCTCAGTCTGTGGTCATTGATGGGTGTCATTCCCCTTCTGTTACTGTTGTTTCTGGTGTTCCACAAGGCAGTGTCCTTGGGCCTTTGCTTTTTATTATTTTTACTGCTGACCTGTGTTCCGAGCTTGAAAATAAACTAATCTCCTATGCTGATGATACAACTTTATATGCGTCAATTCCATCACCAATAGATCGACACGTAATTGCTACTGCTCTGAATAGGGATTTAGCCAAAATTACATCATGGTGTGAACTTTGGGGCATGAAACTTAATGCTAGTAAAACACACTCCATTATCATCAGCAGATCTCGTACCTTGGATCCTCCCCCATCCTTATCTACAAGTTTCTGGCGAGCAAATTGAGAATGTGGATACTCTGCGTTTGTTAGGAATTACTCTTGATCCCAAACTTACTTTTGAAAAGCATATTCGTTCTTTCTCCTCTTCCATTTCCCAAAAAATTGGTCTGCTTCGCAAGGTTTATAAAACATTTGCTTGTGACGCCACAGTTATCAAGTCTTTTTATGCTTTTATTTTGCCACATTTCGAGTACTGCTCACCTGTCTGGTTGTCAGCAGCTGACTGCCATCTCAAGTTGCTTGACAGGTCGCTAAATTCCATCAGTTTTATTCTAGGCCTACCTCATTTGTCTCTTGACCTGTGTCATCGACGTAAAGTTGGTGCCCTTAGTCTTTTTTTAAAGTTTTTAACAACCCTCAGCATCCCTTAAATGGGGTTATGCCTGGGCCCTATGTCCGGGCTCGTGCAACTAGATTCACAAGCAATCTTAATGATCTTGCCATGAGCCGTGTAACAGTCGTGTTAATTTTTCTACTACACAGTTTTCACGGTGTTTTGTGCCGGCCATGGTTGACTTGTGGAATAAGTTGCCAAATGAGCTAGTCAATTCAGCTAATATCTCCATATTTAAGTCTAGAGTTAATGCTTATTTGCAGCATTAATTCTAATTTTTAACTTTATTTTATTCTATTTTATTGTACATTATATTTATACTTGATATCCTCCACAGGTCAAACGACGCTGTTTTTTTAGTGATAACGCAAATTATCTGTTTGTATAAAGATAACAGAAACTCCCCCAACCCTTTTTTTTAAGAAACAAAAATGGTAAAGTGACATAATTTTGGTCTCCATTTTTCCATGGTACGATTTTAGTTACTGGACACCTATTTGACAGGTACCAATTTAATACATATTTTTTTCGGTTTCCATGCATCCAACACCAAGCTACACCTTTTTCTGGTCCGGTAATAGTATTGAAAACGATATAGGGCCTAGCCTAATAACTTTTAAATATGGTTTTCGACGAGAATAAAACGGGGCGTTTGTGCCGAAAAATCTGGCGGGGGGAGTCCGTCGTCGCATTTTTTTTACCCAGGACGCTCGAGGTGACGGCTAGCTGTTTTACTTGCCCCTGATGGCCACATATTGAAGATTATTATAATTCACAGGGGGTTAGAGCCCCCCCCCTCAACCCTGTCCTGTATCCCACGGCCTATAACGCAACTTTTTATAAAAAAATGGACCCAACAACTGGTATATAAGCTTAGCCATTTGAAGTCGACTCGACTTCAATGGCTAAGCTTATATAACCAGTTGTAGTCGACCGCCAAGGCGGGACCGGGAAGTCACTCCGACGTAAAGTAAACAAAGCGACGCTACTTCCACGAACGCCGAGTTGTCTTTATATTTCGTCTCATATATCATTATTAAAGTGTCCCCATTGCTTTTTTAGTGTTTCGTACACTAGAAAAGGGTGTAGCTTGGTGTTGGATGCGTGGAAACCGAAAAAAATATGTATTAAATCGTTGGCGGTACCTGTCAAATAGGTGTCCAGTAACTAATATCGTACCTTTTCCATCTTGATTGCTTTTAGATTGCAGAAATACTTTAGATGCCTAAATTCTCATAAAAATCACGGGGGGCATGCCCCGGACCCCCTTAGAGCTCGCGCCTTCGCCGCTCCGTCGCGCTATAATGATAACAAAATAATAACCATAATGATACACAATTCATACTTTGTGGATTGACACCCTGTGACCTACACTGCATAATATGTTATCTGTGTTTAATGTGATATTATGTACAGCTACAGTATGTTTTTATTTTTTGCTAAGTTGCCGTAGTCTCTCTCCAGTGCCTCCGTGTGTTTTGTGTGGATTGATCTTGATGGTGTTTCTGCACCCTGGTTGGAGACTTCGGCATCTCCTATATAATATAAATAATAATAAATCTCAGTAGCCTAGGCCTATATGACGTCGAAATATATATTTTGCTACATAATAGTGTGTTTTTGATTGTGAGAAGGGCTGCGGATAGACATAAACTAAGTGAATTAATGCCAAAATAGCTACACCACTTGCAGCTAAATACCCACTTCCTACAAGTACGCAACGGCGATCGCTATGAAACGCAAACAATCGGGTGTGTAGCAGGAGGAACTGTTTTTCAGATGCCTATTTACTAAGAATCATTGAACAATAGGCTATATTAACCTAACCTAATATATTAGGCTAGTGGACTATTTATGAATGTAAAATGTAAAAATATCTATATTGTAACATTACCAAATGATTGAGATAAATAGGCCTACAGGTCTACCCACATACATTACCGATTATGCCTACCAAGCATTCTACAACCTCCGAAAAGTTCAAAATATTTCCTCATAGGCCTAGGCTATAGGCTAGCCTATGCTCCAAATATAAAACATAATCACGCAAACTTGTAGATTGAGTCATATTGAAATAGGGCCTAGGCTAAGTGTCGATATAAATCCATATTAGGCCTAGGCTACTCTAAATTATTGGTGAAACAGCACAATATAAACGATCGTTTAGTGCCGAGCTAACGACAGGGGCTCCGTCAGGCTATAGCCTATTTTGCGAAAAACTTCCTCATAGGCCTTAGGCCTAGCTACTTATATAAGCTTCACACGCAAAACATAGCAGCATTAACGTATAGATTGGGTCCTATTACACAAAGTTTGTCAATATCAATTCATATTATTCTACAGTTTAAGTGAAACCACTGTGGCCTACGCCACGGCGATTGGTATGAATAGTAAAAGTTCAAAATATAAATTTCCTCATTGCCTATAGCCTAGCCTAAGCTTCAAATTAACAAAAATTACACTAACGTGTAGATGGAGTCATAGGCCTATTGCATTATAGGCTAATTGTAGATGTAAATTGCTATACATTACAGTAAAGGCCTAGGTGAAACAGACCAATATAGGCTAAGGTCGGACGTTGTTATTGTTGTGTGGGAGCCACAGCAGGTGTGCAGCCAGGACGCTTGGCTTGGCGTGTGGGATACAATTTGCCGGCGCTACTGGCTGGAAACGGAGACTGGAGAATGACGAGAATTTGGCCCAGTGTGATGCTTAAGGTTTGTCCTCGCAAAAACAAATTTCGCTCTTGGCTTAAGTGTGGCTTAAGCCAAAACGTTCACAATGCACCTTTGGTTTGACTGTCTCTTGAGTTTGAACAAACCTACTTTTTTTCTTCTTCTTCTTCTTCTTATTGTTTAAATGTTCAGTTTGCTTTTTTTTTTTCTTGTGAAAACTTCATGGCTGTCGACACCTATAAACCCTGCCATGCTACATTTACCATTGACAGCGAGGGACGAAGTAAAGGAAAGCTTAACTAAAGCGCGGTTCCATCTCCGTTTTGGACGGACATCGATGACGTAGGTTCGTTCACGTGTTTATTTTATAAAAAGAAAATTTACAAAGAAAGAAATAGGCTTGAGAAGCCAAAGAACTCATTTTGTGATAGAGTGGTAAATGAGTGGAACGCACTGCCCCAGTATGTAGTCGATTCCGAATCAATAAGGGAGTTTGAAAGTAATCTTGATAAAGCATGGGGAAAACAAGATTTGAAGTTTGATTATAAAACAAAAATACAGAATAGTAAAAATGCTGCGTCTGCTACCGCCGCCGCCAACACCGTGAACGACCGCAGCAGTGCAAGTACTAGTACTGAGCTGGATACACAGGCATAGTTTGCCTTTTTCCAGAGGATCTACTGTAAGAAACTGTAAGAAACTGTAAGAAAAGTGATGTGTGCTCCGGCAGGTGGGAACCGAGGCTAGAAGCACTCCGTCACGGCCGGATCAGAGTTGAATCGGTTCTTACTTACCTGGTGGGCTTCCCAGACCCCAGAGCTAAGTGGTAGGTCAGGGTCCACGGAAGCCACACACTGCTGATGCCCCCGCCCAAAGATAATTAAAATTTGTAGTAAAAACAGGGAGTATAGAAATCTATGGACTGGAAAGTGCATCATAGCAGCTACGTTAACCCTCTCACGTTGAGCTGCTGAGATGCGGACACCATCCAGCTCTCCTGAGCTATCAGAAGAGACTGGATGACTCCGTTGTCGACGCCTGCCCGGGATGTAACACAGCACCCCATACCATTCATAGAAGACTGCATTTCACACAACCACTTACGACAACAACACAATCTACACTCAATGAGAGCTCTGTGGGAAAGCCCGATCGTGGCCGTGGCCTTTCTCAGGGACTCGGGGCTGGTCGGGCCAGGCAGCTTAGGGAACACACAACAACAACAACCCTCTCACGTCCTGACGCAATTTTCAGCCTCTTAGGGATTCTTAAAGGCCTTAGATACCATCAGGGGTATTTAGAAACCTTTAGTTTAGTTACTTCAACATCTGCAGTTGTCTTTGAGTTAGCTTTGGGCAGAAAACTAATTTTGGAGACGGTACCGTAATTATAACGAGTGAAAGAACTCTATTTATATTGCTAATTTTTTTTCCCTTGGCAACCTCTGATACCCAAGCGGGCTCGCTTGGTGTAGTGACTAGCGTCTCGGACTTCCACCCAGAAGGGCCGGGTTCGCGCCCACAATGCTCGGCGCATTAATGATTTTTTCACAAAGCAACTGAGTCGTTACCCATCCCTCATGAGCAAAGGTATGGGGTTGTAGTACAGAAGGACCCAATGGAAATACGCCTAATCGGCCTTATTGAGCTAACTTAGCTAGCTTAGCATGCGCTAGCTTTAAGAACTATTATTATTATTATTATATGGTAGTGAGAGGGTTAACAAAAAAAAAAAAACAAAAGGGGGGTACAAGTATAAGTGGTTGAGGAGGCCAGAAGGTTTTTAACATCGAGAAACAAAATCATGAATATTCATTAAAATGAGTTCTTTTCCTTCTCAAGCCTCTTCTTTTCTTTGTAAATTTTCTTAGAGGACACTACAAGAAAATTTACACAAGAAAGATAAATAGGCTTGAGACAGGGCAAAGAACTCATTTTTGTGATGAGAGTGGTAATGAGTGGAACGCCACTGCCCCAGTATGTAGTCGATTTCCGAATCAATAAGGGGAGTTTTGAAAGTAATCTTGATAAAGCATGGGGAAGACAAGCATTTGAAGTGTGATTATAAAAAAAAAATACAGAATAGTCAAAAATGTTGAGTCTGCTACCCAGCAGCCCCGGCCGCCGCCAACACCATGAACAACCGCAGCAGTCCAAGTACTGGTACGGAGCTGGATACACAGGCCTAGTTTTGCCTTTTTTTTTCCCCCAGAGGATCTACTGTAAGAAAACTGTAAGGAATATAAAACTCTTGCAAGATAGTCGAGAAGGGTCAGCCTTGAAAGATAATAGGTTAGGTCAGGGTACCAAGATCTGTGGGCAAAGAGTTCCACAGAGACACATATCTAAATTAAAAAAAAAAAATCTTAATTTCAAGCTGGCATATCGAGTGAGCAATTTTATGATGGGTGACCCCTGGTTGCAAAATATTGGGGACGAATCAAAAACATCTTCAGGAGTAAGGAGTTCAGAGACCGTGAAATTTTGCCAGTACTTAATTGTGTCATGCCTAAGAAGTCTAACCCTTAACCGGGAGCCTGCGGGGAGACTCTAAGAGTTCCCCCCCCCCGGCGCACTGCGGGAAACTCTTAAGAGTCAGAGAAAATAAAAAGTCAAACTCTTTTGACCTCGGAAAAAAAAAAAATATTGGTTTTTATACTTTTTTTTTTTTATTTTTTTTATTGTTCTTTCGCCCCTGGGCCATGCACAATCTCAGTCCTACCTACTCCCCTCCTCTTCCCCACGTTTCCTCCAATCTCCTTCAGTTATCACCTATTTTCCCTGTTATTCCCTTATTCTGAGGATAGTTTTTTTCGTGCGAACATTAGAAATCCGATTGGAGGGTGTGGTTCATCATGCCTTATAGCAAGCGAGTGCAAGAGAGAGAGAGAGAGTTATCGATCGACTGTGTCTCCAGGGCTTGGTGGGAACATTGGCGGGGGAAAAGCAGATTTGCCTCACCATACATTATACAACTCTGCGGGTATCTCTATATCGTCCGATTTTGACCATCCCAAACGCTGTTTTCACTATCGTTTTATTGTTGTTTCCAGGTTTAATATACCTTTATAATCAACCCATAATAGGCGCATATGATAAACATATTAATGCTCTAATGGCACAAGAATATTTTTAGTGACGGAAACCCTCCAAATACGTCAGCACAGGGTGGACGTGTTCCAATTACCCCCATGCGCACTTCAGAGGTTAAGGGAAAATAGGTTTTAATATCCTCAATCTCTCACCATAATCAGAGATTCTCGAGACCCCCAATAGGATTTATCCAGTGTCTCTCATGCCAAACAGAATCCCCAGTAGTCCTGGTATTATTCTAGTTCCGGTTTGTTTTCACAGCAAACACTCAATCAATTTTATATGGCTTCTATAATTTGTCATATACATACCTCATTCCTAGCCTATATCCCGGTCCTAGCAGCGCAAATGGAATTATCAGTACTGGATGTGAAAAGTTAATATTTACCTCATGTTATCCACAGCCAAAGCTGAAGATTGCAAAGTAAATACCATAGACTTAATTCATATACATACCTTTTTTGTTCGTCGACCGTCACTCTTTTATATTTTATACCAAACCAGCGGGGTGGTTGGTGCCGCCCCGCACCTATAATACTAGATAGGTTAGGGTGTAAGGTTGTTAGGTTAGCTATTTACCCCTCATTTTCGTCGGTTTTATTCCTGACCACGCGGATCCATGACCCCTCCTCACAATTTCCCCTGATCTTCATAGCTCTTCCCCACCCCCACTAGTGTGGGGCCAATGTTGGTATGATTGTTTGGATAATGGGTAAATACTCATTTCCGCCTAGTCCTTAGTTATAACAACAACACGTGATATTAGGGTTAAAACACCGACAAAGGTAGAGTCGGTCAATTAAAGTCACCAATTTTCATTTGCCAACATTATGGCATGTAAAAACTTTGTGGTAAACTATCAATGGAAGTTAAATTATTTTCTAAGCTATAATGATTCAAATAAAATCAATCTAAATTAAAAGTACTCCATATCTAGTATTAAATTCAATCTGAAAAAAGCTAACTTCTGTCCAAAGGTCTCACATAATAACTTAATATAATACTTCTATCGGGTTAAGTTTATAAGGGTTAATATTAGCAAAGAATTAACTCACCAATAGTTCCACGTGGCAACGGAAACAAAAGGAGAACGTTTTACCCAAGATGGCGGACAATGGGGAAACAAGACTTCGCGCCCTGAGGCTCGAGTCAAGTGAACGAAAGGAATAAACTATTATAGGGGAATGGACATGAAATACTATGCCTTATCTGTCAGTCAGTCATGGCGTCGATGAGAAGCGTCGTGATGGGTGTAGCTGTATTTATTGCTGGTCAGTGTATTGTGATTAGAGGCTACAAAAGCTCGATCAACTGAGGTGGGCGGAGATATTAGATGTAATACTGGTCGGGTGTTAAGTGGAGGCTCTGAGCTGTCTTCCTAAGAAGGCACACCTTGCTGCATTGTGCAAACTGCCAGGAGCCTCAAAATTATTCGTACGCATCTAGGTTGCTCTATACGAGTAAATTATATTTAATATATACGATAAATTCATATATACCTACATAAAAACCATGTCAATATTGCTTAACCTCTGAAGTGCGCATGGGGGTAATTGAAACGTCCCCCTCTACCCTGTGCTGACGTATTTTGAGGTTGTTTCCGTCACAAAATAGCAAATGTCATTGGCCAGTAATAGTAGCATAATACTAGCATTTAAATATTAGGATTAAATAGCTGTTCCCATCACTAAATTTTGTTATTTTAACCATAAATAGCAATAATACTTATCCATAATGCGCCCACTATTATATGTTGATTATAAAGGTATTTTAACCTGTACAACAATAAAACCAAGTGGAAACAGCGTTTGGATGATCAAAATCGGCGATACAGGCCGGGGAGTTTACACAATGTATGGCCTGAAGGCAAACCTCCCAGCCACACCACTTGCTCCTCCACCTCTGGAGAGAGACTAGTCGATCGATTACTCTCTCTCTCTCTCCTTGCCCACTCCGCTTGCTAACAGTGACTTACAACGCCCTGCTACCAACGCGCTAATGTTAGCACGGGAAAATAGACCACAGGAAAAGGGAGAACAGGGAAAAATAGGTGATAACTGACGGAGGGTAGGAAACTGGGGAAGGAGGGGTGGTGGATGGTAGGGTAGTGATATTTGGCATGGCCCAGGGGCCACAAAAAAGAAAAAAACAATTATTTTTTTTTCCGGTGTTTTAAATTGGATTTTTGTTTCCCCTGACGTCTTAACCCGGGAATGCGGGAAGATTAAGAGTTCCCCGGCGGACTGCGGGAAAGACTCTAACCTAACCTACAACGTGCGCATGGGGGTAATTAAACCACATCTCCCCTGTGCGCATGCAATTGTGATGTGTTTGTGCACTAAAATATTCATTGTAACCTTGATAGCATTAATACTAAATCCATATTCGCCTATTATGGGTTGATTATAAAGGTATTAACCTGAAACAACAATTAAAACGAGTGAAAACAGCGTTTGGATGGTTCAAAATCGGAGATCAGTCCGCGAGTTATATAAATGTATGGGGTGAGGCAAGCTGCTTTTCCCGCCAATTTTTTCCGCCAAAGGCCACTCGAGACACAGTGTCGGATCGATATCTCTCTCTCTCTCTCTGCACGTCGTTTGCTAACACTGATGACAATGCCCTGCCTTTGGCAACTCCGCTAATGTTAGCAACCGAAAATATACCTCAGAATAAGGGAATAACAGGGAAAATAGGTGATAACTGAAGGAGGGGAGGTTAGAGAACTGAGATTTTGCATGGCACCAGGGGCCAAAAAAAAAAAAAAAAAAAAAAAATGTCCAAAAGTTGATTTTTTTTTTTCCTCTGACCCTCTTAAGAGTCTCCCCGCAGTCCGCCGGGGAACTCTTAAGAGGTCTCCCCGTCAGTTACTCCGGGTTTAATAGTCAGAGAAAAAAAAAAAATAAAACTTTAAAACATCGAAAAAAAAAATGAAATTTTTTTTTTGTTTTTTTTTTTTGCCCCTGGGCCATGCAAATTATCACTCCTCTCCCTCCCCCCCTTCCCCACTTTCCTCCCCTCCTTCAGTTATCAACCTATTTTCCCTGTTATTCCCTTATTCTGAGGTATATTGTCGTGCTTAAACATTAGCGAGTTGCAAGCAGGGCATTGTCCATCACTGTTAGCAAACTGAACTCCCCCAGATCAAATGATCTAACCTTGTCAAGTATTGCCATAGGAACGCGAATTCTGACAATAAGATACCACTGACTATCATTTTCCTGTGTGGCTGAGCCCTAGGGTGTCTTAGCGATCGAGTATGGCACTCCATATCTGCCCTAAAATTTGCTAAAACTCCTCAACCTTATGCTGTGGTTCTGCGAAGCTTTAAACAAGGCATCACGACATGGGGCCATCTACAACTGGCTCTTGATCCCCGTATGTGGACTTTTAATAATTGGTACTGCCTCAAAATAACTAATCAGCTAACTACCCGCAAAACCATCTATCCCTTCCATTTGTCCCTTCAGTAGTTGAAAACTTGCGAACATTATCCAAAGAGGATTCATGTACTGTAGGACCGAAATACGTCTCAAAAAAGCTAACCACTCAGTCCAATTTGCCCCACAAATGTAGGAAGATTGAGCTTTGGTAGCGTGCACAGTGGTGTTTTGGGTCAACCCTTCTATGAGGTCCCTTTCCTTGCCCTCCCTTTCTTACTTGCGACAGCAAGGCTGTAATTTCAAAGACAGGTTCATCATAGAGGGCGCGATTATCACACTCTGTATACTCATCTCTTCTCTTCCTCCTCTGTCATGCCTGCCACATTTCACCTCAACCTCAGAGCCATAAT
>CM064485.1:29947395-30058009 GCA_032716605.1 Paralithodes platypus | reverse complement strand
ACGCCCGGCCCGTTACGGGGCAAGTCAGTGGCCTTCAGAATGGCCAATCTGAATGCAGTTCACTGTATTCCGAAACAAGGGTCAACGCGGTTCAGGAAGTTGCTACTCGTGTCGGAAGAGATTTTTGTTCTAGCCACCAGTCTAGATATTTATCTACACCCATCTCACCTACCAGGCGTAGCGAACGTCTGGGCAGCCGCTCTGTCCCGGAGGACAGAGCACGGACCGTAGAATGGGAGCTCAAGCAACCGTTTTAGACCTAATGATTGCGGAGCTCTCCCATCCACAAGTGGATCTTTTTGCATCCGAGGAGACCTCACAAGCTCCCTCTATACCTCACCCGCCGGGCGATTAACGCCGGCAGGGGGGCCAGACGACCCATAGTGACAGACTAGAACAGATGGAGCTACATCTATCTGTTTCCGCCGCCAGATGCGTCAGCTATTGTGCCACGTAGTGAACAAACTACGAGTTTATCGAGGATTAGTACGCTAATCGAGCCCCTGTGGCCGGCGCAGTTGTGGTACCAGCAGGTAATAATGTGGTGCCCGGACAGGTATCGCTCCCGGTCGCGGTACTTCCACTTAGACACGTTGGGCACACCGAGGAGACCTCGCTGACTTTTGCATTCAGGACATTCAGGCGGGCCAAGTGGCTAGCACCATTCGGTAGGGACATGACCAATAAATTGCTCACTCAATATACACATTCTTCTAAGCGACAATACCAATCTACATTGGAAAGCTTTTACTTCTGGGATTGTTTAGAACGGAACAAACTGTACCCTCAGTGGCATTGGTTTTTAATTACTTGAACTATCTGTTTGAGCAGAAACGTGTTGCTGTGGGTACTTTGAAGAATCACTTAACTGCGATTAGAGTGCACTTTTTCGACCTGGAAAGGTCTATCCATACCGGTGGCGGAGGGAACCAGGATTTATGGCGAGCGTGTTTTTTAAACTCCGCCCACCTCCCCGTCAGCTCATGCCTAACTTGGTCTCTGGGACAAAAGCTTGGTCTTTACTTCATTCTCGTCTGTATCAAAATACTGCAGACTTTGCTTTAATCTTAAAGAAGGCAGTTTTCCTTTTGGCTTTGGCCACCGGAAACAGAGTGTCTGAGCTGGCGGCGATGAGCAACACACCTAATTGTCTTAGGTTTGGTTGGCTTAATGATTCAATTTCCATTGCACCGTCCCCGGCGTTTGTAGACAAGAATGAGCATAGTGCACACCTGTTTTCTGAGTTGACGGGGTGCCGGCGTTTTTACAAAAGGGGAAAGGTGCATCATAAATTTATGTCCAGTGCAAGCCCTCTTAACCAAATATTTGCGAATAGCTCCTCATAACCCCCCACGGTGCTTTATGGGTAGCGAGTACGGGGGTAAAACGCTTAATTAAACGGCGATTAGCCTCTCGTCTGGTAGAAGTCATTAAAAGAGAGTAATCCCGGCGTTGTGGGTAGGGCCCACGATTTACGCAAGTGGGCGCCCTCTTTACGTTTCCTGAAAAACTTTTCAGTTGAAGATATTGCGTCCACACAGTTGTGGGCGTCTAATCATACGTTTCTCTCTAGATACTTGTCAGTTGCTCTAGACAAACCTTCCTTACCATCTATAGCTTTAAGGCAATGGGTCTAGGTGGCCTTGCATTCCCTTTTTTTTATTTCGAAGGAAAGGGGGGGGGGGGGTGCAGTCAGTGCACATAGGACACCCTAGACCCGCACCCCGGCTATGAGAGCTGTGATACAATTTAAGGTTAAAATGTGATATTGAAAATTTTCTCTGCGCGAATTTGTGCTAGTACAAAGGTTTAGTACAAAACAGACGGTGTTGTTATAGTAGTTTTAGCTGCGAAAGCAAGGTAACATTAGTTCAATGGGAGTTTCATTAGCCATGGATCTCCACATGTATTTTGGGGTTTATGATGTGCCCACATAGAAACTTATAACTTATTATTTTTTTCACCACTAGTTGAGTGGGGTGCCTTTTGTAAATACAGATCTGTGTTCAGAATCTACAGGGTTACCTATTTTTGTCGGGCAGGCTTCTTTGAAGCACGCACCTGCCTGAAACCCCTTTTCTTGTATATTTCCGGCCTACGCCGTGTTTATTAAATACATTTTTTCAAAAGTAAGATACGTATGGTGGTTGTTTTTGATTTATCTGCTGGTCTAGAGTTACTGAATATGATTACGAATGTCCCCCTCCAGTCTTAGATATCAGAGCATGTTCGTCAATGATGGAGCGGGCCACTAATTAAAATTATAGGTTTGATTCCTGTAAGGAGATAAAGAAAAACCTAATATTTAGATAGTGGCCCCATAATCATTGACGACTGGGGCCCTCCCGACCGTCCCCTTCCCATTCGTTGATGTATTAAGGATTTTGGTTTACTTGATATCGTCAGTGAAGGAGGAATGACGCCTGATTCAGCGTCTGGTCAAGGGAAATCCACACAAAGTACATCCCACGATATGATGGGAAAAAGCTTATTGGATAGTTATTCTTATTTTCTTTTTGTTTTTATTTTTTACGAAGTTTTTTCGTAGTGAGCAACCCCAATTCATAATGGACTGAAGCCATGAGTGAGGTCGCGTGCGCTCATGATGACAGGCTCCTCAGTTTGTAAATGCTCTGACGCGGTAGATTCAAACTACGGCGGATTAGTGTTTGAAGAGGATGCCTTATGTAATAGGCGATGTTCGTCATGTTCCGTCAAATGATTACGGGGCCACTACTAAAATATTAGGTTTTCTTTATGCTCCTTACAGGAGTCAAACCTATAACTATTATAGGTTTGACTCCGGTGAAGGAGAATAAAGAAAACATAATATTTAGTAGTGGCCCGTAATCATTGACGAACATGCCTAGTACATAAGGCTATTCCTCTTCAAAACACTAATCCGCCCGTAGTTTTTGAATCTTAACGCGCAGAGGCATTTAAAAAACTGGGAGCCTTCATCATGAGCGCACGCGACCGTCACTCAGGGCTATCAGTCATTATGATGGGTTCTCACTACGAAAAACTTCGTAAAAAAATAAAAACAAAAAGAAAATAAGAATAACTAACTACATAAGCTTTACATCATATCGTGGAATGCTACTTGGTGTGGGATCTCTGACCAGACGCTGATTCAGGCGTCATTCCTCCTTCACTTACATATCACAAGTAAACACACAACAAAATCTCAAATACAATCAACCAAAGAATGGGAACGGGGACAGGTGCGGGGAGGGGCCCCAGGTCGTCAATGATTTACGGGGGCCACTACTAAATATTAGGTGTTCTTTATCTCCTTACACGGAAGTAAAACCTCATAATTTATTAGTGGCCCCCTCCATCATTGGAACGAACATGCCTCGATTTCTAAGACTGGAGGGGGACATTGCGTAATCATAATCATAACTCTAGAAAAGCAGTAAATTAAAAACAACAACATAGGATATTCTTACTTATGAAAACATAAATATTTAAACTCCGGCGTAGGCCGAAAATATACAAGAAAAAGGGGGTTCAGGGCAGGTGCGTGCTTCAAAGAGACCTGCCTGACAACCCCCCAAAATGGGTAACCCTGAAGATTCTGAACACAAGATTCTGTACGTTACAAGGCCACTCCCACTCAACGAGTGGTGACAAAAAATAACATGTTATAAGTTTATATGTGCCACATGAATAAACCCCAAAACTAAACTTGGAGATAAATTGCCAAAAAAGGAACTCCATTGTTCTAATATATAAATTGCTTTCCGCAGCTAAAACTACTATAACAACACCGTTGTTTTGTACTTAACATTGTACTTAGCACCAATTTCTCGCTGAGAAATTTTCATATCACCATTTTCTAACCTAAATTGTATCACAGCTCTCATACTTCCGGCCGGGGGTCTAGGGTTGTCCTATGTCAACTGACTGCCACCCCCACCCCCATCCTTCCCGTGAAAGGTAAAACAAAAGTGACTGCAGGGCCACCTAGACCCTCTTGCCTTAAAGCTATACATGGTAAGGAAGGTTTGTCTAGAGCAAATGACAAGTATTTATTAGTGGCCCCTCCATCATTGACGAAACCATGGCCTATTACATAAGGATCTACCTCTTCAAAACACTAATCCGCTTTGTAGTTTTGAACTCTACCGCGCAGAGCATTTAAAAAAACTGAGGAGCCTTCATCATGAGCGCCCAACGCGACCTCACTCATGGCTTTCAGTCATTATGAATTGGGTTCTCACTACGAAAAAAACTTCGTAAAAAGAACAAAGAAAAAGAAAATAAGAATAACTATCCAATAAGCTTTGCAATCATACGTGGATGTACTTGTGTGGATCTCTGACCAGACGCTGATTCAGGCGTCATTCCTCCTTCTCTGTCTCTGCGCTCAGCCCCGCCCGGAACGTGCCTCCCCACAGCGCCGCTTGGCCGCATTCGTTTGCGTCCCTAGTGAGTTTTTTCTCATTTGTTTACTCCAGGAGGGATCGAGTAAGGTTAGGATAGGCGTAGTAGCAGGAGTGTCCTGGGCTGGATTGGCCCGCAGTGTGCAGTGTATTTTGGGTAGTGTGTGTGGGGCATCTATTTCGGATGTCCCCTCGGGTGGTCAGTTGTGGGACATAGTGAACTTTTTCACAGTGGAGTTAGTTTGTGATGCAGAGGCGGCTTGCACTATAGGCAGTTTAATTATTGGCTGCCTTTTATCTTTCTGACTGAGGTAAAAAAAAGCTTGTTGTTTTCTGACAGTTCCCAGCGTATTTTTGCTTCACTTAGTGAAGTTTTTCGGTGGGTCCCGAGTCAGTCTTCCCTGGCGTTGGAAGTTTTTGCTACGGTGGTGTGTTGGCCCCGGTGGTTCCTGTTGTGATATTTCCAGTGTTTGTGTATATTTTCAACTGTTATTATGCCGTCTGCCTAGGCCTAGCCAGCCGACTCGTAGCTTTGCCACATGTATACTAGTGTTATTATTTATTATTTAGTAAATATGCCCTACTGTGTAATGTGTATCCGGGTTTTAGGGTGGTATTGGCTAATTCCTCGGACGATAATTGTTTCCTGGTTTAGTTGTGTAGTTGGCTAATTCCAACGGATGAGGGTGGTTGACCTTGGGTTAGTCGTGCGTTGGCTATCCTCGTGTCTTGTGGTTGTTCAGATGGTGTCTGTTCAGGGTGGGGGTCCTTCCGGCGGGTTTTTTTCTCGGTTTCAACATGAAAAAATCCTGGCAGGCACAGACGAGCGTGTTGCGGTCCCGACACGGGGTTGTTAAAGGCTTGTATCCCCGGCGTGGGGTGGGGGGGTCTGTGGCATCTCCAGGACTGAGTCTCTGTGGGTGCCTGGTTTTCAGGCCCTCCTTTGATTCCCGGCGGGGATGGCTGTACCCATTTCCATATACAAACGGCGTTCTGTTGGGAACAATACGTTTTTGTAAGTTTTTTCTCTAATGGTTTTATCGACAACCACATGAAAAAACCTAGCTGTTGTTTAGGCTTTCCTCCACAGGCGATCGTTTTACACAGACGTAATTGGGGGACACTTATGGGGTTACTTTTTTAGGACTTCTCACCCGGCGGGTGCACACCTGGGTAGGGGGGGATGGGAGGAACCGACTTCTGTCTTTTCAGTTGTTAAACCAATAGTGAACAATCCATTTTAGTGATTACTCTGTGTATCGCTGCCTTTACCTCTTACGGCGATTGAAGGTAGATTACAATTAGGTTAAATATCGCGATTCTCACACCTGGGCGGGGTGCCTCCTCGTAGAGTGGGGGGAGGTAACTAAACTAAGGACATTTTTACAACATGCAATTTTCGATGGAACTCTAATTTAGTTTAGGATACAATTTAGGTATCGCCGACTCCTTCTAACTTACGGCGATCTTTTGTGACAATGTTTTAAAACATTAAACAGATCTCAGAGCTCGTAATCATCCCCTTGCCCTGGCTCTTCTACGAAAATAATTCAAGGGGGGTCGGCCGTCTTTATGGGGGTTGCTTGGGCTTTTTACAAAATTTGAATCTTGAGACAGTCACACACCTAAAGAGATGAGAATATAAGTGCCATGCTGGACCATTATATCAGAGAAGGTTAGTTCTTCACTTTCTTTAGCAAAAGATTTGTTTAAGATTTTTTACACCCCACCGCGTCGCGAGCGAGATGTGTTAGTGGTGTTGGGCTTTGTCCATCTCTAGTTACCCGGCGGAGGGTGGTTTTAACACTTGTGGTGCGAACATGTTGGGTAAACTTTATTAGAGCATTACTTCCTGATTCCTGGAAATTTCTTTTTTCCTTTTTTTCCAGAGCTGAGCTCGGGGCGGCGGACCAATACCCCAATCCAGGACAACCCGGCGGACGGTAGTGTGGTGTGTCACCCACCATTCTATGTCTTCATGGCTACCGTGGCCCAGTTTTTGCCTGTGCACTACCCCTACTTGTGCTGGTTATCCTATTTTTGCGCCAATTACCCTTTGCATAAGGTGGTGTTAAATGTCTAGAAGTTGTCAAGGGGTCTCGGGTATGCATGTAATTGTTTCTTTTGCTCCCAATTAGCGTGTTAAACACCTTACGAGCGGCCTATGCTTGGGTTGATTTATATGTACCGCACAGCGGGGGTGTTTTTAGCCAAAATAGGGCTGTTTCGTGCTCAATTTTTCATGCCTAAATAAGACCCAGAACGTTAAAACAAGTACCTATACCCTGAAAGGCATAAACAGGCTTTCGAATGCACCATACAGAGCTTTGAAGCCACCATAACGATCCTGGATATGAGGAGAGTTTTCTTGCAATAAACCGTGGCAACTGCGGAGTGCAAAAAGGCAGGTAATTCGGTACTTGTCGGTACATAATTGAGTATGTAGCGGAGGTGAGGAGGGAGGAGGGAGCTGAGATTGTTAGTCAGTCGGATGTGAGAGAGGGAGGAGGAGCTGAGATTTGTTTCAGTAGGTTCGCGCGGTGGTCTGGAGAGTCATAAGCTGCTAGTCTCTGTCACCACTTGTCTCTCTCTCTCAGCAGCCACATTTAAGTAGGCTGAAATGCCCGCGACTATGTCGAGCGCCGGGCCACCCAAGCGCCGCCACATAGTCCCAGTTTATTTTAACTCGATTATGTTGCTCGCCGCCTAATTAAGGGTTAAAGTCCTTTGTGAGAATGATAAGACCGCGGCGGTAGCGTTGAGAGAGGTCCGACAACAGATGTCGGCCTAAACTACCATTGTCGCGCATAAGTCACTTCAATGTGACAACGTCCCACTTTGGGATAGATTGCTGTCAGAACACCCTCCCCCTAAAACGTTCCTCTAGAGTCACGAGTATTAAGCCGACGGAGACTAGTCAGGGTTCTGTATCGTCTGCGGCTACACCTAAACGCCCGAGAGAGCCTACACCCCCGGCATCCGCCTCCTCGTCGCGGGCGAGATCTAGGTCAAGGTCACCTCTCAGACACCAGTCATCTAGTCGTGCCTCTTCACCGGCGAGTAAGAAGAGTAAGACGGAAGGTTCCACCAGTGGCCACGGCGGAGAATCCTCCAGATCTAAGACTAGTTCGCGGTCACACCGCAGCCATAAATCCTCCAAAAAGGATTCACATAATCGGAAGTCCTCTCGACATTCCCCAAAGTCTAGTGCATCTCATCGTACCTCTACACCTGACAGAGTTTGTGTTACGGCCTCAGAGTCCAGTGCATCGCCTGTCCCAAAAGAGGATTTGCCAATTAATATTTTAACCCTGGAAATGGAAAGTTCAGGGGGTTCAATAATTGAGAATGTTTCAGACTCTCAAGAGAGCGTAGGCCAGGGCCTCGGTGTTTGGCGGTTTGCTCAACCAGGGTCTGACCACCCACGTCCGACTCATACGAGTCACACAGTAGCCGAAGTCCACAGGGACGCGGCGATCCCATCCTCTATCCCAGACTTATCTTGGAAACAAGGTACCCCTGCCTCGGCGGGGTCTTCTCAGGAGGATCGGGAGGAAAAAGACGAAGTTTCAATAATTTCGGATATGGAAGGACAAGGGTCAGGCTCAGGCTTGGACGCCGCACGGGATAATAATGATTCACCTGTAAGTTCTTCATCAAACCAGTTTGTTACAGCACAAGAAATTGATGGGTTGCTTACTCATGCTTTATCTAAATTTTTTGGTCAACAACAGGAAAACCCCACAATGGACTTGGGGGCTCCCTCGACAAGTTCTACGGTACGGCCTCTGATGACGTCAATTGATTTATCTAAGATTCCTAACCCTCCTACTCTGTCACCTGCAAGGAGCACTAAGCCTGCTACGGCGGCATTGACAACTTCAAATGTCAGGGTCATAACGGATGTCAATCCACCCCCTCTAGACAAAGCGCCTCTTAGAAAGGTAGCTATGCCCCTGCTTTATGGGCCAGACGAGTCATGGGTTCTTTTGAACCCCTCTAAACCAGAGCTTGCCCAACCTACCTTGTCAGGGGAACTCCCGGTACCGGTACCGCGTGAGTGGTTTATCCAGGGCAATAAGTCAAAGAAATTAAGGGCCATGGATGCCTTGGGTAATGTTCTGGACGTAAACATCAAGGCTATACCTAGTTATTATCACCAAGATTATTTTGTGTATGCTTCTAAGCCTGCTTTACCCCCTGCCTCAGCTTCAAAACTATTTTCAGACTGGTCTAAGCTGGATGGGTTTAATGATATTAAGACTCTGTCAGCTCTTACTCCTGAACTAGATTTACGGACCGTCACAGACGACGCAGCTAATCCAGTTTTGAAGGTGGGACAGTTGGGTCCAGGACCTTGGGTGGATTGGGAGGTAGAGGCTCAAAACTTTGCAACCACTTTCACTTCTAAATCTTCCCACCAGATCCCTCAAGATACACATTCATGGTTCTCCATGCCGGTGGGTTCTGCCGGCGGAGTCCCGTCAGCTTTGTTTGCATTCCTAGCTGCCCCTAAGATTAATCTTTGTGAACTGAAGGACCCGTTCACTACCCCTACCCCTACTCACCTAGACAGAGAATTTAGGCTACGGGGAAAAGCTTTTCGCCTGTTTTCACAGTACATAGTATCTCAGCAGGTGGCTAAGTCTTTACTACGGTCCACTCAGGCAATCGCAGACGCGGATGCTCGAAGATCGGTTGAGTTATCCCGGCGACTGATTCTTCAGTCGTCAATCCAATCCTTAGGTGACATACGCACCGCCTTGCTTGAGGCGGTGCGAGCACGACAAGATCTTAGGATGTCGTTAGTTCGCAAGCTACCTGATCGCATTGCTAACCAGGTGGTGATGTCACCAGTACTTACTCCATCTTTAATGTCCCCTGAAGTATGGCGAACGGTGTTCAATATGGCACAGGCCGTTAAGCACAGTCCCACCCCTTCTAAGAAACCTGCATTTAACTTCCCCAAACCCAGGCCTCCTACTAAAGCTCAGCCAGGGGGTTCTAAACCTTTTCTTCCGCCTAAGTCCTCCCACTCCCCCCAGGGTCAGTACAGGCATAGACAGAGTAGGTTTTCAGGACAGAGAGGACGCGGCCAGCATAAGCCAGGTCAGAGCCAGTCTTCGGCCCACACCAGCCAGCCGGCAAAGCGTCCAGCACCACCAACCCCACCATCAAAAAACTAAAGTCTCTCTCACTCCCGGTGCCAACCTTAAGGCCGGAGGAATCGAGGGAAGTACAGCCGGCGAACCCTTGTCTGCTAACTGGGTCGTTCCGAACGTGTCACCAAGCATGGCCGTTAAACACTTGGGCACGGATGGTGGCACGCAAAGGCATCACTTGGCAGTGGCTCCGGCGACCTCGCTTACGTCAGCCGACAACGGCGAATTGTGTTCTTTAGAGGTGGAGTCGCTGGTCCAGGAAATGATTGCCAAGAATGTCATCATCCCGGTCCCCCCAAATTACCCTGTATTCACGTCCAAACTATTTTTGGTTCCCAAACGGGACAGTGTTCAGATGAGGCCGGTCGTAGACCTGTCTTATCTGAATCTTCACATTCACAACGAATCTTTCAGAATGTTAACAGTACACCAAATCAGGCTAACACTTCCGCCGGGAGTTGGATGTGTTCACTAGACCTGACAGACGCTTATTGGCACGTATCGGTCAACAAAAGATTTCAAAGGTTTTTGGCCTTAAGGATCAGGCACCAAAATTTTGTTTTTCAGAGGATGCCGTTCGGTTTGAACCTAGCACCTCGATTATTCACGAAACTAGTCCGGCAAGGCCTGATGCCATTGTTAAAACAGGGGATCAGAGTGTTGTGGTATCTAGACGACTGGCTGGTGGTGGCAGAGACACAACAATTATGCATAAAACATGTCAATATCATTTTAAATCATGTCAAAACTCTAGGCTTCAAGGTAAATCTGGTAAAGTCAAACCTTGTTCCCTCAAGAGTAATTCAGTGGATAGGGCTGGTCTGGGACACCGCCGCTCTCACTCTGAGTCAGAGTGTGGACAATCGCAACAGGTTTCGCAGGAAACTGTTCAGGTTTCTTCACAGTCTGACTACGACGCGAAGAGTCTGGGAGTCTCTGGTCGGCTCTCTCAACTGGATTCAACTAACTGTCAAGTTGGGCCGGTTGAAAGTAAAACGATTAATATTGGAAGGCAACAAATATTTCCCACTCTTACCGGCGGGAAAATTATGGCCCATCCCGAAATTAATCCACACCTTACTAGCGGTCTGGGCGAAGAGGGAAACATTGCACTCAATAATGTCATGGACCTCTCCTCCACCAACGGTATGGGTAGACACGGATGCGTCAGGCAATAGGGTGGGGATTTCAGTCAAATCAGGGGCTTTGGTCCCACTTAGAAATCTCTCACATCAATGTCAAAGAATTACTAGTCCCCTTGTATTTCCTTCAGGCTCACGGCCCGGCGTTACGGGGCAAGTCGGTGGCCTTCAGAATGGACAATCTGAATGCAGTCCACTGTATTCAGAAACAAGGGTCAACGAGGTCAAGGAGGTTGCTAATCGTGTCGGAAGAGATTTTTGCTCTAGCCATCAGTCTAGATATTTATCTTCACGCATCTTACCTCCCAGGCGTAGCGAACGTCTGGGCAGACGCTCTGTCCCGGAGACAGAGCACGACAGTAGAATGGGAGCTCAAGCAACCCATTTTCAACCTAATGATTGCAGAGCTCTCCCATCCACAAGTGGATCTTTTTGCGTCCGAGGAGACTCACAAGCTCCCTCTATACCTCACCCGCCGGGCGATAACGCCGGCAGGGGGGCCAGACGCCCTAGTGACAGACTGGAACAGATGGAGCTCCATCTATCTGTTTCCGCCGCCAGATGCGTCACTAATGTGCCACGTAGTGAACAAACTACGAGATTATCGAGGCTTAGTCTCGCTAATCGCGCCCCTGTGGCCGGCGCAGTTGTGGTACCAGCAATTGAAAATGTGGTGCCCGGACCCGGTATCGCTTCCGGTCGGGTACTTCCACTTAGACACGATTGGCAACCTAGCGACCTCGCTGACTTTTGCATTATGGACATTCAGGAGGCCAAGTGGCTAGCACCATACGGTAGAGATGTGACCAATAAATTACTCAATCAATATACTCAGTCTACAAAGCGACAGTATCAATCACATTGGCAAGCTTTTTACTTCTTGGATCGTTCGAACAGAACAAACTGTACCCTCAGTGGCATTAGTTTTTAATTATTTGAATTATCTGTTTGAGCAGAAACGTTTATCTGTGGTGACATTAAAGAATCACTTAACTGCGATTAGAGTGCCCTTTTTAGACCTTACGGGTCTGTCCATACCGGTAGCGGAGGAAACAGGTTTTATGAGAGCATGTTTTAAACTCCGCCCACCTCCCCGTCAGCTCATGCCTACTTGGTCTCTGGACAAAGCTTTGTCTTTGCTTCACTCTCGTCTGTATCAAAATACTGCAGACTTTGCATTAATCTTAAAGAAGGCGGTTTTCCTTTTGGCTTTGGCCACCGGAAACTGAGTGTCTGAGCTGGCGGCGATGAGCAACACACCTAATTGTCTTAGGTTTGGTAGACTTAATGAATCTATTTCCATTGCACCCTCCCCAGGTTTTGTAGCCAAGAATGAGCATAGTGCACACGTGTTTTCTGAGTTCACGGTGCCGGCGTTAAAAAGGGGAAAGGTGCATCATAATCTATGTCCAGTGCAAGCTCTAACCAAATATTTGAGAGTAGCTCCTCAAAACCCCCAAGGTGCTTTATGGGTAGCAAGTACGGGTAAACGCTTACTTAAACGGCGATTAGCCTCTCTTCTGGTAGAAGTCATTAAAGAAAGTAATCCCGGCGTTGTGGGTAGGGCCCACGATTTACGCAAGTGGGCAGCCTCTTTGCGTTTCCTGAAATTTTTTTCAGTTGAGGATATCGCGTCCACGTAGTTGTGGGCATCTAATCATACGTTTCTGTCTAGATGCTTGTCAGTTGCTCTAGACAAACCTTCCTTGCCATGTATAGCTTTAAGGCAGAGGGTCTGGGTGGCCCTGCAGTCACTTTTGTTTACTTTCACGGGAAAGGGGGGGGGGGGGGGGTGCAGTCAGTTGACATAGGACACCCTAGACCCCGCCGGAGTATGAGAGCTGTGATACAATTTAAGGTTAAAATGTGATATGAAAATTTCTCAGCGAGAAATTGTGCTAGTACAATGTTTAGTACAAAACAACGGTGTTGTTATAGTAGTTTTAGCTGCGAAAGCAATTTAATATTAGATCAATGGAGTTCCTTTGCAATTTATCTCCAAGTGTATTTTGGGGTTTATTATGTGCACATATAAACTTATAACTTATTATTTTTGTCACCACTCGTTGAGTGGGGTGCCTTTGTAACTACAGATCTGTGTTCAGAATCTTCAGGGTTACCCGTTTTTTGTCAGGCAGGCTTCTTTGAAGCACGCACCTGCCTGAACCCCTTTTTCTTGTATATTTTCGGCCTACGCCAATGTTAAAATATATTTTTCAAAAGTAAGAATACTATGTGGTTGTTTTTATTATCTGCTTTTCTAGAGTTATGATATGATTACGAATGTCCCCCTCCAGTCTTAGAAATCAGGCATGTTCGTCAATGATGGAGGGGCCACTAATAAATTATAGGTTTGACTCCTGTAAGGAGATAAAGAAAACCTAATATTTAGTAGTGGCCCCGTAATCATTGACGACTGGGGCCCTCCCGACCGTCCCCTTCCCATTCGTTGATGTATTGAGGATTTTGGTTTACTTGATATGTCAGTGAAGGAGGAATGACGCCTGAATCAGCGTCTGGTCAGAGATCCACACAAGTACATCCACGGTATGATGGAAAGCTTATTGGATAGTTATTCTTATTTTCTTTTTGTTTTTATTTTTTACGAAGCTTTTGGTAATGAGAACCCAATTCATAATGACTGAAGCCATGAGTGAGGTCGCGTGCGCTCATGATGAAGGCTCCTCAGTTTTTAAATGCTCTGCGCGGTAGATTCAAAACTACGGCGGATTAGTGTTTGAAGAGGATGCCTTATGTAATAGGCATGTTCGTCAATGATTACGGGGCCACTACTAAATATTAGGTTTTCTTTATCTCCTTACAGGAGTCAAACCTATAATCTAGACAGAAACGTATGATTAGACGCCCACAACTGCGTGGACGCGATATCTTCTACTGAAAAAAATTTCAGGAAACGTAAAGAGGCTGCCCATTTGCGTAAATCGTGGGCCCGACCCACAACGCCGGGATTACTCTCTTTAATGATTTCTACCAGAAGAGAGGCTAATCGCCGTTTAAGTAAGCGTTTACCCGTACTTGCTACCCATAAAGCACCTTGGGGGTTTCGAGGAGCTACTCTCAAATATTTGGTTAGAGCTTGCACTGGACATAGATTATGATGCACCTTTCCCCTTTTTAACGCTGGCACCGTGAACTCAGAAAACACGTGTGCACTATGCTCATTCTTGGCTACAAAACCTGGGGAGGGTGCAATGGAAATACATTCATTAAGTCTACCAAACCTAAGACAATTAGGTGTGTTGCTCATCGCCGCCAGCTCAGACACTCTGTTTCCGGTGGCCAAAGCCAAAAGGAAAACTGCCTTTTTTAAGAGTAATGCAAAGTCTGCAGTATTTTGGTACAGACGAGAGTGAAGCAAAGACAAAGCTTTGTCCAGAGACCAAGTAGGCATGAGCTGACGGGGAGGTGGGCGGAGTTTAAAACATGCTCTCATAAAACCTGTTTCCTCCGCTACCGGTATGGACAGACCCGTAAGGTCTAAAAAGGGCACTCTAATCGCAGTTAAGTGATTTTTTAGTGTTACCACAGATAAACGTTTCTGCTCAAACAGATAATTCAAATAATTAAAAACTAATGCCACTGAGGGTACAGTTTGTTCTGTTCTAACGATCCAAGAAGTAAAGGCTTGCCAATGTGATTGATACTGTCGTTTCGTAGACTGAGTATATTGATTGAGTAATTTATTGGTCACATCTCTACCGTATGGTGCTAGCCACTTGGCCTCCTGAATGTCCATAATGCAAAAGTCAGCGAGGTCGCTAGGTTGCCAATCGTGTCTAAGTGGAAATACCCGACCGGGAGCGATACCGGGTCCGGGCACCACATTTTCAATTGCTGGTACCACAACTGCGCTGGCCACAGAGGCGCGATTAGCGAGACTAAGCCTCGATAATCTCGTAGTTTGTTCACTACGTGGCACATTAGTGACGCATCTGGCGGTGGAAACAGATAGATGGAGCTCCATCTGTTCCAGTCTGTCACTAGGGCGTCTGGCCCCCCTGCCGGCGTTTTCGCCCGGCGGGTGAGGTATAGAGGGAGTTTGTGAGTCTCCTCGGACGCAAACAGATCCACTTGTGGATGGGAGAGCTCTGCAATCATTAGGTTGAAAATGGGTTGCTTGAGCTCCCATTCTACTGTCGTGCTCTGTCTCCGGGACAGAGCGTCTGCCCAGACGTTCGCTACGCCTGGGAGATAAGATGCGTGAAGATAAATATCTAGCCTGTTGGCTAGAGCAAAAATCTCTTCCGACACGTTTAGCAACTTCCTTGACCTCGTTGACCCTTGTTTCTGAATACAGTGGACTGCATTCAGATTGTCCATTCTGAAGGCCACCGACTTGCCCCGTAACGCCGGGCCGTGAGCCTGAAGGAAATACAAGGGGACTAGTAATTCTTTGACATTGATGTGAGATTTCTAAGTTGGGACCAAAGCCCCTGACCCTGGTGCCCCTGATTTGACTGAAATCCCCACCCTATTGTGCCTGACGCATCCGTGTCTACCCATACCGTTGGTGGAGGAGAGGTCCATGACATTATTGAGTGCAATGTTTCCCTCTTCGCCCAGACCGCTAGTAAGGTGTGGATTAATTTCGGGATGGGCCATAATTTTTTCGCCGGTAAGAGCGGGAAATATTTGTTGCCTTCCAATATTAATCGTTTTACTTTCAACCGGCCCAACTTGACAGTTAGTTGAATCCAGTTGAGAGAGCCGACCAGAGACTCCCAGACCCTTCGCGTCGTAGTCAGACTGTGAAGAAACCTGAACAGTTTCCTGCGAAACCTGTTGCGATTGTCCACACTCTGACTCAGAGTGAGAGCGGCGGTGTCCCAGACCAGCCCTATCCACTGAATTACTCGTGAGGGAACAAGGTTTGACTTTACCAGATTTACCTTGAAGCCTAGAGTTTTGACATGATTTAAAATGATATTGACATGTTTTATGCATAATTGTTGTGTCTCTGCCACCACCAGCCAGTCGTCTAGATACCACAACACTCTGATCCCTGTTTTAACAATGGCATCAGGGCTTGCCGGACTAGTTTTGTGAATAATCGAGGTGCTAGGTTCAAGCCGAACGGTATCCTCTGAAAAACAAAATTTTGGTGCCTGATCCGTAAGGCCAAAAACCTTTGAAATCTTTTGTTGACCGATACGTGCCAATAGGCGTCTGTCAGGTCTAGTGAACACATCCAACCTCCCGGTGGAAGTGTTAGCCTGATTTGGTGTACTGTTAACATTCTGAAAGATTCGTTGTGAATGTGAAGATTCAGATAAGACAGGTCTACGACCGGCCTCATCTGAACACTGTCCCTTTTGGGAACCAAAAATAGTTTGGACGTGAATACAGGGTAATTTGGTGGGACCGGGATGATGACATTCTTGGCGATCATTTCCTGGGCTAGTGACTCCACCTCTAAAGAAACAAAATTCGCCGTTGTCGGCTGACGTAATCGAGGTCGCCGGAGCCACTTCCAAGTGATGCCTTTGCGTGCCACCATCCGTGCCCAAGTGTTTAACGGCCATGCTTGGTGACACGTTCGGAACGACCCAGTTAGCAGACAAGGGTTCGCCGGCTGTACTTCCCTCGGTTCCTCCGGCCTTAAGGTTGGCACCGGAAGTGAGAGAGACTTTAGTTTTTTGATGGTGGGGTTGGTGGTGCTGGACGCTTTGCCGGCTGGCTGGTGTGGGCCGAAGACTGGCCCTGACCTGGTTTATTCTGGCCGCGTCCTCTCTGACCTGAAAACCTACTCTGTCTATGCCTGTACTGACCCTGGGGGGAGTGGGAGGACTTAGGCGGAAGAAAAGGTTTAGATCCCCCTGGCTGAGCTTTAGTAGTAGGCCTGGGTTTGGGGAAGTTAAATGCAGGTTTCTTAGAAGGGGTGGGACTGTGCTTAACGGCCTGTGCCATATTGAACACCGTTCGCCACACTTCAGGGGTCATTAAAGAGGGAGTAAGCACTGGTGACATAACCACCTGATTAGCAATGCGATCAGGTAGCTTGCGAACTAACGACATCCTAAGATCTTGTCGTGCTCGTACCGCCTCAAGCAAGGCGGTGCGTATGTCACCCAAGGATTGGATTGACGACTGAAGAATCAGTCGCCGGGATAACTCAACCGATCTTCGAGCATCCGCATCTGCGATTGCCTGAGTGGACCGTAGTAAAGACTTAGCCACCTGCTGAGATACTATGTACTGCGAGAACAGGCGAAAAGCTTTTCCCCGTAGCCTAAATTCTCTGTCTAGGTGAGTAGGGGTAGGGGTAGTGAACGGGTCCTTCAGCTCACAAAGATTAATCTTAGGGGCAGCTAGAAATGAAAACAAAGCTGACGGGACTCCGCCGGCAGAACCCACCGGCATGGAGAACCATGAATGAGTGTCTTGAGGGATCTGGTGGGAAGATTTAGAAGTGAAAGTGGTTGCAAAGTTTTGAGCCTCTACCTCCCAATCTACCCAAGGTCCTGGTCCCAACTGTCCCACCTTCAAAACTGGATTAGCTGCGTCGTCTGTGACGGTCTGTAAATCTAGTTCAGGAGTGAGAGCTGACAGAGACTTAATATCATTAAACCCATCCAGCTTAGACCAGTCTGAAAATAGTTTTGAAGCTGAGGCAGGGGGTAAAGCAGGCTTAGAAGCATACACAAAATAATCTTGGTGATAATAACTAGGTATAGCCTTGATGTTTACGTCCAGAACATTACCCAAAGTATCCACGGCCCTTAATTTCTTTGACTTATTGCCCTGGATGACCCACTCACGCGGTACCGGGAGTTCCCCTGACAAGGTAGGTTGGGCAAGCTCTGGTTTAGAGGGGTTCAAAAGAACCCATGACTCATCTGGCCCATAAAGTAAGGGCATAGCTACCTTTCTAAGAGGCGCTTTGTCTAGAGGGGGTGGATTGACATCCGTTATGACCCTGACATTTGAAGTTGTCAATGCCGCCGTAGCAGGCCTAGTGATCCCTGAGGTTAACAGAGTGGGAGGGTTAGGGATCTTAGATAAACCAATCGAAGTCATCAGAGGCCGTACCGTAGAACTTGTCGTGGGAGCCCCCAAGTCCATTGTGGGGTTTTCCTGTTGTTGGCCAAAAAATTTAGATAAAGCATGAGTAAGCAGCCCATTAATTTCTTGTGCTGTAACAAACTGGTTTGATGAAGAACTTACAGGTGAATCATTAGTATCCTGTGCGGCGTCCAAGCCTGAGCCTGACCCTTGTCCTTCCATCTCCGAAATTATTGAAACTTCGTCTTTCTCCTCCTGATCCTCCTGAGAAGACCCCGCCGAGGCAGGGGTACCTTGTTGCCAAGATAAGTCTGGGATAGAGGATGGGATCGCCGCGTCCCTGTGGACATCGGCTACTGTGTGACTCGTTTGAGTCGGACGGGGGTGGTCAGACCCTGGTTGAGCAAACCGCCAAACACCGAGGCCCTGGCCTACGCTCTCTTGAGAGTCTGAAACATTCTCAATTACTGAACCCCCTGAACTTTCCAATTCCAGGGTTAAAATATTAAGTGGCAAATCCTCTTTTGGGACAGGCGCTGCACTGGACTCTTGGGCCTTAACACAAACTCTGTCTGGGGTAGAGGTACGATGAGATGCACTAGAAGTTGGTGAATGTCGGGAGGACTTCCGTTTATGTGAATCCTTTTTGGAGGATTTATGGCTACGGTGTGACCGCGAACTACTCTTAGATCTGGAGGATTCCTCGCCGTGACCACTGGTGGAACCTTCCGTCCTACTCTTCTTACTCGCCGGTGAAGAGGCACGACTAGATGACTGGTATCTAAGAGGTGACCTAGACTGAGATCTCGCCCGAGACGAGGAGGCGGATACCGGGGGTGTAGGCTCTCTTGGGCGTTTAGGTGTAGCAGCAGAAGATACAGAACCCTGACCAGTCTCCGCCGGCTTAATACTCGTGACTCTAGAGGAACGTTTAGGGGGAGGGTGTTCGGAGAGCAATCTATCCCAAAGTGGGACGTTGTCACATTGAAGTGATTTATGCGCAACAATGGTAGTGTAGGCTGACATCTGTTGCCTGACTTCTCTCAACGCTACCGCCGCGGTCTTATCATTATCACAAAGGACCTTTACAGCTAATTGGGAGCAAAAAGAACAATTACGCATAACCCAGAGACCCCTTGAACGGTCTAGACATTTAACACACCTTATGCAAAGGGTATGCGCAAAAATCGGGATACCAGCACAAGCAGGGGTAGTGCACAAAGCAAAAACTGGGGCCACGGTAGCCATGACAGAGACTGGTGGGAGAAAACTACCGCCGGGTCTGTATTGGTCCGCCGGAGCTCAGCTCTGGAAAAAAAAGAAAATTTCCAGGAATTAATGCTCATAAGGTTAACCCAACATGTTCGCACACAAGTGTTAATAACCCGCCGGGTAACGAGATGTAATGACACAACGAACACAGCTCGCTACGCGGCGGGGTTCAGAATATCTAAACAAATCTTTTGTTAAAGAAAGTGAAGAATACCCTCTGATATAATATAACGGTCCAGCATGGCGCTTATAGTCTCTTGGTGGTGGTGACTGTCTCAAGATTCAATTTTGTAACAAAGCAACCCCCCATAAAGACGCCGGCCCTTGAAATATTTTAGTAGAATAGCACAGGGCAGGATGATACGAGATCTGATGTCTAACGAATTGTCACAAAAGATCGCCGTAAGTTTGAAGGCGGCGATACCTAATTGTATCACTAAATTAAGTGGTTAAATCGAAATCGAATTTTGTAAATTCCTTAGTTCCTCCACCTAGGAGCACCCGCCGGGTGTGAAGAATCGACATTAACCTAATTGAACCTTCAATCGCTGTAAGTGTAAAGGCGGCGATACACATAGTATCACTTAAAATGGATTGGTTAACTAACTGAAAGACATAAGTCGTTCATCCCACCCTACCCAGGTACACCCGCCGGGTGAGATGTCCAAACGTTAACCCCATAAGTTCCTGTCCCCACTTCTTTGTAAAAGATCGCCGGGGAGGAAAGCCTAAAACAACAGCTAGGTTTTTCATGTGGTTTTTGTAAAACCGGGTAGAAAAACTACATAACGTATGTCCGCATGAACAACGTTTTATAGATGGGTACAGCCATCCCGCCGGGAATCAAAGGAGGCCTGAAACCAGGCACCCACAGAGACGCAGTCCTGGAGAGCCACAGACACCCCAACGCCGGGGATACAAGCCAGTGTTAACAACCACGTGTGGCCCAACACGGCTCTCGGCTGGGATTTTTTCATGGTGAAACCGAGAAAAAACCCGCCGGAAGGAAACCCACCCTGAACAGACACCATCTGAACAAACAAGAGACACGAGGAGAGCCACGCACGACTAACTCAAGGTCACTCAATAATCCGTGGAATTAGCCAATACACAACTAAACCAGGAAACAATTATAGTCCGAGGAATTAGCCAATACACAACTAAAACCCGGATACACATGACACAGTAGGGCATATTTATAAATAATAAACAATAACACTAGTACATGTGGCAAAGCTACGAGCGGCTGGCTAGGCCTAGGTAGACGGCATAATAAATGTTGAAATATACACAAACACTGGAAATATCACAACAGGAACCACCGCCAACACACCACCGTAGCAAAAACTTCCGACAAAGGGAAGACTGACTCGGGACCCAGAAAAAACTTCACTAAGTGAAGAAAAATACGCTGGGAACGTCAGAAAACAAAGCTTACCTCATCAGAAAGATAAAAGGCAGCAATAAATAACGCGTAGTGAAAGCCGCGTGCATCACAAACAAACTCAACTGTGAAAAAGTTCACATGTCCACAACGGGACCACGAGGGTACATCCGAAATAGATGCCCCCATACACACGACCCAAAATACACTGCACTGCGGGCAACCAGCCCAGGACACTCCTGCTACGCCTATCCTAACCTTACTCGATACATCCTGGAGTAAACAAATGAGAAAAAACTCACTAGGGACGCAACGAATGCGGAACTAGCGGAGTGTGGGGAGGCACGTCCGGGCAGGCTGAGCGCAGAGCAGAGAAGGAGGAATGACGCCTGAATCAGCGTCTGGTCAGAGATCCACACAAGTACATCCACGATATGATAGAAAGCTTATTAGTTAGTTATTCTTATTTTCTTTTTGTTTTTATTTTTTACGAAGTTTTTTCGTAGTGAGAACCCAATTCATAATGACTGAAGCCATGAGTGAGGTCGCGTGCGCTCATGATGAAGGCTCCTCAGTTTTTAAATGCTCTGCGCGGTAGATTCAAAACTACGGCGGATTAGTGTTTGAAGAGGATGCCTTATGTAATAGGCATGTTCGTCAATGATGGAGGGGCCACTAAAAAATATATATTTTTATAATTCCAACTTACTCACTCTCGGGCATATGCTGAGAGCCTGTACATTCGACCGTTCAACTCGGTGAAGCCTGTGAGGTCTCGTTACAGTCTTGAGAGAGAGACATGTGAAGCACTTAGAGCTGTGTAAAGTATATATAAATATGTACAGTATATATATAATTTATATACTGTACATGCAGTATGCAGTTGATCCTCCGCTTACTTGAGAATATGGGTGACATGAGGCCTCGTGTAATTGGAATTTGTGATATTAGAATAACATACCTTATGCGATTAAATACCGTATTTATGGGTACCGGTACCCTCTTATTTACACCATTTACTTATGTTTCCTGGGACAAATTTAAGTGGTTATGGTAAATATTAACATCCTAACAGTTAAAAAAATAGGGAAAATTAATTAAAGGATGTCATATTCACCTTTAAAAGAGTAGGAAGGCTTGATTGACTTGATTGGGGGTTCCGAGGCGAGCAAGGCAACTAAGGTGCCCCGTCCCTGGCTCGATTATGGATATGTTTTCCCTCGCGTGAGGGAGGGGGGGATGTAAGTGGAGATTTTTTACTGATTTCTTTCACTTTATATCCCTGATTTAGTGATTTGTGTAAATGGGACCACCTGGCATACATGGAATTTGTCAGGTTCTGGACCCCTCATGTGATTGGAGGATCGTGTAAATGGATCACACGTAAGAGCAGAGAATTGAATGTGTGTATATGTGTGTGTATATATTATAGGTTTGACTCCTGTAAGGAGATAAAGAAAACCTAATATTTAGTAGTGGCCCCGTAATCATTGACGAACATGACGAACATGCCTATTACATAAGGCATCCTCTTCAAACACTAATCCGCCGTAGTTTGAATCTACCGCGCAGAGCATTTAAAAACTGAGGAGCCTTCATCATGAGCGCACGCGACCTCACTCATGGCTTCAGTCATTATGAATTGGGTTCTCACTACGAAAAAACTTTGTAAAAAATAAAAAGAAAAAGAAAATAAGAATAACTATCCAATAAGCTTTCCATCATATCGTGGATGTACTTGTGTGGATTTCTGACCAGACGCTGAATCAGGCGTCATTCCTCCTTCACTGACATATCAAGTAAACCAAAATCCTTAATACATCAACGAATGGGAAGGGGACGGTCGGGAGGGCCCCAGTCGTCAATGATTACGGGGCCACTACTAAATATTAGGTTTTCTTTATCTCCTTACAGGAGTCAAACCTATAATTTATTAGTGGCCCCTCCATCATTGACGAACATGCCTGATATCTAAGACTGGAGGGGGACATTCGTAATCATATCATAACTCTAGAAAAGCAGATAATAAAAACAACCACATAGTATTCTTACTTTTTGAAAAATGTATTTAATACGGCGTAGGCCGGAAATATACAAGAAAAAGGGGTTCAGGCAGGTGCGTGCTTCAAAGAAGCCTGCCCGACAAAAATGGGTAACCCTGAAGATTCTGAACACAGATCTGTAGTTACAAAAGGCACCCCACTCAACGAGTGGTGACAAAAATAATAAGTTATAAGTTTATATGTGCAGATCATAAACCCCAAAATACATGTGGAGATCAATTGCCAATGAACTCCATTGAACTAATATTACATTGCTTTCGCAGCTAAAACTACTATAACAACACCGTTGTTTTGTACTAACCTTGTACTAGCACAAATTCTCGCAGAGAAATTTTCATATCACATTTTAACCTTAAATTGTATCACAGCTCTCATACTCCGGCGGGGTCTAGGGTGTCCTATGTCAACTGACTGCACCCCCCCCCCCCCCCCCTTCCGTGAAATAAACATAAGTGACTGCAGGGCCACCTAGACCCTCTGCCTTAAAGCTATACATGGTAAGGAAGGTTTGTCTAGAGCAACTGACAAGTATCTAGAGAGAAACGTATGATTAGACGCCCACAACTGTGTGGACGCAATATCTTCAACTGAAAAGTTTTTCAGGAAACGTAAAGAGGCCGCCCACTTGCGTAAATCGTGGGCCCTACCCACAACGCCGGGATTACTCTCTTTAATGACTTCTACCAGAAGAGAGGCTAATCGCCGTTTAAGTAAGCGTTTACCCGTACTCGCTACCCATAAAGCACCTTGGGGGTTATGAGGAGCTATTCTCAAATATTTGGTTAGAGCTTGCACTGGACATAAATTATGATGCACCTTTCCCCTTTTTAACGCCGAACGCCTTTTGAACTCAGAAAACACGTGTGCACTATGCTCATTCTTGGCTACAAACGCCGGGGAGGGTGCAATGGAAATTGAATCATTAAGTCTACCAAACCTAAGACAATTAGGTGTGTTGCTCATCGCCGCCAGCTCAGACACTCTGTTTCCGGTGGCCAAAGCCAAAAGGAAAACTGCCTTCTTTAAGATTAAAGCAAAGTCTGCAGTATTTTGATACAGACGAGAATGAAGTAAAGACAAAGCTTTGTCCAGAGACCAAGTAGGCATGAGCTGACGGGGAGGTGGGCGGAGTTTAAAACACGCTCTCATAAATCCTGTTTCCTCCGCCACCGGTATGGATAGACCTGTAAGGTCGAAAAAGGGCACTCTAATCGCAGTTAAGTGATTCTTCAAAGTAACCACAGATAAACGTTTCTGCTCAAACAGATAGTTCAAGTAATTAAAAACCAATGCCACTGAGGGTACAGTTTGTTCCGTTCTAACAATCCAAGAAGTAAAAGCTTTCCAATGAGATTGATATTGTCGCTTAGTAGACTGAGTATATTGATTGAGCAATTTATTGGTCACATCCCTACCGTATGGTGCTAGCCACTTGGCCTCCTGAATGTCCATAATGCAAAAGTCAGCGAGGTCGCTAGGTTGCCAATCGTGTCTAAGTGGAAGTACCCGACCGGGAGCGATACCGGGTCCGGGCACCACATTATTAATTGCTGGTACCATACCTGCGCCGGCCACAGGGGCGCGATTAGCGAGACTAAGCCTCGATAAACTCGTAGTTTGTTCACTACGTGGCACATTAGTGACGCATCTGGCGGCGGAAAACAGATAGATGGAGCTCCATCTGTTCCAGTCTGTCACTAGGGCGTCTGGCCCCCCTGCCGGCGTTATCGCCCGGCGGGTGAGGTATAGAGGGAGCTTGTGAGTCTCCTCGGACGCAAAAAGATCCACTTGTGGATGGGAGAGCTCCGCAATCATTAGGTCGAAAATGGGTTGCTTGAGCTCCCATTCTACTGTCGTGCTCTGTCTCCGGGACAGAGCGTCTGCCCAGACGTTCGCTACGCCTGGGAGATAAGATGCGTGAAGATAAATATCTAGACTGCTGGCTAGAACAAAAATCTCTTCCGACACGAGTAGCAACTTCCTTGACCTCGTTGACCCTTGTTTCTGAATACAGTGAACTGCATTCAGATTGTCCATTCTGAAGGCCACCGACTTGCCCCGTAACGCCGGGCCGTGAGCCTGAAGGAAATACAAGGGGACTAGTAACTCTTTGACATTTATGTGAGAGATTTCTAAGTGGGACCAAAGTCCCTGACCCTGGTGCCCCTGATTTGACTGAAATCCCCACCCTATGGTGCCTGACGCATCCGTGTCTACCCATACCGTTGGAGGAGGAGAGGTCCATGACATGATTGAGTGCAATGTTTCCCTCTTCGCCCAGACCGCTAGTAAGGTGTGGATTAATTTTGGTATGGGCCATAATTTTCCCGCCGGTAAGAGTGGGAAATATTTGTTGCCTTCCAATATTAATCGTTTTACTTTCAACCGGCCCAACTTGACAGTTAGCTGAATCCAGTTGAGAGAGCCGACCAGAGACTCCCAGACTCTTCGTGTCGTAGTCAGACTGTGAAGAAACCTGAACAGTTTCCTGCGAAACCTGTTGCGATTGTCCACACTCTGACTCAGAGTGAGAGCGGCGGTGTCCCAGACCAGCCCTATCCACTGAATTACTCTTGAGGGAACAAGGTTTGACTTTACCAGATTTACCTTGAAGCCTAGAGTTTTGACATGATTTAAAATGATATTGACATGTTTTATGCATAATTGTTGTGTCTCTGCCACCACCAGCCAGTCGTCTAGATACCACAACACTCTGATTCCCTGTTTTAACAACGGCATCAGGGCTTGCCGGACTAGTTTCGTGAATAGTCGAGGTGCTAGGTTCAAACCGAACGGCATCCTCTGAAAAACAAAATTTTGGTGCCTGATCCTCAAGGCCAGAAACCTTTGAAATCTTTTGTTGACCGACACGTGCCAATAGGCGTCTGTCAGCTCTAGGGAACACATCCAGCCTCCCGGCGGAAGTGTTAGCCTGATTTGATGAACTGTTAACATTCTGAAAGACTCGTTGTAAATGTGAAGATTCAGATAAGACAGGTCTACGACCGGCCTCATCTGAACACTGTCCCGTTTGGGAACCAAAACAGTTTTGACGTGAATACAGGGTAATCTGGAGGGACCGGGATGATGACATTCTTGGCAATCATCTCCTGGACCAGCGACTCCACCTCTAATGAAACACAATTTGCCGTTGTCGGCTGACGTAAGCGAGGTCGCCGGAGCCACTGCCAAGTGATGCCTTTGCGTGCCACCATCCGTGCCCAGGTTTTTAACGGCCATGCTTGGTGACACGTTCGGAACGACCCAGTTAGCAGACAAGGGTTCGCCGGCTGTACTTCCCTCGGTTCCTCCGGCTTTAAGACAGACACTGGGAGTGAGAGAGACTTTAGTTTTTTGATGGTGGGTTTGGTGGTGTTGGACGCTTCGCCGGCTGGCTGGTGTGGGCCGAAGACTGGCCCTGCCCCGGCTTATACTGGCCGCGTCCTCTCTGTCCTGAAAACCCTCTCTGTCTATGCCTGAACTGACCCAGGGGGGATTGGGAGGACTTAGGCGGAAGAAACGGCTTAGAACCCCCTGGCTGAGCTTTAGTAGGAGGCTTAGGTTTGGGGAAGTTAAATGCAGGTTTCTTAGCCTGTGCGGGACTGTGCTTCACGGCCTGTGCCATGTTAAACACTGTTCGCCATACATCAGGGGACATTAAAGAAGGAGTAAGTACTGGGGACATTACCACCTGGTTAGCAATGCGATCAGGCAGCTTGCGAACTAATGACATCCTAAGATCCTGTCGTGCTCGCACCGCCTCAAGTAAGGCTGTGCGTATGTCACCTAAGGATTGAATCGACGACTGAAGAATCAGACGCCGGGATAACTCAACTGATCTTCGAGCATCCGCGTCTGCGATTGCCTGAGTAGACTTGAGTAAAGACTTAGCCACCTGTTGAGAAACTATGTACTGTGAAAACAGGCAGAAAGCTTTTCCCCTTAGCCTAAATTCTCTGTCTAGGTGAGAAGGGGTAGGGGTAGTGAATGGGTCCTTTAGTTCACAAAGATTAATCTTAGGGGCAGCTAGAAAATAAAATAAAGCTGACGGAACTCCGCCGGCAGAACCTACCGGCATGGAGAACCATGAATGTGTATCCTGAGGGATCTGGTGGGAAGATTTAGAAGTGAAAGTGGTTGCAAAGTTTTGAGCCTCTACCTCCCAATCCACCCAAGGTCCTGGTCCCAACTGTCCCACCTTCAACACTGGATTAGCTGTCTCGTCTGTGACGGTCTGTAAATCTAGTTCAGGAGTAAGAGCCGACAGAGCCTTAATATCATTAAACCCATCCAGCTTAGACCAGTCTGAAAAAAGTTTTGAAGCTGAGGCAGGGGGTAAAGCAGGCTTAGATGCATAAACAAAATAATCCTGATGATAATAACTAGGTATAGCCTTGATATTTACGTCCAAAACATTACCCAAGGCATCCAATGCCCTTAATTTCTTTGACTTATTTCCCTGGATAAACCACTCACGTGGTACCGGGAGTTCCCCTGACAAGGTAGGCTGGGCAAGCTCTGGCTTAGAGGGGTTCAAAAGAACCCATGACTCGTCTGGCCCATAAAGCAGGGGCATAGCTACCTTTCTAAGAGGCGCTTTGTCTAGAGGGGTTGGATTAACATCCGTAATGACCCTGACATTTGACGTAGTGAATGCCGCCGTAGCTGGCTTAGAGCTCCCTGCCGGTGACAGAGTAGGAGGGTTAGGAATCTTAGATAAATCGATTGACGTTATCAGAGGCCGTACCGCAGAACTTGTCAAGGGAGCCCCCAAGTCCATTGTGGGGTTTTCTCGTTGTTGACTAAAGAATTTAGATAGAGCATGAGTAAGATAACCCATCAATTTCTTGTGCTGTAACAAACTGGTTAGATGCAGAACTTTCAGGTGAATCAGTATTATCATGGGCGGCGTCCAGGCCTGAGCCTGACCCTTGTCCATCCCTATCTGAAATTATTGACACTTCATCTTGTTCCTCCCGATCCTCCTGAGAAGACCCCGCCGAGGCAGGGGCACCTTGTTTCCAAGATAAGTCAGGGATAGAGGATGGGGTCGCCGCGTCCCTGTGGACATCGGCTACTGTGTGACTCGTATGAGTCGGACGTGGATGGTCAGACCCTGGTTGAGCAAACCGCCAAACACCGAGGCTCTGGCCTACGCTCTCTTGAGAGTCTGAAACATTCTCAATTATTGAATTTCCTGAACTTTCCGTTTCTAGGGTTAAAATATCAATAGGTAAATCTTGTTTAGGGACAGGCGCTTCACTATACTCTGAGGCTGTAACAGAAACATTTTCAGGTGTAGAGGTACGATGAGATGCACTAGACTTAGGAGAATGTCGAGAGGACTTCCTATGGGAATCCTTTTTGGAGGATTTGTGGCTACGGTGTGACCGCGAACTAGACCTAGATTTGGAAGAATCACCACCATGACCACTGGGGGAAGCTTCAGTCTTACACTTCTTACTAGCCGGGGAAGAGGCACGACTTGAAGACTGCTGTCTGAGAGGTGACCTTGACCTCGATCTCGCCTGCGACGAGGAGGTGGCTGCCGGGGGAGTAGGCTCTCTCGGGCGTTTAGACGTATCCACAGACGATACAGAACCCTGGCTAGTCTCTGTCGGCTTAAAACCCGTTACTCTAGAGGTACGTTTAGGGGGAGGGTGCTCTGACAGCAACTTATCCCAAAGTGGGACGTTGTCACATTGAAGTGACTTATGTGCGACAATGGTAGTGTAGGCCGACATTTGTTGTCTGACCTCTCTCAACGCTACCGCCGCGGTCTTGTCATTGTCACACAGGACTTTATTGGCTAATTGGGAGCAAAAGGAACAATTAAGTGTAACCCAGAGACCCCTTGAACGGTCTAGACATCTAACACACCTTATGCAAAGGGTATGCGCAAAAATTGGGATACCCGCGCAAGTAGGGGTAATGCACAGGGCAAAAACTGGGGCCACAGTAGCCATGACAGAGACTGGTGTGAGGAAACTACCGCCGGGTCTGTATTGGTCCGCCGGAGCTCAGCTCTGGAAAAATAAAGAAAAATTTCCAGGAATTAATGCTCATAAGGTTAACCCAAGTGTTCGCATACAAGTGTTAATAACCCGCCGGGTAACGGGATGCAAAGACACAGCTAACACATCTCGCTACGCGGCGGGGTGTAAAGAGGCTAAACAAATCTTTTTAGCTAAAGAACATGAAGAATACCCTCTGATATAATGGTCCAGTATGGCACTTATAGTCTGTAGGAGGTGGTGACTGTCTCAAGATTCAATTTTGTAACAAAGCCCCCCTCATAAAGATGCCGGCCCTTGAAATATTTTAGTAGAATAGCCCAGGGCAGGAATATACGAGATCTGATTTTTTAACGAATTGTCCCAAACGATCGTCGTAAAAATAGAAGGCGGCGATACTGAAAGTATCCCCCAATTAAGGTTAATCGAAATTGAATTTGTTTATAAATTCCTTAGTTCCTCCACTTAGGGGCACCCGCCGGGTGTGGGAATCGATTTGGTTAAACCTCACTGAACCTTCAATTGCCGTAAGAGTAAAGGCAGCGATACACAGAGTATCACTAAAATGGATTGGTTAACTATATGAGACCTAAGTCGTTTATCCCACCCTGCTCAGGTGCACCCGCCGGGTGAGAAGTCTAAAAGTTAACCCCACAAGTTCCTGACCCCACTTCTTTGTAAAAGATCGCCGGGGAGGAACGCCTAAACAACAGCTAGGTTTTCCATGTGGTTGTCGTAAACCAGGTAGAAAAAACCTATAAAAACGAGTGTTCTCAAGAACGTCGTTTTTTATATATATCTATATATATATATATAAGGATGGGTACAGCCATCCCGCCGGGAATTTAAAGGAGGCCTGAAACCAGGCACCCACAGAGACGCAGTCCTGGAGAGCCACAGACACCTCCCCACGCCGGGGAACCAGCCAGAGTTAAAAACCACGTGTGGCCCAACACTGCTCATCGGTCAGGATTTTTCATGGTGAAACCGAGAAAAAACCCGCCGGAAGGCAAACCCCACCCTGAACAGACACCATCTGAACAATACGACACGAGGAGAGACACGCACGACTAACCAAGGTCACAACATAATCCGTGGAATTAGCCAATACACAACTAAACCAGGAAACAATTATAGTCCGAGGAATTAGCCAATACACAACTAAAACCCGGATACACATGACACAGTAGGGCATATTTATAAAATAAATAATAACACTAGACATGTGGCAAAGCTACGAGCGGCTGGCTAGGCCTAGGTAGACGGCAAGAAAATAGTTGAAATATAAACACACACTGGAATATCACAACAGGAACCACCGCCAACACACCACCGTAGCGATAACTTCCCACCCCGGGAAGCCTGACACGGACCCAGAAAAAACTTCACTAAGTGAAGAAAAATACGCTGGGAACGTCAGCAAACACACAGCTTACCTCATCAGAAGGATAAAAGGCAGCAATAATTAACGCGTAGTGAAAGCCGCCTGCATCACCAACTAACACAACTGTGAAAAGTTCACGTGTCCACAACAGGACCACGAGGGTACATCCGAAATAGATGCCCTATACACACGACCCAAAATACACTGCACTGCGGGCAACCAGCCCAGGACACTCCTGCTACGCCTATCCTAACCTTACTCGATACATCCTAGAGTAAACAAATGAGAAAAAACTCACTAGGGACGCAACGAATGCGGAACCAGCGGAGCCTGAAAGGTACGTCCGGGCAGGCTGAGCGCAGAGCAAAGAAGGAGGAATGACGCCTGATTCAGCGTCTGGTCAGAAATCCACACAAGTACATCCACGATATGATGGAAAGCTTATTGGATAGTTATTCTTATTTTCTTTTTGTTTTTATTTTTTACGAAGTTTTTTCGTAGTGAGAACCCAATTCATAATGACTGAAGCCATGAGTGAGGTCGCGTGCGCTCATGATGAAGGCTCCTCAGTTTTTAAATGCTCTGCGCGGTAGATTCAAACTACGGCGGATTAGTGTTTGAAGAGGATGCCTTATGTAATAGGCATGTTCGTCAATGATGGAGGGGCCACTAATAAATATATCTTTGAGGGGAGATGTGGTAGCACTGGACTGGTAATCCAATGGACCTGTGTTCGAATTCCGATATGTCAATGGGAAAACATTATTGGGATGGAATTTGTCCTGTATCTAGGTATCAGTGCATTACCACAAAGCCCACCGAAATGCCAAGTAAATACCCTCATTGTTCCCTGATTAAATAGCACTGTATGAATATTCCCATATTCAAAATATGCTACAGAGGGGCAATGCCTAGTGAGTTCATTGCTCAATAGGTGGCATTCTGAGAGTGAGGGTCCGAGTCTAGGGGATGAGACAGTGAAGCAGCTAAAAAGTGATTAATATGTCTCTCCCCCTAGACTGGAACGAGACCTCACGGTCTTCACCGTTCAATGTAGAACGGTTGAATGTACAGGTTCTCAGCCTATGCCCGAGAGGGAGTATTTGGAATATAGAAGAAAACAAAAATATAGGTTTGATTCCCGAAGGGAAGTAGAGAAAACCTAATATTTAGTAGGGGCCCCAGAATCATTGACGACGTTGCCTATTAGTATAATAGTCTCCATTCAACACCCACGTCAGTCGTTTGAATCAACCGCCGCGGGGAAGAAAGAGATTCATCTTCATAAGTGCAACGCTACTTCTCTTATGGTGTCGTCATATTGATCGGGTACCCACTACGAAAAAACTTCGTAAAAAATAAGAGAACAAAAAAGGAAAAAGAATTTCCACTTTAGCACTGTTATTCACAAGCTTCCCGCATTCGGTGAATTTTCTTGTGTTATGGCTTCTTACCGCCTCTCGCCAAGCGCAACAATTCGTCCTTCAATGATATATCAAGATAACTCAAAAATATCAGCGAATGGGAAGGGGATGGCTGGGAGAGACGTCGTCGTCAATGATTCTGGGGCCCCTACTAAATATTAGGTTTTCTCTACTTCCCTTTGGGAATCAAACCTATAATTTAATAGTGGCCCCTTCATCATTGACGACGTTGCCTGAATTCCAAGACTGGACGGGGACATTCGTAAATATCAAACTCTCAATAACCGCATGGTTAAGTCAAGAAACCTCATAACAGGAAAAGAAATATTAATTGTTTTGTTGTGCATACATTATAAAATATGAAAGAGTGGGAGCAGTGCATTGCTTCAAGGAAGCCTGCTCCAACAACAGAGTCCTCATGCATGAGGTGTTTGTTGTACCGGGTGAGACAGAGTTAGAAGCAACAAACCCTTCATCACCCCGACCCTGAACCTATGCTGAGCTCAGCTAGTTTCCTGGGCGTAGCCATATTGACCAATATCAAACCTACCGTTACTGAAGCTAGTGCAACTAGCCAGGAACATACTGGGGTCACTATCTGACCCATATCGACCTTCTGAGTCTAGTGCGACTAGCATAGAAACTTGAAAATCATATAACCGTAGGGAAAAAACAATTCTTTATTATTCATAAAAACATAAGCTGGACAGTTAGACCAATGGAAACATTTACAGAGTCACTTCGGACTTCTTGTAATCTAGTGCAACTAGTCTCGAAAACTGAAACACGAAAAACATTCTGTTATTAACCCGTGGAGCCCCGGCTAGTTTTGTAATGTTTGTTCACCAGAACCCGGCCGGTTTTCAAAAAATGGTTTTATTCCAGAAACAATAGCGAATGGGTTAGGAATGAAGGAAAAACCACAAAAAAACGCTCAAAAAGCTTAAAGAATGGTCCTACAGAGCCCCCGAAAATGTATTTTACAAGAGTAAAAAATTGAAGGCAATTACAGTAAAAGTCCGTTAATCCGACGACCGATGATTCGAATCTCCCAATAGTCCGAATTTTTCAATTTGAGGCCAAATCCGAATTCACCCGATGGTCCGAATTTCAAGAAGTCCCAAAGTCCCCTTTTTGAGGCATTAGGCCACTCAAATGACACATAATGGAGCACACACATATCATATGTTCATGAATTCACTTTAAAAGTTGACCATTGTCATTGTAGCCTATTACCTACTTCAAAACATTCAGATTAATGGTCAAAGGAAGCTACTGATATAAACGTAAACACCTTCTTCTTCTTCTTCCACATCGTCTGCTAGAGAGTTTGTTTTGCTCTTGAACGCATCCTTGGGACACTCCGATGCGCTACTGGCTTGCACCACATTTTCTGCAAGCGCATTCAGTCTTGAGCTTGAAAACGCACCTTTGGACGTATTAGTCTTGAGCTTGAAAACGCACCTTTGGACGTTCCGATACGCTACTATTTATAGTTCAGTGATCGGAGCGTCCCAAGGGTGCTTTCAAGACAACAAGACAAGGGTGCTTTCAATACAATATAATATAACAGAGCATGTCACAAAAGGAAAATCACAAAATGAAAATTACAAGAACCTCTCAGGGAAGTGCCGTTGTTAAGGCATTACTTCCCGAACCACATCTGATCTTCAAGAGCAAGACAAACTCGCTAGTAGGCGGAAGAAGAAGAAGACGTTTATATCAGCAGATTCCTTTGACCATTAATCTGAATGTTTTGAAGTAGGTAATAGGCTACAATGACAATGGTAAACTTTTGAAGTGATTTCATGAACATATGATATGTGTGTGTGCACCATTGTGTCATTTGGGTGGCCTAATATCTCAATGTTTTCGTCATACACAGGTTCATAGGGGTAAAGTCCGATAATCCGAAAAATCCACTAATCCGAACGAGGGCCGGTCCGCTGCCCTTCGGATTAACGGAAGTTTACTGTACCCCAAAAAAACAGGTTATTGCGCGCTCACGCGCACGCACGTGGACTTTGAGAGTTTTCAACCATCGGCACGGTTGCGTGGGATACGTACACAGTTCCCATACAAATCTGAGCCCTCTTGAGTGGCTACACCTGAGGTTACGGTCGGCGCAATTAGGGCGACGCGCCAGACGCGTCTCTGGGGCTGTGCGTTACATACATCGCCGACACGTCAGACGCGTCGCTGGGGCTGTACGGGTTAACCCGGGAACGGCGAGGGGGGGGGGTAATGAACTAGCTCCCCATGGGCGAGCATATGGGCTCTATTCAGGCCTATAATCGTCATTTTACGATAAATATCGTTATTACCTATTCATATGAGCCTATTTTACCTTCACTATGAAGATAGTAACCTGTAACAACAATAAAACAAGTGAAAATATAATTTTTCTGGTCAAAATCGCGAATATAGATGGACCAGCCCATTCATGAATTATGGAGAAAATTGAGGCAACCCCTCCCTCCACGAGGCCTCAAGCCACACTGAGCCTACTCATAGTGACCATGCCTGTATAAGCTTTAGTTGTAACATTAAATCAGAGAGGGATAATAGAAGCAATAGAAAAATATACATGTATGATAGAGCAGATTATGAGCTGCTGAGACGGTGTTTGGACATTGACTGGGGGGAATACTTGAACGGTGAAGACGCTGAAGGAATGTGGAGGAAAATTAGAGTCAAACTGGAGAATGCTGTATCCAAAAGTGTACCAGTAAGGGAATATAAGGATAAAACAAAATTGAGGAAAAGAACTAACCCAGAATTGCCAATGAAAAGAAAGCTTTGGATATTGATTAGAAGAAAGAAACGATTGTGGGAAAGATTAAAATTGTTAAAAAAGAACAGGGGGTCTAGTATAGAGGCTAAGGAAGTGGATCTGGAACGCAGACAAATAAACAATAAAATAAGGTGGGAAACAAGGAGGGGGGTGAAGGAGAGGGAGAGAGAGATAGCTAGAAATGTGAAGGATAATCCAAAAATATTCTGGAAGTACATTCAGGAAAAGTTAACAAGAAGAGTAGGGATCCCAGAGCTGGTAGGGGGGTTGAATGATGGGAGTAGAGCGGAGACTGATAAGGAGAAAGCAGAGGTGCTGGGGAAATACTTTGGGGGGGTACTAACAGTGGAGTCGGAGGATGCAGTGCCTACTATTCCCATCAAACAGGCACCGGCACTAGAACTAATAGAGTTTTCCCATGCTAGAATAAGAAGGGCTATAGAAAAAATGAACAGAAGTAAGTCACCGGGACCGGATGGGATACACCCAAGAATCATAAAGGAAGGAGGGGAGATGTTAGTAGAGCCATTGAAAATGTTATTTGAGGTATCGTTTAATACAGGACAAATCCCGATGGACTGGAGAGAGGCGAACATAACAGCTATATTTAAGAAGGGGAAGAGAAATGACCCAGGGAATTATAGACCAGTCAGTTTGACAAGTGTTGTGTGTAAACTAATGGAAACGGTAATTAGAGAAGGAATAATGGATCATATGAAGTCAAATCAACTTTTCAGTGGGAGACAGTTCGGATTCTTGCCGGGGAGGTCGACGGTACTACAGCTAATTAAGGTGGTAGATGATTGGATGCAAATTCTAGAAGATGGTGATGTAATAGACGTGGTATATTGCGATTTTATGAAGGCCTTCGATAAAGTCCCACATAAAAGGTTAATAGAGAAAGTTAGAAGCTATAATATAGGGGAGAAATGTGTGAAATGGATAGAAGCCTTCCTGAAAGATCGGAGACAGAGGGTACTGGTGAATGGAATAGGCTCGGAGTGGAGGGAAATTACAAGTGGGGTACCTCAGGGATCTGTGTTGGGACCACTGCTGTTCGTTATATTTATCAACGACTTGCCTGAAGTTATAACTAATGGAAGTGAGGTATACCTGTATGCGGATGACACTAAACTGTATAAAAGAGTGAGGAGTAAGGAAGATATGGGTTTGCTTCAAGGAGATGTGGAGGGCATGAAGGGATGGTCTGAGCATTGGTTAATGCCTTTTCATCCAAAAAAATGCAAGTACATGCGGATTGGGACCAGCAAGATAGACAAGGTAGGATACAGTATGTATGAAGCGATGGAGGAAGTGAGTGCAGAAAAGGATATAGGAGTAGTGATAGACAATAAGTTAAATTTCTCAGAACATTTAGCAGAAAAGATAAACAAAGCCAATAGAATTGTAGGGCTGATAAGGAGGACATTTGTGTCACTTGACGAAGAAATCTTCAGGAATCTCTATACAGCGCTGGTTAGGCCGCACCTGGAATATGCGAACCAGGTGTGGGCTCCATATATGGTAAAGGATATAGAAGCAGTGGAGAAAGTGCAGAGGAGAGCTAGCAAGCTGGTACCAACGTTGAAGAACGCAGGCTATGAGCAGAGGTTGAGGACACTGGCATATAGGAGAAAGAGAGGGGATATGATAGAGACTTTTAAGATAGTGTCGGGAAAGTACGATGAGGATGTGTGTGAAGGTATCTTCTTGATGCGGGAGGGAACAAGAACGAGAGGACACTCTAAGAAAATTTACAAAGAAAGAAATAGGCTTGAGAAGGCAAAGAACTCATTTTGTGATAGAGTGGTAAATGAGTGGAACGCACTGCCCCAGTATGTAGTCGATTCCGAATCAATAAGGGAGTTTGAAAGTAATCTTGATAAAGCATGGGGAGGAACAACTTGAGATGGTTCGGCCATATGGAACGTATGGAAAGCGAGAGAATGACTAAGAGGGTGTATGAGAGCGAGGTGGAGGGACAGAGGGGGAGAGGTAGACCGAATATGAGGTGGAAGGATGGAGTGAGGAAGTACATGAACGAAGGTGGTGCTGGTTGGGGGGAGGGGCGTCGACTGACTGGGGACAGAGGTGCATGGGGGCGGTTCGTTCGTGGCCACCCCTTCGGGGATCACGGCGTCAGGCAATAGATAGATAGATAGAAGACAAGATTTGAAGTTTGATTATAAAACAAAAATACAGAATAGTAAAAATGTTGCGTCTGCTACCGCCGCCGCCAACACCGTGAACGACCGCAGCAGTGCAAGTACTGGTACTGAGCTGGATACACAGGCATAGTTTGCCTTTTTCCAGAGGATCTACTGTAAGAAACTGTAAGAAATACACACACTCGCTTGTGTAACACACCTGCTAGGCACGTAAGCACATCCCCCACACAGTTTGCTAATGTTAGCACAAAAATATACCAACAAATTAGGGAATAACAGGGAAAATAGGTGATAATTGAAGGGGGAGGGGAAAGGGAGGAAGGAGGGGATGTGGAGGAGTGATATGAGGTACACTCGACCCTCGCAAATCCGGACTTCACCAATCCGGACTTTCAACAATCCGGACACAATCCGGAGTCCGGTCCGATCGTCCGGTAGTGCGTACCGTAACGCATACTTGTCCGAATACTTAAAATTTTGTCCGGTAGGTGGCTCTCGCGACGGGTGACGCCACCCGTTCCCGCCTAGTCATTCAAGCTTGTTTACAACCCGCCGTGCGACTACCTGGTTATTAAGGTGTTATTATCGACTTTCATTGCCAGCCACCATGCCCCCCAAGCCTCAAAAGACTGTCAAGCGGGTAAAGGTTACTCTGAGTGTAGAACAAAAGCTAGAACTGATAAGGAAGCTTGAGAATGGTCGTACAGTGCTCCAGGTTTGTGAGGAGTATGGGTGCAAGAAGCAAACCGTCTCCGATATACGTAAGACCAAGGACAAGTTAAAGAACTATGCTGCTAAATTTTGTGTCGAAGGCAATAAATCTAAAACTGGCAAAGCAAGACCAAGGAAAAATATGACCACAGCTGATCATTCCCAGCTAGATGCAGCTGTACTGAAGTGGTTTCTTCAGGAGAGGTCTAGTGGCGTGAATGTACGGGGTGTGGAGATTATGACCGCCGCAGTGAAGCTGGCTGAAAATTTAGGCCTAGCTAACTTTAAGGGTAGTGATGGTTGGTTATGGCGGTTTAGGAATCGACATGGATTGTTTAATGTTAAAACTCATGGGGAAAGTGGGAGTGCAGACAGTTCTGGGATAGAAGCTTTCCGTGCTCGTTTCCATAAGCTTGTGGAGGAAGAGAACCTAACCCTCTCTCAAGTATATAACGCCGATGAGACTGGATTTTACTGGCGTTCTATGCCCAAAAATACCCAGGTAACGAAGCATGAGGGGAAAACAAAAGGAAAGAAACTATCCAAGGAACGATTATCAGCCCTGTGTGGGGGAAATGCCAGTGGCACGCACCGTCTCAAGCTGGCGATTGTGGGAAAAAGCAAGAGGCCACATGCAATGAGGAACCTAGACATCGAAACAGAACTGCCAGCCAAGTATTACCACAGCAAGAAAGCCTGGTTCAACTGCGCTATTTTTACTGCATGGTTTTTCGAATACTTCGTGCCAGCTGTCATGAGATATCAAATGGAAGTTTTGGGCATCCCCAGAGACGAAGTGAAGGCAGTTCTATTGTTGGATAATGCCCCAGCCCACCCCAGCGCTGATATATTGGTCTCACCTGACGGGCGAATTAAAGTTGTGTACCTCCCGCCTAACACCACAGCACTTATCCAGCCCATGGACCAGGGCATTATTAGCACCCTCAAGAGGAAATATACCAGGAAGTACCTCAATGAAGTCCTGGTGGTGCTGGAGGACGAGTCCGACTCAGTACAGGACACTTGTGGGGCACGCACACTGGCTAACATCAAAGCCTATAACATCCACTCTGCTATTTGCAATCTTTGCTCTGCTTGGGATAGCCTACAAATTTCCACCTTAGCCAACTGTTGGAAACCATTCCTTCATGCCGATGATGATCCCAACGAATTCGAGGGGTTTGGTAATGATGCGGCTGCTGATTTCCACAACCTATTGAGGAATGCTGGGGAAAAGGATAATAATAATAATAAATAATAATAAGCATGTTACTTATTTCTCATAAGCGCCAATTTTTCCGAAGAATTCACTAGCGCTCGAAAAGAGAAAGAAAAAAGAACAAAAATCAATGCATCAAAAGAAGGCTCATATACAACACACATTTAACAATCACTAGCAGTGGCAAAATAGCCTAAACTCTATAGCCATCTGTCATGACACCTCTCTCAAGATCATAGCTTCTCTCAAAGAGAAAAGTCTTAAGTTGTCTCTTGAAGCATTCAACAGAACTCAGTTGTCTCATGGACAGCGGCAACCTGTTATACAACCTAGGAGCCATGTAGGAGAATGACCTCTCAAAGAAAGAAGACTGCTGAAAAGCCCTTGGTTCATCAAGACGAAAAGGGTCATTGTCATGACGCACAACTACACCATGGTGTGCCGGTGGGCGCCTGAGCAGCTCCGCAAGGTACCTAGGCTCACCAAATTTGAGAACCTTAAAAGTCACCAAACACAACTTAAATTCTATTCTTGCTCTTACTGGCAGCCAGTGCAGTTCTATGTGAAGAGATGTAGTAGGAGTTCTAGGTGGAACACCAAAAATTAGTCTTGCGGCCCTGTTAAGAACAGACTGAACTTTCTTCAAAATATAATTTGGAAGAGCCACCAACAGGGCATTGCAATAATCAACACGAGAGAAGACCAATGAGTGAACCAACGTCAGGAGGCAACGTCTGGTTATAAACGGCTTCACCAAATAGAGATTTCTGATGTGCAAGTAACAACTTTTAACTATCTGGTTTACATGCTCTTTGAAATCTAATCGGGAGTTCACATATACACCCAGATTTCGAACAGAGTTGGCCGGTCGCAGCTGAGATCCACCCACATTGATGGAGAGGGCACCTACCATATCATCAGCTCTTCTATTTCCTCGGATGATGAGAATATCAGTTTTACCATCATTTAGTTTAAGTTTTCTCGCTCTCATCCACTTCTTGATATCAGACATCAACAATTCCATCTTACTCCGTATATCAACTATATTTGTGATTCTCACATAAATCTGGGTGTAATCTGCATAAAAGTGAAAGGTGACATTATGTGCACGAAGCAGAAGAGACAAACTGCTAATATAAATTATAAATAGGATAGGACCCAAAACTGATCCCTGCGGAACACCATACTGCAGGGGTGTCGAGTCCGAGACCACTTGATTTACCATCACACTCTGGGATCTACCTGACAAGTACGACCCAAGAAGCAAGAGAGCGGAGTCACGCACACCACAATCATAAAGATCACTCAATAACAACTCGTGATCCACTGTGTCAAAAGCCGCAGAGAGATCAAGCAAGACCAATAGTGAGGTCACACCATTGCAAATGTTCTCAACTAGATCATTATGTACTCTAATCAATGCTGTTTCAGTTGAATGATGCTGTCGGTAAGCAGACTGAAAAATTGGGATAGTTTCATTCTGCTGAAGTAGTGGTTGTAATTGGTCAAGTATTGCACGCTCTAATGTCACTGTGGAAGATGTTCAAGATTGGCTGGACGAGGCAGAGATAGTACCAGGGCATGAAATTTACACTCATGAACAGATCGCAGAACAGATCCAGAGCCAAGAAGCAGAAGAAGAGAGCAGTGACGAGGAAGAGGAACCAGTAAACCGACACAAACTATCGTCACTGAGGGCCAGTGTGGACGACCTGATTGCCTTCACTGAATACACTCCTGAGGTAGCGTCACACTACACCCAGCTACGTTTACTCAGGGAGGCAATCATACTGAAGCAGCACCAAGTGGGTAGGCAGACGAAAATCCACTCTTTCTTTCGCCGGCCAGCCACAGCCACCCTAGCCACCACCCAGGAGCCTCAGCCGGGTCCCAGTAGTGCCACCACCCAGGAGCCTCAGCCAGGTCCCAGTAGTGCCACCACCCAGGAACCTCAGCCGGGTCCCAGTAGTGCCCCCGACCATCGCCGGCCAGCCACCACCCAGGAGCCTCAGCCGGGTCCCAGTAGTGGATGTGGATGTGAGGTGGATGATCCAATGGTCGTGGATTCGACCTCGGATTCTGATTAACCCCCTTCAATCAACCCCTGTACATAGTGTAAATAGAAGATTTAGGATAAGGTGAGTACTGTACAGTATTGTATATTACGTAACTTTTATTTACTGCTAGGCTATTAATATTAATAATGTGTGTGCGTATGTGTATGCGTGTGTGGCCCCCCCGTACACTATTTTCTGAATCCGGACTTTTCCTGAATTCGGACAAGGCCCAGTCTCTTTTAGTCCGAATTTGCGAGGGTCGACTGTATAGGGAAAAAAAAACAAAAAAAAAATTGTTTAGTGCTGTTTAAATGGTATTTTTAGGCCTCCCTCTTAAGAGCTTTGCCGCTGTCGCCCAGTAAAACCTCTTAAGAGCTTTGCCGCCGTTTACGGGTTAATCATAAAACATGAGCTTGAATTAAGCTTTATAATCTAAATTCTAAATTCTTTCTAAACCAAGTAATCCGAGCTTCTAAGCTCATACATATCTAATTTTGGGCACAGCCCGGCATAAACAGCGCCTAGCTTGCCCTATACCAACTTGTTAATCCTGTGTAAGGGGGAGTTCCTCTCTTGTACTGGGATCCACATACCCCCCCCCCCCTTTTTCACTGAAGCCCTATAGGGCGTAACTATCACAGTACTAACAACTAGGAATACAGATTTGAAGTTTGATTATAAAGCAAAAATACAGAATAGTAAAAATGTTGCGTCTGCTACCGCCGCCGCCAACACCGTGAACGACCGCAGCAGTTGGCGGGTGCCCATAAATAGGGGAGCTATACCCCCCGCCAAAGGCGGATTTCTAGGGCCTTTCCTAGCTGATGCTGAGAGGATTGGGTTCTAGTCATGTGGTGATGGGCTGGTCTATCAGAGTGAGAACTGAGCAATCTCTGCTATACCCATAGCTTACTCTGACTGTTCCTTTTACTTATATATTTTCTAGATCTCAAGTGACGGCGTCTCTTCCGTGGATTGACCTCCCAATCTACCAAGATTGGAAGCCAAAGCGTCACATTTTTCCTTTGCCTCTCAACTTTCTCTTCATAATTGCTGAGGGGCACAGGGCCCTGGGTGGGGCTTTGGTTTCCCGGGCGTTTCCGCACCCTCCTCAGCTCCCCGCCATGGAGTGGCTTCGGTCACCCAGGCTTTATTGTGGTCGGCAGGGAGGGTTCTGTTGGGGCGCTCGTTTATGGCCTTGGCCTGCTCGGGGCCTTGGGGCTGTTCAGCCAGGCAGCTAGGGGAACAACAACAACAACAATAACCGCAGCAGTGCAAGTACTGTACTTGCATTGAGCTGGATACACAGGCCTAGTTTGCCTTTTTCCAGAGGATCTACTGTAAGAACTGTAAGTAAGAATACAAGGCAGAACCACCGGAGTGTGTCCAAGGGCAGACTTACGACAAATGTGTGTGTGTTTTTTTTTTTTTTTTTTTTTTTTTTTTTTTTTTTTTTTTTTTTTTTTTTGAGAAAATGTAGTTTGTAAATAACACGGGGAAGTAACTTTTGCCATGACAGACTGTCCTGATGGCAGTTCCTAAGTCTATTCCCGAGCCCCGCCTCCTGGGCGAGGATCAGCGCGTAACTGAGTCAGTCGACTATCTCAGTCAGTCCGCCGGAGAATCCTTAGACTATCTCAGTCAGTCCGCCGGAGAATCCTTAAAAGTTCCATTAGGCGGGCATCAAGCAAGACACTCGGGGAACCTGAGCCGGAGGCCTTGACAGGCTCCCGCCGTGACCCCCGCCCTTCTCGGCGTAACCCAGCCGGCACATTTACAGAGTCAAAATAATAAGACCCAGGATGGAATATGCATCTGTAGTGTGGTCCCCTCACATGAAGAAACATATCCACAAAATTGAGAGGGTACAGAGAGCAGCTACGAGGATGATCCCTGGTTTGGACAATTTGGAGTACCAAGAGAGGCTCGAGAGATTGAATCTACCTACACTGGAACAGAGAAGGAAACGAGGACAGCAAATTCAGATGTACAAATGTGTTAGAGGCATTGACAAAATCGACCAAGAAAACTTTATAGAGAGGGATGGAGGTGAGAGAACAAGAGGTCACAGCTACAAACTGAAAGTGCCTAATAGTAAATCTGATCAGAAAAGTAAAAGATTTCCTACTAACTCGATTAGTGGGTGGAACAAATTGCCAGCCGAAGTAGTGTCTGCACCATCAGTGCATAGTTTCAAAGCATGGTATGACAAACATATCTTAGGAGGCGGGAATTAACGAGCATGCTCACTCCCGCAAATACAACTAGTGTAAGTACATAGACATTATGGTGAAAGGTTGATATTATATCTAAAACATAATTTACAATACTCCCGAGGTCAGAGAAAGCTCAGGGACAGCGCGGCTAGCCACTAAGATAGGGATGATCCGGCTATTCGTAGGTTGACCTACGGCGGGACCGTTTTTAAAAGTCATTTACTCATTTGGGATTGAATGGGAAAAGTAGTTTCCCTTGAAGGGATGAGTTATAGAGAACTGAAATGGCCTAGGGATTAACCGGTCCGAAAGGTGGTCGGGAGCCCTGATCGAAAGCCTTAAACCACAAGGATCGTAGAAAACGGACGTGTCCGTAAGGTCAAGTGAAGCCTGCTAACTAGCTTGAAGCAAGGGAATGTGGTTATGATTCTATATGGAATAAAAGTCAAGTGAAGCCTGCTAACTGGCTTGAAGCAAGGGAATGTGGTTATGATTCTATATGGAATAAAAATAAGAGAAAGAAAAGAACGAGAGTGGCTTGAAGGGCTCCCGTTTCTGACAACGGAACTTCAAAAGGGGTCGGAAAGAAAGACCCCGGCCGGTAGTGATTGTTTTTTTTTAAATTTGCCCTGCTGCTGAGCTGTCCCTGACCCTGGGAAAGATTTTCCGGGTGCATACAACTTGGTTAAGTATAAAGAGATAGGCCCCAGTCCATTGGAGATAGGGAGAAAAAACCCCGCCGGGGTGACTTCCCGTCTCCAACGGCGGGGGACGATCTCTTAAGGAACATCCGGCACCTAGACGTGCTGAGGGCTGGAATTGCTTAGTATAGTGAGGAAACTAATGTGTTACACCGTACCTATCGCATCAAGAGGGACCTTATGGGGGACCGACCCGCGTTAATGCGGGTGGGAACCTTTTGGTTACTGCCTCTCCGTACTAGTAATTGTTAGTGACTAGTATTATATTATTGTTAAAGGTCGCAAGCCGGTGGGCGGGTGCCTCCGGCTATCACTTTGTCATTGAATTGTGAGATGGACACTCCGAGTGCGGATCCGCCGGGGAGTTAACGTTTTTTTGCAGAACCGACTCTGGGTGGCAGCCGCAGTCTCCCTTCCCTGCGTAATGAGTTAGTCTCCCTTCCCTTATGCAGAGGGTGGCTATCGGTCTGTTATGTAACGCCATGTGAGGTAAAGCCGCATGACTTCCTCTCCGGCGTGCTGTTGTGTGGACCAGTTCCGGCCAGTCAGATCGAAGACATCAGGGGGCGCTACCCCCCGTGGGAACTAACACTTGGTCGAACCTCGAAACCCTATTGCGCTAGCATGGCCGAGGGAGGGAGGAAGACCGAGGGAGAACTGAAGAATCCTGAACCGTAGTCCTAAAAGTATATGTATTTTAACCAAAGAGCCGAAGGTGAACCCGTCCGCCTGCCGCTTGGAGCCGTCAGGGGAAAACCTATTGGTTTGTCTTGTCCTTCGAGCGCAACATTACCCTCACATCTCGCTCCGTCTGTTTATCTATGATTCCCGCAGTCAAGACAGGGGAGAATAAGATCCTATAGTAAGTATTCATAGGTAACCCTTGAGCCATACCGAGTCTGAGTAGCTGACGTGACCGGACTGCCTCAAACAAGGCTGTTCGAATTTCCGTGAGTGTTCTAGCCGGGGTAGGGAGGAGGTATTGTTGAAAGACTTTAACTAATTCCTGGGTCCGTGGAGAGGGATTAGGCATCGGTTGGGCAATAGCCTGGGTGTGTCTCTAGTTAACAGGAAGCTAATAAACGTCCTGTGGGCCTTATCTCTGACCAGAAATTCTCGTTGGAGTTCAATAGCTTCAGGAGTAATGAGTGGCAATGGAAAATCTTCCGCCGTAAATTGAGGGGCTATCAGAAATTTAAAAATAGGGAACGGAACGCCGCCCGGTCGTTATGCTAGCCAGTCAAAATCGGTAACGGGGGGAGGGGGAATTGGGGACAAGGTATTGGATGTAATATCTACAGCAAATTGTTGCAGTTCCTGATCCCACGTTACCCACGGCCCATCGCCCACCTCACTCAGATTCAGCTCCCTTTGGTCTTTATGTGGACCACATCTGTGAAATTTGGGAGAAGGCTCCCTCTGTGTATACAGAGAACGACAACCAGTAGAGCTACATCGTTTATGGCAATCAGGGCAAATGGGAGTGTCTGGGTGAGAAGGATCCTGGACCGGGGAAGAGGAACCAGCAGGCATGGGTTGTACACAAAATATTGAAAATTTGCCGGGTCAGGTCTAGCATATATTTTTTTTTTTTTGTTTTTTTTTTTTTTTGAGACAATGAACGGAGGAAGGAAAAACACAGATAAAACAAAAAGGTCCATGTGCCTAAAGGCATCCTCCATTCATAAAATGTTTGTAACATCTGGATTTAAACATTTGTAGATTGTAAGTTTGTGGAAAGCAATTCGAGGGAAGTGAATTCCAAAGAGTAGTAGCTCTGGGGATAAATGAATTCTGATAAGCAGAAGTTCTGCATTGTGGAGGAGAAAGTGTAAATTCATGGGCGCTCTCAGCTGCCCTAGTTCTACGGGGAAAGATGTGGAGAGGCGGCACAATTGAAGCAAGTTCCTCGGAACAATTGCTGTGAAAATATCTGTAGAATAATGCAAGGGATGCAACGTTTCTTCGTATGGATAATGTAGGAAGGTCCTGTGTGATTGCAGGGTTATTGATTAATCTAATAGCTTTATTTTGAATTTTGTCCAACTGCCTCAATGCAACCACTCCACTTCCACCCCACAGAGGTGAACAGTAATCCATCTGAGAACGCACATGACTTTTATATATCACGGCCAACTGCTCGTCAGTGAAGAATTCTCGAACTCTGTACAGGAGTCCCAGTTTTTTAGAGGCATTCTTAGCAATGCTTCTAACATAATGTGTCCAGCTCAAGTTAGTAGTTAATGTTACACCGAGAATGTCAATACTAGGGGAAGTGGGAATATTTACATCATTAAAAAATATATGGGAGTCAGTGAGATTCTGTCGGTTAGAAAATTGAATGTACTTGGTTTTCTGTGCATTAAAGGAAACTAGATTCTTTTGTCCCCATCCATTAATTCTAGAAAGGTCCTGGTTCAGAGAAATTGCCGTGTTTATTTTTGAATTTATAAGATCGGGTTGGGTGAAAGAATTGGTAAATGTGAAGGAACTGTGGAGTGTTGAGTCATCTGCGTAGGAATGTATTGGATTAAGAGTGGTAGATATGAGATCATTGATATGAATGAGGAACAGAATTGGGGCCAAAACTGATCCCTGGGGAACACCAGCATTTATTGAGTGAAATTGAGAATAAAGGCCATCTACCATTACACGTATTTTTCTGTTATGAAGATAAGAAGAAATTAGTGGAACTAATGATGCAAGGCCGTAGTGTGACATCTTCGACAATAAGGATTGATGCCAGACTCTATCAAATGCCTTTGATATATCCAGTGCTATTGTATGTGTTTCACCATGTTGGTCTGTAGCTTGGTTGATTTGATGCGTAAGAAGGCAAAGCATGTCTGCAGTTGATCGACATCGTCTAAAACCATATTGCCTATCACTGATTAATTTATTATTCTCAAGATGCTTAATTATGTGATTATTTAATATAATTTCAAAGACTTTACCAAGAGTGGAAGTTATAGCTATTGGTCTGTAGTTTGATGGATCTGAAGAGGCACCTTTTTTAGGAACTGGATGGATGTTTGCTTCTTTCCAGGGTACTGGGAAGCATGAGGTATGAGTACACAGACGGAAAAATTTTGCCAATACAGGAGCGAGCACCAAGGAGCAATTCTTAAGTACTATTGGAGGAATTTCATCTGGACCAGGAGCCTTATCTACCGAGAGATTCTGCAAAATAGTTTTGACATGTCTGGTGTGGATCTTAAGTGAGGGAATTTCAGGTGAATTAAAATTAAGTACAGGGACATCTTGATTTATTTCATCTAAGGTTGAGTTGGTGGAGAAAATATCCGCAAGAAGGTTAGCTTTACCTCGTGGGTCACTTGCAAGATTGCCAGTCGGAGATTTTAATGGTGGAATGGATGAAGCAGTAGTGAAGTTGGATTTAAATGAGTTAAGAGTAGACCAAAATATTTTGTTATCATTTGGATTATTTAGAAGTTTATTTGCCTGCATGTGGAGAAAGTTTGATTTAGTTAGGTTTAATACAGTTTTGGCATGATTTCTGATGTTTCTAAAGTAAGATGTAAAGATGTTTCTAATGGTAGGTAGTAGGGGTAGGCAGCCCCGCCCAGGGAAGTACTACCGCCAAGGTTTCGGGAGACTCAGGGAATAGCCTGAATTCCATTTTCTCTCCCAGGCCTTGGTAGCTGGATACATATCTTTCTGCCTCACACATCAGGGGTATCAGGAAAACCCTCTTTATATAACATACACATCCAACTTCACGACATTGCCCTACATCGCTATCCTCTATCCATAAAATACTACTCTTCCCACTACATATCATACATGTAACACCATACACTTACCTTATAAATATGGCAGTACAATTGTTAAGAGCAAACCTGGTGGTCCCTCGGATATCCACCCCCGGCAGGGTTGGGTTATTGACACAGGGCCCTCCCGGTCGTCATCATGCGACTGTGTCAAGAGCATTGCAACGTCCCAAAGCTGCTTGTCAGTACAGCTATTTCTTTAGTAATATAAGGGGACTTCACTCTAACATCAATTCTGTACACCAATTTCTTCAAGCAGAATCCCCTACTCTCCTTTTTTTGACAGAGACTCAAGTAACATCCACATCTGACACATCTAGATTTAATTTTCCAGGTTATCAACTGCTCCAAAATTTCAGACCTAAAGGTGGTGTATGTTGCTTCGCAAAATCTGAAATTGCCCTGGAGGAGGTTACTAGTTTCAATTGTCCCTATTTTGATTATTCTATATACAAATTAATTTCTGCTGGTAAATTTAAATACATATGTTGCATCTACCGTTCCCCAAATACTCCTCCAGAGCAAAGTCTTTTTGATTCTCTGTCCTCACAACTCAGTGTCCTCAACTTAAATGCTTCTTCTGAAATCACTGTGTTGGGTGATTTTAATGTCCATAATGTTGAATGGCTCACTCATTCAGCCAGGACTGATGATGCTGGTCTTGAATGTGAGCTATTTGCAGACTCATTTAATCTCATTCAACTAGTCAACCAACCCACCCGTGTACCAGATAATCCTAATCATAATTCCCACCTACTGGACTTATTTTTAACAACCAATTCAGAAAATTATGATGTTACAGTGAGGTCCCCACTTGGATCTTCTGATCACTGTCTGATACAGGCCACCTGTGTATCACCTACCACACCTTCCCACTCTGAACCTGTTTTGGTGACTAAATGGCATTACGATAGGGCAGACTGGGAGGGTCTTCAAGGTTTCTTTATTGATATTCCCTGGACCTCTTTCTTTTCTAATGATGCACACTCCACCTTGAGCCACATACAAGATTTTGTAAAAATTGGAATGGAAACTTTTATTCCTCATCAAAAGTACAGTAAAAGATCTAATTCACCTAAATGGTTTGACCATAATTGTGCTAGAGTAACTGAACAAAAAGCAATAGCCTACAATGCATACACAAGATCAAAAACACATGAAGCCTTTAATTATTTTAGAAACATCAGAAATCATGCCAAAACTGTATTAAACCTAACTAAATCAAACTTTCTCCATAAGCAGGCAAATAAACTTCTAAATAATCCAAATGATAACAAAATATTTTGGTCTACTCTTAACTCATTCAAATCCAACTTCACTACTGCTTCATCCATTCCACCATTAAAATCTCCGACTGGCAATCTTGTAAGTGACCCACGAGGTAAAGCTAACCTTCTTGCAGATATTTTCTCCACCAACTCAACCTTAGATGAAATAAATCAAGATGTCCCTGTACTTAATTTTAATTCACCTGAAATTCCCTCACTTAAGATCCACACCAGACATGTCAAAACTATTTTGCAGAATCTCTCAGTAGATAAGGCTCCTGGTCCAGATGAAATTCCTCCAATAGTACTTAAGAATTGCTCCTTGGTGCTCGCTCCTGTATTGGCAAAATTTTTCCGTCTGTGTACTCATACCTCATGCTTCCCAGTACCCTGGAAAGAAGCAAACATCCATCCAGTTCCTAAAAAAGGTGCCTCTTCAGATCCATCAAACTACAGACCAATAGCTATAACTTCCACTCTTGGCAAAGTTTTTGAAATTATATTAAATAATCACATAATTAAGCATCTGGAGAATAATAAATTAATCAGTGATAGGCAATATGGTTTTAGACGATGTCGATCAACTGCAGACATTCTTTGCCTTCTTACGCATCAAATCAACCAAGCTACAGACCAACATGGTGAAACACATACAATAGCACTGGATATATCAAAGGCATTTGATAGAGTCTGGCATCAATCCTTATTGTCGAAGATGTCACACTACGGCCTTGCATCATTAGTTCCACTAATTTCTTCTTATCTTCATAACAGAAAAATATGTGTAATGGTAGATGGCCTTTATTCTCAATTTCACTCAATAAATGCTGGTGTTCCCCAGGGATCAGTTTTGGCCCCAACTCTGTTCCTCATTCATATCAATGATCTCATATCTACCACTCATAATCCAATACATTCCTACGCAGATGACTCAACACTCCACAGTTCCTTCACATTTACCAATTCTTTCACCCAACCCGATCTTATAAATTCAAAAATAAACACTGCAATTTCTCTGAACCAGGACCTTTCTAGAATTAATGAATGGGGACAAGAGAATCTAGTTTCCTTTAATGCACAGAAAACCAAGTACATTCAATTTTCTAACCGACAGAATCTCACTGACTCCCATATATTTTTTAATGATGTAAATATTCCCACTTCCCCTAGTATTGACATTCTCGGTGTAACATTAACTACTAACTTGAGCTGGACACATTATGTTAGAAGCATTGCTAAGAATGCCTCTAAAAAACTGGGACTCCTGTACAGAGTTCGAGAATTCTTCACTGACGAGTAGTTGGCCGTAATATATAAAAGTCATGTGCGCTCTCAGATGGATTACTGTTCACCTCTGTGGGGTGGAAGTGGAGTGGTTGCATTGAGGCAGTTGGACAAAATTCAAAATAAAGCTATTAGATTAATCAATAACCCTGCAATCACACAGGACCTTCCTACATTAGCCATACGAAGAAACGTTGCATCCCTTGCATTATTCTACAGATATTTTCACAGCAATTGTTCCGAGGAACTTGCTTCAATTGTGCCGCCTCTCCACATCTTTCCCCGTAGAACTAGGGCAGCTGAGAGCGCCCATGAATTTACACTTTCTCCTCCACAATGCAGAACTTCTGCTTATCAGAATTCATTTATCCCCAGAGCTACTACTCTTTGGAATTCACTTCCCTCGAATTGCTTTCCACAAACTTACAATCAACAAATGTTTAAATCCAGTTGTTACAAACATTTTATGAATGGAGGATGCCTTTAGGCACATGGACCTTTTTGTTTTATCTGTGTTTTTCCTTCCTCCGTTCATTGTCTCTTAAAAAAAAAAAAAAAAAAAAAAAAAAAAGGCTTCATGTGTTTTTGATCTTGTGTATGCATTGTAGGCTATTGCTTTTTGTTCAGTTACTCTAGCACAATTATGGTCAAACCATTTAGGTGAATTAGATCTTTTACTGTACTTTTGATGAGGAATAAAAGTTTCCATTCCAATTTTTACAAAATCTTGTATGTGGCACAAGGTGGAGTGTGCATCATTAGAAAATAAAGAGGTCCAGGGAATATCAATAAAGAAACCTTGAAGACCCTCCCAGTCTGCCCTATCGTAATGCCATTTAGTCACCAAAACAGGTTCAGAGTGGGAAGGTGTGGTGTGTGATAGACAGGTGGCCTGTATCAGACAGTGATCAGAAGATCCAAGCGGGGACCTCACTGTAACATCATAATTTTCTGAATTGGTTGTTAAAAATAAGTCCAGTAGGTGGGAATTATGATTAGGATTATCTGGTACACGGGTGGGTTGGTTGACTAGTTGAGTGAGATTAAATGAGTCTGCAAATAGCTCACATTCAAGACCAGCATCATCAGTCCTGGCTGAATGAGTGAGCCATTCAACATTATGGACATTAAAATCACCCAACACAGTGATTTCAGAAGAAGCATATACAGTATAGGAACCTGTATGACTGTACCGTTAGCATCTTTTGCCCTAAAGACATGTTTATGGTTGACTTCAATAGCCCATAATAACCGGCACTGGGACTTCCCCTTGTGTTGATTTATGCCCCTCTCCTTGTGTCACTGCTGTGACCGGAAGCCAGAGCCTGCCTGGTGTTTTGATGGCCTGAGATTGGGACGGGACACCCGGCGGGACTAGGGGAGCACTGGGGTGAGAACTGGGGGTGGAAGAGGGACCCGGCGGGTTACTCACCGTATGGGTTCTGTCTACCGAGGGGGATAAGTAAGGTTGCGTATCATCCGAACCCACAGAACTATTCTGGCTGAGGTGTTCCTGACTATGAACTGACTCGGTGTCCAACCTATTCAAGGGGGATCTAAGGTCGGGAGGAACAATTGACCAAGCATCCGCCGGTAGTCCCTGCTTGGGTCGGCCGGCGGAAGGGGGAGCTATATTGGTGGGCTTGGACGCACCCATGAACTCTAGGTCTCCTAACCCTAGGAGTTGCTTCGAGGTTGAGGGACGGACTAATGGGCCTGTCAACGAAGCTGGGGTAACATTTACGGCCCGCGGCTGATGCTCTTGCCCCGCAGGCCGGGAATGAACTGGCCTGTTTAGTGCCGGGCCCGTAGGCGGCAGGTAGCCAATTATGCGGGTCATTGCTGGCCCGGCGGATGGGACTGCCGGAGAGGGAATGCCTACATTGATATGAGAGGGGGGCCTAGATACACTGTGAGGTGGTCCCAGTGCCCGAGTAGGCGCCTGACCCTGCTTAATGGCACACTGATTGATCACCTTCTGTAACAATTCATTTAGCTGTACAGTCGTTAACTTCGTGGGAGTGGTTTGTGTAGTTAGCCTAACTTGTTGGTCTGTCGGTATCAGAGTGTCAGCCTGTATGAGAGTGGCCGTGTGTGTCGGAGGATTGTTCATCAGTGTCTAACTGCTACTAGCCGTAGCCGGGTGGTGAGAACCGCAAGCCGATGACTTCTGGTCACGTGGCGGAGGTGTTACCGGGGTGGTCGCATTCTGCGAACCCATATTCTTAAGGGCGGCCGTCAAGCCGAGCTGGTCCTCAGAAGGAGCCAGGAGTGTCGCGTGAGACCGTATGGTCGTAACCGCATTTGATGTAAATACACCCGGAGACTGAGTAGAGGTCTGAGCCATGTTGGCTTGCTGAGCCTGTTTGTTTGACAACACTAACTTGGAGCCTAACGTGTACAGTTTGTCTAAGTCTAGTGGCAATGTGAGAGACGCCGGCGTCCGGCTCGAGGAGACCGGGGCTAACCCCCTGCATCCCCGAGGCGGCCGCCGGACCTTCCAGCTGTGATCCTGTGAGATCTACTTGCGCAGAAGTAGGAGTTTCATTAGAAAGTAACACACGTCGTGGTGGGCTCGAGAGCCGGCGGATCTTGTCAGGCAGATAGTCCGTGCTGTCCATGCGCCTCAGGTTGCCCGCCGGGGGAGCTGGGTGAGCAGGTTGGCGGCATTCCGGTGACATCAAGCGGCACCTCTTGAATGGGGGAGAGGCGCTCTGTGTAGATGTCGTGGATGACGTAGGGGACCCAATGGTCAACAAGGGTATAGGGGAGGTGTGTGACTGGTGAGCTATATGATCATCAAATGAGTACAATTGAACTACCCTCAATAATTCTGGGTTGTCACATGACAGTTCTTTGTTAGCTACCTGAGAAGCATAGGTCTTAAACTTAGTTTTAACGTCAATGAGAGTGAGTACGCAAGACATATCTTGGGCCGCGAGCCATTCTTCGAACAGATCTGAACACACCGGACATGTACGAGATGCCCACATGAAAGAGTTTCTGTTTAAACACTGAACACACCTGATACACCTGCTATGTGCTGGTATTGGTATCAAAAGACAGGCGGGGGTTGAGCAGACTGTAAACAAAGGCATGATGCAGAGACTCCTCTCCCCGGCGGGAACGACGCGGTAGCCGGCTGTCCTGAGTGTCCACCTGGAAAGAAAAATTTCCAGGAATCTATGCTCATAAGGATATACAGGGAGAGTCTCACCTATCCTAACCTCCCGGTGTAAGAAGAATAGGAGGCAACGGCCTCCTTCTTCTTGTTACCCCTAAGAGGGCGTGAATAGCCTCTTCCCATGCCCCTGAGTAACATGAGAAGGGGATACCACTGAAAACAGAGGGCCACCGTTACGACGTAGGTCATAGAACAGTGAGCCCCCTGACGGCGGACCGCTCTGTGCTCCACAAAACACACAAGCAGCCGCTGATTCGTTTACCAACTAGGCCGCCGGCACGGCGGGGTAAACGCCATGGAAGTAAGCGTGCTAACTGATGACGACACACAAGTGCAGTGTCCGCCGGCACGGCGGGGTAAACGACCGTAATATCCCACGTCAAAACTGACCAGTTTTAATGACCGGGGGACCCCTAACGGCGGGGATCGGGTTGTTCCGTACACGAAAACACCACCCGCCGGAGGACTTGTTGCTCTCGCAGCCGCCGGAAGGCGGAGGCAAAGTCCGAGGGGCTCAAAAGCACCTTACCAACCAGATTTACATCGGCGTCCGCCGGATCCCAGAGGGACCAGGGACCAGGGGGCAGTGGCGCCGCCACACCCACCGCCGCCAAACCCGGCGAGGGAGACACGAGCCCTTGAACACGCCAGCACGGCGGACCGACCCAACGGCTACAAACCTTAGGCCGGCAGGCACAGCAAAGGAAGGGGGACTCGGAGCAAAGCACAGCCGCGAGGAAACCCGACCCAAACGAACACGTTGCCGGACTCCCGGAAAGTGGCACACTAACCAACAGGGAGACCACAACACACAGGGGACATAATAATTAACAATAACTAATAAAAAAGAACCCCCAAAACTAGATAATCTATAGGCCTATCTGGAAAAAACAGTACAGACTACAAAAAGAACCAAGAACAGTGCCAAAAGGGCAAAGAGAAAAGCCCCCACGTGGGGCCTCTCACAACGACCAAGACTGGAGTATGCAGCAGTGGTGTGGTCTCCACACTTTATAAAACATAATAAAAAACTGGAAAGAGTTCAGAGAGTTGCCACTAAGATGATAGCTAGCCTTAGAGACCTACCTTATGAGGAGAGATTGGAGAGGCTAAAGCTGCCAACGCTGAGGGAGAGGTGACATGATCATGATGTTTAAGTGTGTGAAAGGTTTTGAGAAGATCGACAAGGGAGATTTTGTGGTGAGGGACGAGGGAAGAACCAGGGGTCATGATTGTAAGTTGAGGAAAGTTATATGTAAGTCTGATGTAAGAAAGTTCAGCTTCCCGTATAGAAGCATTGAGTGTTGGAATAAGTTGGATGGGGAGGTGGTGGGAGCAAGAAATATCCAAACTTTTAAAGCAAAATTGGATAAATGTAGAGAGAGAGACAGGACAACACGAGCTTAGGCTCAAATCCTGTATACTACAATTAGGTGAGTACAGGCTCAAATGTCGGAGGACGCCACAACCACGTGTGACAATCGTAACCCTGGCGCATCTGCAACAAAGACAGGGTCCCTAGACCCCCAAGCTATACAAAGGAACAGCAAGAAACTTAAAGGAAAGCCTCCTAACTAAGGAAAAAGCAAAACTAAGGTGCATAGCAACAAACAAAAAACACCATGTGTGGTGGAAACATTGAACACAAGGAGTAAGCGCCTAAACGTACCCTAATTTTAACACTTCCTGTGGGCCAACAATAACACAACCCGTGCTAGCTAGTCTAAACCCTGCTCACTATCTCCCAGATACATACAAATGAGAAAAGACTCACTAGAGGAGAGCGAGCGTCGAATGAAGCCGGAGCGCGGGGGCACAAGTGTTGACAGTAGGCCCGCGGGGAAGAGAAGGACGAATTGTTGCGCTTGGCGAGAGGCGGTAAGAAGCCACAACGCAAGAAAATCCACCGAATGTGGGAAGCTTGTGAATAACAGTGTTAAAGTGGAAATTCTTTTTCCTTTTTTGTTCTCTTATTTTTTACGAAGTTTTTTTGTAGTGGGTACCCGATCAATATGACGACACCATAAGAGAAGTAGCGTTGCACTTATGAAGATGAATCTCTTTCTTCCCCGCGGCGGTTGATTCAAACGACTGACGTGGGTGTTGAATGGAGACTATTATACTAATAGGCAACGTCGTCAATTATGAAGGGGCCACTATTAAATATATATATATATATATGTAGGCTACTATATATATATATATATATATATATATATATATATATATATATATATATATATATATACAGTAGGGTCCCGCATAAAACGTGTTCGCATAAAACGAGTCTCGATTAAAACGACCGACCTAAAATATTAATATTTAATTTTCGATCAGAACGAATGTGATCACATAAAACGAGTCCGCCGCCAAAGTGGGGCAAATACAAGGAGTTTTCATATAGAGCGCCGAAATATCGTACAAAACGTACAAAATATCGTACGCTTTCATATAAAACGCCGAAATATCGTACAAAACGTACGAAATATCGTTCGCTTTGTACGAAAATTTTCGCTTACAGTGAACATTGACGATATTGCGCCACCAAAATGCTGTGTTCACATAAAACGAATTCACATAAAACGCCCTCGTTTATCGACCATAAACTCGTTTTATGTGAGACCCTACTGTATATATATTTATTAGTGGCCCCTCCATCATTGACGAACATGCCTATTACATAAGGCATCCTCTTCAAACACTAATCCGCCGTAGTTTTGAATCTACCGCGCAGAGCATTTAAAATCTGAGGAGCCTTCATCATGAGCGCACGCGACCTCACTCATGGCTTCAGTCATTATGAATTGGGTTCTCACTACGAAAAAACTTCATAAAAAATAAAAACAAAAAGAAAATAAGAATAACTATCCAATAAGCTTTCCATCATATCGTGGATGTACTTGTGTGGATCTTTGACCAGACGCTGATTCAGGCGTCATTCTTCCTTCTCTGCTCTGCGCTCAACCTGCCCGGACGTGTCTCCCCACGCTCCGCTGGTTCCGCATTTGCTGCGTCCCTAGTGAGTTTTTTCTCATTTGTTTACTCCGGGATGTATCGAGTAAGGTTAGGATATGTGTAGCAGGAGTCCTGGGCTGGTTGCCCGCAGTGCAGTGTATTTTGGGTCGTGTGTTTGGGGCATCTATTTCGGATGTACCCTCGTGGTCCTGTTGTGGACATGTGATCTTTTCACAGTTGAGTTAGCTTGTGATGCAGGCGGCTTTCTTTACGTGTTATTTTATGCTGCCTCTTATCGTTCTGATGAGGTAAGCTGTGCTTCTGACGTTCCCAGCGTATTTTTCTTCACTTAGTGAAGTTTTTTCTGGGTCCCGAGTCAGTCTTCCCTTTGTCGGAAGTCTTTACTACAGTGGTGTGTTGGCGGTGGTTCCTGTTGTTATATTTCCAGTGTTTTTGTTTATATTTCAACTTTTTGTATGCTGTCTGCTTAGGCCTAGCCAGCCGCTCGTAGCTTTGCCACATGTACAAGTGTTATTGTTTATTTTATAAATATGTCCTACTGTGTCATGTGTATCCTGGTTTAGTTGTGTATTGGCTAATTCCACGGACTATGTTTGTTGCCTGTATTAGTTGTGTATTGGCTAAATCCACGGATTATTGTGTGGGCCCTGGGCTAGTCGTGCTTGGCATTTCCCAGGTCCTTGTGCGTTCAGTTGGTTTCTGAACGGGGTGGGTTACTTTCCGGCGGGTTTTTCTCGGTTTCACCATGAAAAACCCGGCCGAGAGCCGTGTTGGGCCACGCGTGGTTTCAACACAGGCTTGTGTCCCCGGCGAGGAGGTGTCTGTGTCTCTCCAGAACTGCGTCTCTGTGTTGGTGCCTGTTTCAGGCTCCCTATGATCCCCGGCGGTCTGGCTGTATCCATCTAACTTTGTTCATGCAGACAGATGTTATGAAGTTTTTCTACCCGGTTTTACAAACCACATAGAAAAACCTAGCTGTTGTTTGTGGGCTTTCCTCCCCGGCGATCTTTTACAAAGAAGTGGGGACAGGAACTTATGGGGTTAACGTTGTTTACATCTCACCCGGCGGGTGCACCTTGGTAGGGTGGGATGAACGTCTTGATCATTCAATTTCGTTAACCGATCCATTTTAACTCCTTGCGACATATATGACGCGATCGCGTCATATGAATAAGTCCACCAAAAACTCATATGACGCGATCGCGTCATATGGACTTATCTCTATACCTCTCCAATAAGTTTATGACGCAATTTTGTGTCATATGAGCTCAGTAAGTCCGATTAGTTACCATACGATAAAACCGTTGGTGGCAACCTCAGCCTCCTGCGATAATTCTAACGGCCGCAGTGTTGTTGTGAGTGTAGTGCGAGGCAGTGGCAATGATCCTGGGGCTCCCGCCTCCTCGGACTTACTGGAACATAATATGTCTGGGGGAGTTAAGTGGTACTTTAGGTATCTCCGCCTTCAGCCGAACAGCGATCGAAGGCTCAATTAGGTTTAACATCTTTTTACAAATTTCTCACACTCGGCGGGTGCTCCTGGGAGGAGGAAATAAGGAAATTACAATTCCATATAGTTAACCAGTTAATTGAGAGATACGTTATGTATCACCGCCTTCAAACTTACGGCGATCCTTTGTGACAATTCGTTAGAAATCAGATGTCGTATCAGCCTGCCCTGTGTTATTCTGCTAAATAATTCTGGTGCCGGCGTCTTTATGGGGGGTTGTTTTTCCAAAATTGAATCTTGAGACAGTCACCGCCAGAAAGACTATGTTATAAACGCCATACTGGTCCTTTATATTTTGTCAGAGGGTATTCTTAACTTTCTTAGGACATGTTTCGATAGGCGAAATCTTTATAGAATCCCGCCGCGTAGCGAGCTGTGATCGTGGTGACATGAAGGCTCGTTACCCGGCGGGTTAGTGACACAGTGGTGTGTGGGTGTGTATGCGATCATGTTGGGTGAACCTTATGAGCATTAACTCCTGGAAATTTTTTTTTTTTCCAGAGCTGGGCCCCGGCGGACCAATACAGACCCTGCAGTAGTTTCCCACCAGTCTCTGTCATGGCTACCCTTGCCCCAGTTTTTGCTTTATGCATTACCCCTACCTGTGCCGGTATCCCTATTTTTGCGCACACTCTGTGCATCAAGTGTGTTAAATGTCTAGACCGTTCAAGGGGTCTGTGGGTGACGCGAAAATGTTCATTTTGCTCCCAATTAAGCGTCAAAGTCCTCTGCGATAATGATAAGACCGCAGCGGTCGCCTTACGAGAGGTTAGGCAACAGATGGCGGCATATACTACGATTGTAGCTCATAAGTCACTTCAATGTGACAACGTCCCTCTTTGGGATAGGCTTCTTGTTGAGCACCCTCCCCCTAAACGTCCCTCTCGAGTAACTAGTCATAAGCCGGCAGAGACTGGTCAAGTTTCTGTGTCTGCCCCTACTGCTACTGCGAAACGTCGACGGGAGCCTACACCCCCGGCGGCAGCCTCCTCGTCCCGGGAGAGATCTCGGTCTAGGTCACCTCTCAGACACCACCCATCTAGTCTTGCCTCTTCACCATCGAGTAAGAAGAGTAAGACAGAAAGTTCCACCAGTGGTCACGGCGATAAATCCTATAAATCGAAGAGTAGTTCACGGTCACACCGCAGCCATAAATCTTCTAAGAGGGATTCCCATGATAAAAAGGCCTCACGACATTCACCAGTTTCTAGTGCTTCTCATCGTACCTCTACCCCAGACAGAGTTGGTGTTCGGGCTCAAGGGTCCAGTGTAGTGCCTGTACCCAAAGATGATTTACCAATTAACATTTTAACCCTGGAATTAGAGAATTCAGGGGGCTCAGGGGGTGAGAGTGTTGCGGACTCCCAAGGGAGTGTAGGCCAAGGTGTTTGGCGTTATTCTCAGCCAGGACCTGACCACCCACTTCCGGCTCAAACTATTCACACAGTGGCTGACGTCCACCGGGACGCGGCGATCCCATCCTCTATCCCTGACTTATCTTGGCAACAAGGTGATACCCCAGCTTCGGCGGGCTCTTCTCAGGAGGAACAGGATAAAAAAGACGAGGTTTCAATTATCTCAGATATGGAAGGGCAAGAGTCGGGTTCAGGCTTAGACGCCGCACAAGATCTTAATGATTCCCTAGTTAGTACATCATCAAGTCAATTTGTCACTGCACAGGAAATTGATGGGCTACTCAGTAATGCTTTATCTAAAAAAATTAGCCAACAGCAGGAAACTCCCACAGTGGACTTGGGAGCTCCCACGACAAGCTCTACGGTACGGCCTCTGATGACTTCTATTGCTTTAACTCAGATCCCTCACCCTCCCCCTCTGTCACCATCAGTGGTTACTAGGCCTGCTACGGCGGCATTGACCACTTCCAATGTAAAGGTGATAACGGATGTCAATCCACCCCCCCTAGACAGAGCGCCTCTCAGAAAGGTGGCTATGCCCTTGCTTTACGGACCAGACGAGTCATGGGTCCTTTTGACCCCCACTAAACCAGAGATTGCCCAACCTACCTTGTCAGGGGAACTCCCAGTACCACGTGAGTGGGTCATCCAGGGCAATAAATCTAGGAAATTAAGGGCCTTGGATACTTTAGGCAAGGTACTAGATGTCAACATCAAGGCTATACCTAGTTATTATCACCAAGATTATTTTGTTTATGCTGCTAAGCCGGCTTTACCCCCTGCCTCAGCTTCAAAACTTTTTTCAGACTGGTCTAAGCATGACGGATTTAATGATATTAAGACTCTGTCAGCTCTCACTCCAGAACTTGATTTGCTAACCGTCACAGACACAGCAGCTAATCCAGTCTTGAAGGTGGGGCAGTTGGGTCCAGGACCTTGGGTGGAATGGGAGGCAGAGGCTCAAAACTTTGCGACCACATTTACTTCCAAAACTTCCCACCAGATCCCTCAAGATACTCATCCTTGGTTCTCCATGCCAGTGTGTTCTGCCGGCGGAGTCCCTTCAGCCTTGTTTGCTTTCTTAGCTGCCCCTAAAATTAATCTCTGTGAGCTAAAAGAACCTTTCACTACCCCTACCTCAACTCACCTAGAATGAGAATTTAGGCTAAGGGGAAAAGCTTTTCGCCTGTTCTCTCAATACATAGTGTCTCAACAGATAGCAAAGTCTTTGCTCCGGTCCACTCAGGCAATCACAGACGCGGACGCCAGACAATCGGTTGAATTGTCCCGGCGACTTCTTCTTCAGTCGTCAATCCAATCTTTGGGTGACATCCGCACCGTCTTGCTTGAGGCGGTACGAGCGAGACAAGACCTCAGAATGTCCTTAGTCCGAAAACTGCCTGATCGCATTGCGAATCAGGTGGTCATGTCACCAGTGCTCACTCCCTCTTTAATGACCCCTGACGTGTGGAGAACGGTGTTCAATATGGCCCAGGCCTTTAAACACAGTCCCACCCCTTCTAAGAAACCTGCCTTTAACTTCCCCAAACCCAGGCCAGTCGCTAAGGCTCAGCCGGGGGGATCTAACCCCTTTCTTCCACCTAAGTCCTCCTCCTCCCCTCAAGGTCAGTACAGGCATAGACAGAGTAGGTTTTCAGGTCAAAGAGGACGCGGCTATAATAAGCCAGGTCAGGGCCCGTCTTCAGCCAACGCCAGCCAGCCGGCGAAGCGTCCACCACCACCAACTCCACCACCATCAAAAAACTAAAGTCTCTCTCACTCCCGGTGCCAGTCTTAAGGCCGGCGGATCCGAGGGTAGTACAGCCGGCGAACCCTTGTCTGCTAACTGGGTCGTTTCGAACGTGTCACCAAGCGTGGCCGTTAAAAACTTGGGCACGGATGGTGGCACGCAAAGGCATCACTTGGCAGTGGCTCCGGCGACCTCGCTTACGTCAGCCGACAACAGCGAATTTTGTTTCATTAGAGGTGGAGTCACTGGTCCAGGAAATTATTGCCAAGAATGTCATCATCCCGGTCCCCCCAAATTACCCTGTATTCAAGTCCAAGCTATTTTTGGTTCCCAAAAGGGACAGTGTTCAGATGAGACCAGTCGTAGACCTGTCTTATCTGAACCTTCACATTCACAACGAGTCATTGCGTATGTTAACAGTACACCAAATCAGGCTAACACTTCCGCCGGGAGGTTGGATGTGTTCCCTAGACCTGACAGACGCTTATTGGCACGTATCGGTAAACAAAAGGTTTCAAAGGTTTCTGGCCTTACGGATCAGGCACCAAAATTTTGTTTTTCAAAGGATGCCATTCGGTTTGAACCTGGCACCTCGATTATTCACGAAGTTAGTCCGGCAAGCCCTGATGCCATTATTAAAGCAAGGAATCAGAGTGTTGTGGTACCTAGACGACTGGCTGGTGGTGGCAGAGACAGAGCAATTATGCATCAAACATGTCAACATAATTTTAAATCATGTCAAAACTCTAGGGTTCAAGGTAAATCTGGTAAAATCAAACCTTGTTCCCTCACGAGTAATTCAGTGGATAGGGCTGGTCTGGGACACAGCTGCTCTCACTCTGAGTCAGAGTGTGGACAATCGCAACAGGTTTCGCAGGAAACTGTTCATGTTTCTTCACAGTCTGACTACGACACGAAGGGTCTGGGAGTCTGGTCGGCTCTCTCAACTGGATTCAACTAACTGTAATATTGGGCCGATTGAAAGTAAAATGTTTAATATTGGAAGGCAACAAATATTTCCCACTCTTACCGGCGGGAAAGTTATGGCCCATCCCAAAATTAATCCACACCTTACTAGCGGTCTGGGCGAAGAGGGAAACGTTGCACTCAATAATGTCATGGACCTCTCCTCCGCCAACAGTATGGGTAGACACGGATGCGTCAGGCACAATAGGTTCGGGATTTCAGTCAAATTAGGGGCACCAGGGTCAGGGGCTTTGGTCCCACTTAGAAATCTCCCACATCAATGTCAAAGAATTACTAGTCCCCTTGTATTTCCTTCAGGCTCACGGCCCTGCGTTAAGGGGCAAGTCGGTGGCCTTCAGAATGGACAATCTGAACGCAGTTCACTGTATTCAGAAACAAGGGTCAACGAGGTCAAGGAAGTTGCTAAACGTGTCGGAAGAGATTTTTACTCTCGCCAACAGACTAGACATTTATCTTCACGCATCTTATCTCCCAGGCGTAGCAAACGTCTGGGCAGACGCTCTGTCCCGGAGACAGAGCACGACAGTAGCATGGGAGCTCAAGCAACCCATTTTCAACCAAATGATTGCAGAGCTCTACCATCCACAAGTGGATCTGTTTGCGTTCGAGGAGACTCACAAGCTCCCTCTATACCTCACCCGCCAGACGAAGACGCCGGCAGGGGGGCCAGACACCCTGGTGACAGACTGGAACAGATGGAGCTCCATCTATCTGTTTCCGCCGCCAGACGCGTCACTAATGTGCCACGTAGTGAACAAACTACGAGATTATCGAGGCTTAGTCTCGCTAGTCGCGCCCCTGTGGCCGGCGCAGTTGTGGTACCAGCAATTAAAGACGTGGTGCCCGCACCCGGTGTCGCTCCCGGTCGGGTATTTCCACTTAGACACGATTGGCAACCTAGCGACCTCGCTGACTTTTGCATTATGGACATTCAGGAGGCCAAGTGGCTAGCACCATACGGTAGAGAGGTGACCAATAAATTATTAAATCAATATACTCAGTCTACGAAACGACAGTATCAATCACATTGGCAAACCTTTACGTCTTGGATCATTAGAACAGAACAGACTGTGCCGTCGGTAGCTTTAGTTTTCAATTATTTAAATTATCTTAAATTATCTTTTATCTGTGGTAACGTTAAAAAATCACTTAACTGCGATTAGAGTCCCCTTTTTGGACCTTACAGGTCTCTCCATACCGGTAGCGGAGGAAACAGGTTTTATGAGGGCATGTTTTAAACTCCGCCCACCTCCCCGTCAGCTCATGCCTACTTGGTCTCTGGACAAGGCATTGTCTTTACTTCACTCTCGTCTGTACCAAAATACTGCAGATTTTGCATTACTCTTAAAAAAGGCTGATTCCTTTTGGCTTTGGCCACCGGGAACAGAGTGTCTGAGCTGGCGGCGATGAGCAACACACCTAATTGCCTTAGGTTTGGTAGACTTAATGAATGTATTCACATTGCACCTTCCCCGGGATTTGTAGCCAAGAATGAGCACAGTGCACACGTGTTTTCTGAGTTCACGGTGCCGGCGTTAAAAAGGGGAAAGGTGCACCATTAATCTATGTCCAGTGCAGGCTCTAACCAAATATTTGAGAGTAGCTCTTCTCAACCCCCAAGGTGCTTTATGGGTAGCGAGTACGGGTAAACGCTTACTGAAACGGAGATTAGCTTCTCTTCTGGTCGAAGTCATTAAAGAGAGTAATCCCGGCGTTGTGGGTAGGGCCCACGATTTACGCAAATGGGCGGCCTCTTTACGTTTCCTGAAGAATTTTTCAGTAGAAGATATTGCGTCCACACAGTTGTGGGCGTCTAATCATACGTTTTTGACTAGATACTTGTCAGTTGCTCTGGACAAACCTTCCTTACCATGTATAGCTTTAAGGCAGAGGGTCTAGGTGGCCCTTCTGTCACTTTTGTTTAATTTCAAGGAAAAGGAGGGGGGGGGGGGTGCAGTCAGTGTAACATAGGACACCCTAGACCCCGCCAGAGTATAAGAGCTGTGATACAAGTAGGGTTAATGTGATATGAAAATTTCTCTGCGAGAAATTGTGCTAGTACAATGTTAGTACAAAACAATGGAGTTGTTATAGTAGTTTTAGCTGTGAAAGCAATTTAGTATTAAACAGTGGAGATTTTTTGCAAATTATTTTTCACGAATATTATGGGGTTTATTATGTGCACATGTAAACTTATAACTTGTTATTTTTTGTCACCACTCGTTGAGTGGGGTGCCTTGGTAACTACAGATCTGTTCACAGAATCTCCAGAGTTACCCTTTTTTGTCAAGCAGGCTTCTTTGAAGCACGCACCTGCTTGAACCCCCTTTTTTGTATTTATATGGTCTGCGCCGTCATTAAATATATTTTTTCAAAGTAAGAATACTATGTGGTTGTTTGATTATCTGCTTTGCTAGAGTTATGATATGATTACGAATGTCCCCCTCCAGTCTTAGAAATCAGGCATGTTCGTCAATGATGGAGGGGCCACTAATAAATTATAGGTTTGACTCCTGTAAGGAGATTAAGAAAACCTAATATTTAGTAGTGGCCCCGTAATCATTGACGACTGGGGCCCTCCCGACCGACCCCTTCCCATTCGTTGATGTATTAAGGATTTTGGTTTACTTGATATGTCAGTGAAGGAAGAATGACGCCTGAATCAGCGTCGGGTCAAAGATCCACACAAGTACATCCACGATATGATGGAAAGCTTATTGGATAGTTATTCTTATTTTCTTTTTGTTTTTATTTTTTACGAAGTTTTTTCGTAGTGAGAACCCAATTCATAATGACTGAAGCCATGAGTGAGGTCGCGTGCGCTCATGATGAAGGCTCCTCAGATTTTAAATGCTCTGCGCGGTAGATTCAAAACTATGGCGGATTAGTATTTGAAGAGGATGCCTTATGTAATAGGCATGTTCGTCAATGATTACGGGGCCACTACTAAATATTAGGTTTTCTTAATCTCCTTACAGGAGTCAAACCTATAATATATATATATATACAGTATATCATACCACTCTGTGGTAAGATATAGAAACAATTGAAGAAGTCTGGTATTGTTGTGGTGACTGTGGACATATTGCACACTACTCTGAGATACAGTAGTTTGGACACCCAGAATTTCTAGAATGAATGGAGAGTGGATGAAAGGATGAACATTTTGTGAAGGACTGAGGGAATATGGTATGGTTGGAGTAGGGTTACATTCTGACAGAAAACAGAGCCGCTTGGTGGTGTTTTGTATGTGGCAGTCCCCTCAGGGACTGAGAAGTCTGGTAATACTATAGATTGATGCCAATACCCATTGATACAAATACCAGTACCACTCATATTATACTTCTATATCTTTGGCAGTCCCCTCAGGGACTGAGAAGTCTGGTAATACTATAGATTGATGCCAATACCCATTGATACAAATACCAGTACCACTCATATTATACTTTTATATCTTTAAAGTTATTGGTATGGCACTATCAATGACATGCAGTTCGGTTTCATGCCAGGACGTGGTACAATCATGGCTATCTTCATAGTCAGGCAGCTGCAGGAAAGATATTTACTTAAAGATAGGGATCTCTACCTTGTGTTTGTAGACCTGGAGAAAACCTTTGTTAGGGTGCCCAGAGAAGTTTTGCAGTGGGCTATGAGAAAACTTGGCGTAGAGGAGTGGCTGGTGCATGTGATAATGAATATGTATGAGGACTCACAAACGGCAGTGAGGGTGAAAGATGTAGTGAGTGAGGTGTTTACAGTTTGAGTCAGAGTCCACCAGGGCTCTGTGTTCAGCCCTCTCCTCTTTGTTATGGTTCTGGAGGCACTTTCTGGTGATTTCAGAGCTGGGCTCCCCTTGGAACTGCTATACGCAGATGACGTAGTACTTATCGCAGATAGTGTGCAGGATGCCGAGGCCAAGTTCAGAATATGGAGACAGGGCATGGCAAGTAAAGGATTAAAAGTTAATATAAATTATACCACGGTTCTACACATTAGATTAGGGCTTGGAAAGGTAGAAAAAAAATTGGTGCATACCCATGCACAGTATGCCGAAAAGGAGTACTGTAGGTGCGAACTCAATTCAGTATAGCATCTGCTGCTGCTGAGTACATCACAGGAAGAAACACTGCGCTAGAAAAAAGGGACCTCTACCAAGGCAGACGTCCGAAATTGAGAAATTTTTATGCATGGTATGCAAAGGTGAGCTAGTGTTCAATGACCAGCTCGAGAGTGTTAACTTTGGCAATGAGGCACTGGAGATGGTGGACAAGTTTTGGTACTTGGGAGATACCATCTGTGCTGGTGGTGGGACTGAGGCCGCCACTATCGCCAGAATAAGATGTGGATGGGGAAATATTAGAAAACTGTTGCCACTACTTACCATGAGAAGACTTGAAGAGATGGGTGTACGCTTCATGAGTTAAAAGCACAATGACATATGTTTTAGAAACGTGGCCTGTCAAAGCGAATGATATCAACAGAATGGAACACAAGGAGATGAGAATGGTGAGATATATGTGTAGTGCCAAATTACAAGATTGGATATCTAGTGAAGAGCTAAGGAGAAGGTTAGGTATCAAGAGTACAGTATCAATGATGAGATGCGTACTAGCAGGCTTGGATGGTTTGGACATGTGGAGAGGATGGATGAACTAAGTTGGGTGAAAAAATGCAAGTCCATGAATGTGGAGGGAGCTGCACCAAAGGGCAGACCAAGAAAGATGTGGGATCAGACCTTGCATTCTGATCTTGAACCAAGAACCTAACAAGTGAGGCAGTTCTGAACAGGGCTGCCTGGAACGCTGCCATTAGGACATAAGATCGGAACGGCACTTCGTTTGGAGCACTCGGTCTCTAAATTTGTGTATGTGTATGTATGTGTGTGTACGACAGCAAGGTGGAAGGACAGAGCGAGAGAGAGGTAAACCGAAAGAGAGATGGAAGGATTGAGTGACGAAGTATATGGATGAAGGCGGTGCTGGTTGGGAGGAGGGGCATCGACTGACTGGGGACAGGTGCATGGGTGCGGTTCGTTCGTGGCCACCCCTTCGGGGATCACGGCGTCAGGCAATAGATAGATGGATAGATAGTACAGTATGTATACTCAGGTAATTGAGGAAAGCATTTCGGTAAATTAGCTTTATTCCAACAACCCATCAAACACAAATGAAAAAGAGCACGCTGATTTTGTCAGATTAAATATTTTGCATTTAAACCTCCATAGGCATGTTAATTTCTAAGAATGACTACATTACGTATCATTACAAATCAATTATTGTAATTAATACAAATATATTACGAATACTCATGAAATAGTGATAATATGAGCCGAATTTGTGCTCGTGCGATCGAGCACTTCACTAAATAATTTTTATGCAATAATGGATTTACTATACTAAACAATGTTCTTCAGAAGCACAAATATATACATAGATCGCTGTACAACCACATTAACACTGACAACCGATTAAGGCTGTTCTAATATGAAGTAAACAAAAATTGCAATTCATAGCTCTTGTCGGCATGGCCTTTATAAATGTAGACAATAATTAATTTTGTTTTTTTCTTTGATCACTTACTGATATATGAGAATCGTCATAGAGTGAGTTACTAAAGGTGAATGAATTCTCACACTCCAAATTAGATTTGCCTACAGCGTGAATTGCCAGGCAAACAGTGATAAAATTGGCTCCAGACCGTAATCTCCAAAATATATTTGTTTGTACCTTTCTACAGTTCTATTTAGTACCATCACGGAATCCAGATGGCATTAGGTGTAGGCTACTGTAATTGTAATATGGCTAATAGTGGCAGTATGGAAGAGGCAGAAAATAAAGTGTGTGAAGACAAAAAGGAAAAGAAAATTTGTGTTGAGGTTATGAGGAGAAAATAAAGGATACACACAAGGTACTAATGTGTTAGCTATAGGCGTTTTAAGAGATAACACCATTACTGTATTAAGAAAGCTATTGAAAATTATTTATGCTTCGGTAGCAATGCTGTCACTGAAATGTACAGGTAGTACGATGTACAATTTTTTTTTTAGGGATAACACCATCATTGCTGAAACTGTCTAAAAATTACTACTGCCAATTTATATACGCAGGAGAGCAGCCTGAAGCAACTCCTAGAGAGTGAAGACCGTCTGGTGGGAGAGGTGCAGAGCCTGGACTCAGACTGTCAGACACTGGTGTACGATCACTACGATAAGTTCATCGCAGCAGCCGATATTGTCAGAAAGGTACATGTATGCTGTACAGTATTACAATATGAAGAGAGTTTTGAAAAGTTAACCCTATTGATTTTGAGAGATAATTGTGTTTATTTGTTAACATATTGATATAGTCTGTCTGTAATTTATTGCTTTATTATGAAGTACCCACCCCATCTTGCAGTGGCTAGGCTTAAGAGTGAGTGTGGCCATGATCCATTTGTTGCTTACAGTTTTGACTGCCAACTTGCTAAGTCTCTTGGACTAAGATTAAAGTTCAATGAAATTGAATTCAAGAGTGAGGTCTTTCATGCATGTGGAAAAATAATTTAGGCCTTAGATTAATTTCTCTTTGGTGTTTTTTGCCTCAAATTGTCACCTTAGCTAAGCACATACATGGGAATGTGAACTTTTAATGAAATCGTTCATCATATCGCTGTCAATATCTATGCAAAGAGATGAAGTTATATATCGGTACTGTATTTTCAAAAATGATACTTCCTTTATTGTCATATGGCTGCAATACTTGAGCACTTGACGGTGACTTGTACAGAAATATTTATTCCTTTTGTACTACAGTATATGGCTTGATAGGATCACAGTCTACCGTTTGGGTGACTACGAATATAATAGATCCAGCCCACACATATCCATTTTGACATTTACATTTCTGGGCCCGTTTTGTGTGACAATTTTGCAGGGTTCATTCTGAGCCAATTCGCCACAGTGTGCATGTGCGATACTTTCAGGGGGGGCAGAGCGCCCCACCCCCCTCAACCTATATTGTATCCAATGGCCAGCTGTTGGGTAAATGTTTTGGTAAGAGTTAATTGGGTTACTACAGTGCGCATGCGCACTGTGGCGACCTGGCTCAGAATTTACACTGGCGAAATGTTACGTGACACCGGATACTAAACACATTTACGATGTTGCATGTTTCTATAACCGTTGTATCTTCTCATTCAACATCATAATTCTCATATGAGCAATGCTTAAAAACATTGTATAACTGAGTGTCCTAACCTATATATGCTTAGTTATTCTGAGTATGAGTAAATTAAGAGTTTGTATGTATTTGATAAGTTGTGACATCATAGGTCATAAGTCTCTTACCATGTCGTAACTTTATGATAACTTTTGAGTATCTGGGAATGTACCGTAATACATTATACTGTATTTGTTTCCAGATGAAGGAGGGATCAGTAAGCATGGAAGGACAGATCACCAGATTACAGGAGAATATGGCTGGTATAACATCTTCATCCACTACTATCACACAGGCATTGCAGGTAGGTTTCTGTGGTCGGTATCGGTTGAAAGGCATTTTCATGTTTTGCATGGGCATGCTTTGGGTACCTCATAGCCACACTGCATAGTCCCCTGCAGCATTTTGTCAAGTTCCCTAACCTTGAGATATATCACAAGTTCACATCCATCTCACCATGCTCATTTCAAGAAGCTCTGGTCTTCAAGTGTCATCCTCTTTGACTGCCCACGTCTGAAAACTGTACCATAATGCTGCACACTTCCCACAAATGCAGCATACAGCTTCTTCTTAGTGCAGAGGGTCAATTTATTGTCAACTCAGCCCCCTTGTTAGGCTGTTAGAGCCAGTTAGGGCAGGTTAGTTTACGGTTACTTAAAGGGGGTATTACACGAGAGCTTGTATTGTTAACTCAAAAAAATTCCGGCAGCACTTCTGGAATCTTCTACACTGGTATTGGAAACTATATTGAAGATGGATTATTTTAGGTCACAGAAATGTTTATGAAGTTTATCTCATATGCTGCCAGACCAGTGTTGAGGGAAAAAGTACTTGTGCAATACTGGCTTAAGTTTGGTTGTGTTATTTATATAGAAATATGTTAACTTCTAAGTTTCCCACTCATCTGTTGTCTTCTCTCTTCCCTCTATGCCTGTCATTTTTGCTTTAGAAATTTTTCCCACTTCTCTCTTCCCTTCTTTATGCAGTTTGTAGCCTTACTTTATGACTATCTTAGAAACGTTTTTTGATAAGTAATAAACTTTGTTTTTTCTTGGCCATGGCAAGATTTAAAATTAATCTACACTGATATGACTCCCTCACGTGAGGTGGGGTTCTCTCATTTTTTTCTTTATACTGTGTCGTCCCAGTTTTGGCTTGTTTATTTTGCAAGTTTTACGTTATAATCTACACTACAGTACAGTCCGACCCCTATATCTGTGCTCCAAGCAATCGCGATCCTCGTTATCTGCACTTACATACAAAATTCAAGCAACCGAGTACAGTACAGTATATGCGCAAAATACCGTACCCTCCAAAATACCAAGTACTCGTGGGAGTTAGTTGGAGGAGTCTGAGGATGTGCATGCAGGTAGGATGTTGTTGGCTGCCATATTGTCTCCCAAGTCACCAGGAGATGCTGATAGTGTGTGTGTGTGATCGGAGAGGGGGGTGGGTGCCGGGAGTGAAGTAACATCCCTGCAATTGATAATGAGTGTTCTTGCATGCATAATTTTGTGTGTGGGTGGGGGGTTGATGGGAGTGATCTAATGTCCATGCGATCGATAAGGAGTGTACAGTACGTGGAGGGAGGGGGGGGGGGGAGTGCCGTGATGTAATGTCCACGTGATCGATAATATTGTAATAATAATGTTAATCTTAAGGTCTTTGTTCGTCCAAGTTTCGGTTTGTGTATTTTGCAAGTTTTTCATTATAATTGAGCGCCATTTTCTCTCTAGCCCTCGCTTCGAGATTCAGTAGCACTAGACATACTAGGCAATAGTGTGGGGAGGAATGTGACAACCCTGTGTGCCTTATCAGAGTGGAGCAGATGGTATTTCTGGATCAAAGTAAGTTCCTATAATCATTTGGTATTTCTTATTGCAGGAAGGTAGGTCATAAATGGGCTTTCTGGTTGTTGTTGTTGTTGCTGTTCCCCAAGCTGCCTGGCCGAACAGCCCCAAGGCCCCGAGCAAGGCCAAGGCCATAACCGAGCGCCCCCACAGAACCCTCCCTGCCGACCACAATAAAGCCTGCGTGACCGAAGCCACTCCATGGCGGGGAGCTGAGGAGGGCGCAGAAACGCCCGGGAAACCAAAGCCCCACCCAGGGCCCTGTGCCCCTCAGCAATTATGAAGAGAAAGTTGAGGGGCAAAGGAAAAATGTGACGCTTTGGCTTCCAATCTTGGTAGATTGGGAGGTCAATCCACGGAACAGACGCTGTCACTTGAGATCTAGAAAATATAAAAATAAAAGGAACAGACAGAGTAAGCTATGGGTATGGCAGAGATCGCTCAGTTCTCACTCTGATAGACCAGCCCATCACCACATGACTAGAACCCAATCCTCTCAGTATCAGCTAGGAAAGACCCTAGAAAGCCGCCTTTGGCGGGAGGATAGCTCTCCTATTTCAACCCCTTTTGGGGTTGGGCACCCACCCGGGCTTTCTGGTAGTCAAGGTTTGTTGCGACTGGTACGGCCTAGAATTATTCCCATAAGAATACTTGTACATGGAAATTATAAACTAAGAATTCACGGAACTCTCTGTTTAGGGAGTCTGTTATGACCTTGGCGCGAATAGTGAGGTCGGACTGTACTGAGCCAGTTTTTCTCTTAGGCTATGTATAATTTTTCGAAGAGGCTGGAAGATACCCCTTGGGGCTGTCTGCCAGCCATTGGTGATTGTAATTGGAGACATTACCAGGAGTACTTACATAAAAAAAAAAAAAAAAAAAAAAAAAAATCCCCCCAAGGGGCTGGGAAACACTCTGGGAGTGAAATATTAACAAAAAAAATAAAGTAAAATATATCTACCATCGAAAATATAACAAAATAAGTCTTTTCCTTTATCATTGTTATTTTATACTATTATTGCATGAGTGTTATGGGTAGGATGGGATACAGTAGAAGGATTTTGCTTGGTATTACAGGTACAGTATTGTAGTTTAAAAAATATATAATTTCACTACTGTCAATTAGATTATTTAGATGGATATAATACATGTTTTGTACTGTACTATACAATTATATTTTATTCACTGTGCCATTGTCACACAGGTTAGATAGATTAGCTACAAGAATTTCATGAGGATCAACAAAATTATTTGCTTGCTTTCTTCGATGATGTTATATTGTGTCACTTAGGTATTGTTGAAGCATTCCTCCTCTTCTGACTTGACGTAAGTACTGTATGCTAAAATTATCAATATTGTTTACTAGGAGCGACGGGCAGACTTGGGCAGACTGCTTGGAGTTCACGGCACATTAAAGAAGTTGGAGTTCCTCTTCCACCTACCCTACAAGATTGACGAGTGCATTGCTGAGAAGAATTTTTCAGAGGTACGTTATCCCTTTGCTACTAACAGAGTGTGAGCGTCATATACTGTGAAAGTCCAGTGATCTGCTATCCACTACTCAAATCAAATAATCCAAAATTTGGCAAGAGTCAAATCAGTTCTAAGCAAGGCAAAATCTTTGTTTATATTTGTCTAGTGTGCTTTTATTAAGATTCATATACAGTAAACTTCCGTTAATCCGAAGGGCAGCGGACCGGCTCTCGTTCGGATTAGTGGATTTTTCGGATTATCGGACTTTACCCCTATGAACCTGTGTATGACGAAAACATTGAGACATTAGGCCACCCAAATGACACAATGGTGCACACACACATATCATATGTTCATGAAATCACTTCAAAAGTTTACCATTGTCATTGTAGCCTATTAACTACTTCAAAACATTCAGATTAATGGTCAAAGGAATCTGCTGATATAAACGTCTTCTTCTTCTTCCGTCTACTAGCGAGTTTGTCTTGCTCTTGAAGATCAGATGTGGTTCGGGAAGTAATGCCTTAACAACGGCACTTCCCTGAGAGGTTCTTGTAATTTTCCTTTTGTGATTTTCCTTTTGTGACGTGCTCTGTTATATTATATTGTATTGAAAGCACCCTTGTCTTGTTGTCTTGAAAGCACCCTTGGGATGCTCCGATAACTGAACTATAAATAGTAGCGTATCGGAACATCCAAAGGTGCGTTTTCAAGCTCAAGACTAATACGTCCAAAGGTGCGTTTTCAAGCTCAAGACTGAATGCGCTTGCAGAAAATGCGGTGCAAGCCAGTAGCGCATCGGAGCGTCCCAAGGATGCGTTCAAGAGCAAAACAAACTCTCTAGCAGACGATGTGGAAGAAGAAGAAGACGAAGGTGTTTACGATTATATCAGTAGCTTCCTTTGACCATTAATCTGAATGTTTTGAAGTAGATAATAGGCTACAATGACAATGGTAAACTTTTAAAGTGAATTCATGAACATATGATATGTGTGTGCTCCATTATGTGTCATTTGAGTGGCCTAATGCCTCAAAAAGGGGACTTTGGGACTTCTTGAAAGGTGCGTTTTCAAGCTCAAGACTGAATGCGCTTGCAGAAAATGCGGTGCAAGCCAGTAGCGCATCGGAGCGTCCCAAGGATGCGTTCAAGAGCAAAACAAACTCTCTAGCAGACGATGTGGAAGAAGAAGAAGACGAAGGTGTTTACGATTATATCAGTAGCTTCCTTTGACCATTAATCTGAATGTTTTGAAGTAGATAATAGGCTACAATGACAATGGTAAACTTTTAAAGTGAATTCATGAACATATGATATGTGTGTGCTCCATTATGTGTCATTTGAGTGGCCTAATGCCTCAAAAAGGGGACTTTGGGACTTCTTGAAAGGTGCGTTTTCAAGCTCAAGACTGAATGCGCTTGCAGAAAATGCGGTGCAAGCCAGTAGCGCATCGGAGCGTCCCAAGGATGCGTTCAAGAGCAAAACAAACTCTCTAGCAGACGATGTGGAAGAAGAAGAAGACGAAGGTGTTTACGATTATATCAGTAGCTTCCTTTGACCATTAATCTGAATGTTTTGAAGTAGATAATAGGCTACAATGACAATGGTAAACTTTTAAAGTGAATTCATGAACATATGATATGTGTGTGCTCCATTATGTGTCATTTGAGTGGCCTAATGCCTCAAAAAGGGGACTTTGGGACTTCTTGAAATTCGGACCATCGGGTGAATTCGGATTTGGCCTCAAATTGAAAAATTCGGACTATTGGGAGATTCGAATCATCGGTCGTCGGATTAACGGACTTTTACTGTATAGCCTTTCTAATTAATTACTAAGCTTTTCATGCATTTGGATATGTACTGAATACGGATGTACTGGAACCTGAATAAGAAGTTCCGGCAAGAACCTGAACTTTCAGTTGTACTGTACGTGTACTTGTAACTTTAGCTGTTATATATTTTTAGTTGTTATGCAAGTTGTTTACCTAGCTTTACTGAGAGTTTATAGGATCTATGCTATTTAGCTTTAGAGCTACAGTAGAGTCTCGCCAATAACATCTAATTGGTGCCTGAAAAACGCCGTTATTACTGAAAACGTTATTTGCGTGAGTACAGTAAACCCTTACACAACGAATGGGTTATGTACCGAAAAAAACGTTCGTAGTGCAAATTTTTGTTGCGTGAACTTTTAGTTATATGGGATTAATTAGGTTAGGTGCACGGACTCTCATTTTCGCCCCCTTTCATTTATATTTACTCAGTTTGAATCAATGTTTGTGTTTACTATGACTTCTTAACCTTATAATGCACCTTACATCTACAATATAAAATGCAGGGTGATAATACAGTAAAACACCATGCGCAAATCATGTTTTATTTTTCAATACAGTACGGTACTGTATTGTACTTTGGTGACTTAACCTAATTCCAAGATACTACATCTACGATACTACAAGACTAATCAAAAATAATTATGCTCTTAAACATTTATTTCTTACATTTCTTACATGAATAGTTTTACATTTCTGAATCGGAGAAACCTTGGAGTTCTGGTAGAGGGGAATCGGGGTTGTCAGGTAGCGGCGAGTCGGGGTTGTCTGGGGAGGCCCGGGAGGCCGCAGCAGTGGTGGTGGCGCGGCTGGTGCCAGAGGTGGATGCCACGGGTGTCAAGATGCCAGACGTAGAAGGGATGCTATCATGTGACGGCTCTGGTGACGGTGAAAGACTTGATGATGGAGTAGAAGGGGTGCTTGGCCTGAAGTAGGATGTCACAGTGCTCTGCTTAGCTTTGTCCCGCTTCTGGTTGAGAATTTTGTGGTAGATTGCAAGTTCCTTCTCTATGTGATGCGCTGCAGTGCCACTTCTAGCTGGGTTCGGGTCGGTGTCTCTCATGATTTCTATGTCTCTGGCGAAACCTGACAGAAATTCTTGCAATTTTTTTATGGTCAGCTCACGTTCTCGGACTGAATCATTATCCTCGGCTGGATCTTGACGACGCTGCTGCAACATTTCTTCTATCTATCTATCTATTGCCTGACGCCGTGATCCCCGAAGGGGTGGCCACGAACGAACCGCCCCCATGCACCTCTGTCCCCAGTCAGTCGACGCCCCTCCCCCCAACCAGCACCACCTTCGTTCATGTACTTCCTCACTCCATCCTTCCACCTCATATTCGGTCTACCTCTCCCCCTCTGTCCCTCCACCTCGCTCTCATACACCCTCTTAGTCATTCTCTCGCTTTCCATACGTTCCATATGGCCGAACCATCTCAGTTGTTCCTTTTCACACTTTCCAGCACATCTACCTCCACACCACACCTCCTTCTTACTTCCTCATTAGTCTGTCTATCCCTCCATGTAACTCCGCACGCACTCCTTAAGTAATTCATTTCCACTGCTCTCACTCTTGGTCTGAGTCTCTCAACCAACGTCCATGCTTCGCTTCCGTAAGTCAGTGTCGGGATTACCACACTGTCATGCAAGGACTTCTTCACTTCCATACTGACCACCCTATTTCTTGTTACTGCTTTTAGCGTTCCTACAACCCTCTTCCCCTGTTGTACCCTCTCCCGCACCTCTTCATCCATAGTCCCATCTTTACTCAACACACTGCCCAGATAGGTTGGCGGCACACAATGGCGGAAGGCGGACGCAAGTTTTGAGGCTCCGGCATATGTTATGGGATGGACAAGTAATTCACGGAATATCGAGTGCATACGGGGCTAGCAAGAAGAGGAAAGATTTAGTGAAGGGGGAGGATATATTGGTGTGGTGGAGGGGTGATATATAGTGTAATAAGAGTGTGTAGTGACGGGACAGCGGTAGGGTTGTGAGTTGTTGAGTTTGTAAACAAACATGGCAGAGGGAATTTCGGGTATGACGGAGTCGGAAGGAAGGTTACAACGTTTTCGGGGATTTAAGAGCACAGATAAGAAGTTAGAAGAGGTTAGTATTGTTGTGAAGGATTTGGAAAAGTGGATGAGTGATACGGAGAAATGGAAGGGGGATATTGGTGAGAAAGTTAAGGCACTGTGTGTAATGTGTGGTGTGATAGGTGGGGAAGGGAATAGGCCTAGCGAAGGAAGTGAATGCAGGCCTTTTTTGGCAGTTAATGAGAGCCTAGAGATGTTATTGAAAAGGGTAGATGAACTGGGAGCAGAGAATATGGCATTGAAGGAGCAGCTGAAGGAATACGAAGGACGTTTCACGGAAGTAAAGGAGTCGACTGCATGGACGGTGGTAGGTAAACAAAAAAGTCAAGGATTTGGAGGATATTATGAAAGAGCAAAAGGAAGAAATGAATATGACCAAACAAAGTTTTGAGAGTGCAGTTGTAGGGGTCATGAAGAACAAGGAGAGTGTCGTGAGGGAGGCCATGGACAGGGATAGGGGTGTAATCTTGTATGGAGATATAGAGACTCATATGAATGATAATGGAGTGAGAAAAGTGAGGGATATGGAGACAGTGAAGGAGGTCTTGAAAGGTGTGGATGAGGACGAATATGGATGGGAAGGGCAGGTGGAGGAGATCAGTAGGATAGGTAGATATAAAAGGGGAGAGATGAGACCTATAAGGGTACAGTTTAAAACTAGGGTAGTGGCGGAGACTGTGACAAATTTTAGTTGGAGGCTAAATACAAATGATAAACTGAAACACATAAGACTAAAGAAGGATTTGAGTATAGAACAAAGGAAAAAAATTAAGGAATTACAAGAAAAGGCTGATGAAAATAATGGAAAGTTGGATGAGGAGGAAAAGAGAAATTTTTACTGGAGAGTGAGGGACGGAAAAGTGAGGAAGTGGTTTATAAGAGTAGAAAGGAGGGGGAGATCAGGGAGGGGAGAGAATGTGATGAGAGTTGTGACGGAGGAGGAGAACGGGGTGGAGGTGTCACAGGGAGAGACAGGAGACAAAGAGTCAGACCCAGTAGTGCTAACAGGGGAGTAGGGTACGGACTGGAGGAGCGGGATGGTGTAATTGCTGGAGGAATGGTAGATGGATTAAGGATTATGTTTAGTAATGTGGATGTGTTTACTCAGGACAAGAAAAGAGAACTGATATGTAGGTTGCAGGATGAAGAGGAAAAACCTGATATCATAGCCCTACAGGAAGTAAGACCAAAAAATGTTAGAATTGAGAGGGAACTGGTGGAATATAGTTTGGAGGGTTTTGAGTTATATGAGAGAAATGCTATTAGAGCAGAGGTTGGAAGAGGACTGTTTATTTATGTAAGAAAAGAGCTCAAGGTTAATGAGGTGGATATGAGACAGCAGTATTGTGAGTATTTGTGTATTGAAGTAAAATGTGTAAGAGGATCAATTCTAATTGCCTCTATATATAGAAGCCCAAATAATAGCAGGGGAGAGGATGATAACCTACTGAAAACAATGGAGGAGATAGATAATAGAGAGAACAAATATAAAATTTTGATTGGAGATTTCAATTTGCCAAGGATCAACTGGGCAAATTGTACTACTCCAGCGGGACAGGGTAGCCTGGAAAATAAGTTTATAGAGAAAGTGAGAGATTGTTTTTTAACGCAACATATTGTAGAGATGACAAGATATAGAGATGGGACGCAGGGGAGTGTACTTGATTTGATTTTTAGCAATGAAGAGGATATAGTGGAACATGTTAATGTGGATAGCCCTATAGGTCGTAGTGACCATGCCTGTATAAGCTTTAGTTGTAACATTAAATCGGAGAGGGATAATAAAAGCAATAGAAAAATATACATGTATGATAGAGCAGATTATGAGCTGCTGAGACGGTGTTTGGACATTGACTGGGGGGAATATTTGAACGGTGAAGACGCTGAAGGAATGTGGAGGAAAATTAGAGTCAAACTGGAGAATGCTGTATCCAAAAGTGTACCAGTAAGGGAATATAAGGATAAAACAAAATTGAGGAAAAGAACTAACCCAGAATTGCCAATGAAAAGAAAGCTTTGGATATTGATTAGAAGAAAGAAACGATTGTGGGAAAGATTAAAATTGTTAAAAAAGAACAGGGGGTCTAGTATAGAGGCTAAGGAAGTGGATCTGGAACGCAGACAAATAAACAATAAAATAAGGTGGGAAACAAGGAGGGGGGTGAAGGAGAGGGAGAGAGAGATAGCTAGAAATGTGAAGGATAATCCAAAAATATTCTGGAAGTACATTCAGGAAAAATTAACAAGAAGAGTAGGGATCCCAGAGCTGGTGGGGGGGTTGAATGATGGGAGTAGAGCGGAGACTGATAAGGAGAAAGCAGAGGTGCTGGGGAAATACTTTGGGGGGGTACTAACAGTGGAGTCGGAGGATGCAGTGCCTACTATTCCCATCAAACAGGCACCGGCACTAGAACTAGTAGAGTTTTCCCATGCTAGAATAAGAAGGGCTATAGAAAAAATGAATAGAAGTAAGTCACCGGGACCGGATGGGATACACCCAAGAATCATAAAGGAAGGAGGGGAGATGTTAGTAGAGCCATTGAAAATGTTATTTGAGGTATCGTTTAATACAGGACAAATCCCGATGGACTGGAGAGAGGCGAACATAACAGCTATATTTAAGAAGGGAAAGAGAAATGACCCAGGGAATTATAGACCAGTCAGTTTGACAAGTGTTGTGTGTAAACTAATGGAAACGGTAATTAGAGAAGGAATAATGGATCATATGAAGTCAAACCAACTTTTCAGTGGGAGACAGTTCGGATTCTTGCCGGGGAGGTCGACGGTACTACAGCTAATTAAGGTGGTAGATGATTGGATGCAAATTCTAGATGATGGTGATGTAATAGACGTGGTATATTGCGATTTTATGAAGGCCTTCGATAAGGTCCCACATAAAAGGTTAATAGAGAAAGTTAGAAGCTATAATATAGGGGAGAAATGTGTGAAATGGATAGAAGCCTTCCTGAAAGATCGGAGACAGAGGGTATTGGTGAATGGAATAGGCTCGGGGTGGAGGGAAATTACAAGTGGGGTACCTCAGGGATCTGTGTTGGGACCATTGCTGTTCGTTATATTTATCAACGACTTGCCTGAAGTTATAACTAATGGAAGTGAGGTATACCTGTATGCGGATGACACTAAACTGTATAGAAGAGTGAGGAGTAAGGAAGATATGGGTTTGCTTCAAGGAGATGTGGAGGGCATGAAGGGATGGTCTGAGCATTGGTTAATGCCTTTTCATCCAAAAAAATGCAAGTACATGCGGATTGGGACCAGCAAGATAGACAAGGTAGGATACAGTATGTATGAAGCGATGGAGGAAGTGAGTGCAGAAAAGGATATAGGAGTAGTGATAGATAATAAGTTAAATTTCTCAGAACATTTAGCGGAAAAGATAAACAAAGCCAATAGAATTGTAGGGCTGATAAGGAGGACATTTGTGTCACTTGACGAAGAAATCTTCAGGAATCTATATACAGCGCTGGTTAGGCCACACCTGGAATATGCAAACCAGGTGTGGGCTCCATATATGGTAAAGGATATAGAAGCAGTGGAGAAAGTGCAGAGAAGAGCTAGCAAGCTGGTACCAACGTTGAAGAACGCGGGCTATGAGCAGAGGTTGAGGACACTGGGACTTCCGACACTGGCATATAGGAGAAAGAGAGGGGATATGATAGAGACTTTTAAGATAGTGTCAGGAAAGTACGATGAGGATGTGTGTGAAGGTATCTTCTTGATGCGGGAGGGAACAAGAACGAGAGGACACTCTAAGAAAATTTACAAAGAAAGAAATAGGCTTGAGAAGGCGAAGAACTCATTTGTGATAGAGTGGTAAATGAGTGGAACGCACTGCCCCAGTATGTAGTCGATTCCGAATCAATAAGGGAGTTTGAAAGTAATCTTGATAAAGCATGGGGAAGACAAGATTTGAAGTTTGATTATAAAACAAAAATACAGAATAGTAAAAATGTTGCGTCTGCTACCGCCGCCGCCAACACCGTGAACGACCGCAGCAGTGCAAGCACTGGTACTGAGCTGGATACACAGGCATAGTTTGCCTTTTTCCAGAGGATCTACTGTAAGAAACTGTAAGAATACTTAAAAGAGTTGACGATCTCCATAGCCTGACCGTTCAGCTTCACCTCACACTCTGTGACTTCACCCCTTTCGAAGACCATAACCTTGCTCTTCCCCGTATTTACCTTCAAATTCCGTTTTTCGCACACTGTTCCAAACTCATTTACCAGACCCTGCAACTCCCATTCATTATCACTCATCAGAACTGTATCATCCGCAAACAGCAGTATAGGTAGCTTCCACTCAATTTCCTCCCTTTTCAGCGATACACCAACATCCACTGCTCTTGATAGTATTTCTTTCATAACTCCATCCATATATACAGTAAACAACCACGGGGACATCACACACCCCTGTTTCAAACCAACATTCAGGTCAAAGAACTCGCTCTGCTCACTCTCCACACGTACTGCCGCCTTTGCACCCTCATACATGCTCTTCACTGCTTTCAGCAACTTGCCCTCTACTCCGTATATTCTAAGTACTTTCCACAAACCTTCTCTATCCACTCTGTCATAGGCCTTCTCCAAGTCCATAAAGGCAACATACACCTTTTGTTTCTTCTCCAGATACTTCTCCACAACACAATTCAGGGTAAAAATCTGATCTACACATCCTCTTCCCTTCCTAAAACCTCCCTGCTCGTCGCCTATCCATTTCTCCGTTCTCACTCTCACTCTCTCAATCACTACCCTACTGTATACCTTCCCTACTACGCTTAGAAGACATATTCCTCGGTGGTTACCACACACTCCTCTTTCCCCTTTGCCCTTATATAGGGGGACTATTATGCCAGTCTTCCAGTCACCGGGTGCACTCCCCTTCTCCCATGCTAGTTTGCACATTTTCCATACCATAACATTTCTTCAAGCTCTTCATTACTTAGGGGTTCACTGTGGCTGTCTAGCAACTGTTGAACGTCGTCTTCATCTACGTCGATGAAGCCAGCACGGTGGGATAGGCGCACAATATCTTTGCGGAGATCCTTGACAGTAGGGGCAGGTCCAAATTCTTTGAAATCATTCACACACTCAGGCCACAGTTTACTCCAAGCCCCGTTCATTGTTTTGGCTTGGATCTCATTCCAGGACGCTTCAATGTTGTCAACGCCCTTTTTGAAATGGTAACCGCGCCAATACTCCTTGATGGTCAGCTCGGGGTTGTTGTCAAGGGCCTGGACAATCTGTGCCATCGTGCGACGTTGATAGTAGGCTTTGAAGGTTGCAATGACGGTCTGGTCCATAGGCTTATTATCGATGTGGTGTTTGGTGGCAAAAAGTGCACTTCAATATTGTCACACCAATCAGACATCACATGAGGGTGGCTTGGGGCGTTGTCGAGGACGAGTAGGAAGGGGTTTGCAATATTATTTTCTTCTGCATAAGCTTTCAATGCAGGAGAGATATAGCCACACACATAGTCTTGGCAGAGGACGGAAGTAAGCCACGCTTTTTTGTTGGACCTCCACACTACGGGTAGCTGTGCCTTTGCAAGACCCTTCATTGCCCTAGGGTTCTCTGATTGATAAATTAACAGAGGTTTCAGTTTTAGGTCCCCATTTGCATTGCCCCCTAGACTCAGTGTTAACCTATCCTTGGCGGCCTTAAATCCAGGGGCTCTTTTCTCCTCACGTGCTATGAATGTTTTTGATGACATTTTTTTCCAGTAAAGACCTGTTTCATCAAAATTTATCACTTGTTTGCTGGAGTACTTGCCCTCTTTGATGCGGTCCTTCAGGATAGGCTTAAAAGCATCCGCGGCTGGGCGGTCGGCACTAGCAGCTTCCCCTGTTGTTTTGATGTTATGTAAGCCAGCCCTCTTCCTAAACCTATCAAACCACCCCTTGCTGGCACCAAATGGAGTCTTGCATCGCTCATCCTCACTCAATTTAACCTGGATATCAGACCAAAGAGATAGGGCTTTGGCAGTGACTAGGGCTGTGGAGATGGGCATACGACGACGTACCTGATCACTTATCCACATTTCCAGAAGCGTCTCCATCTTATCCATTGCTGGGTTACGGGTTCGAGTGGTCCTTGTAGTTTGCACAGTCGACACAGTTTCTGCAGCCTTCTTGATAGCATCCGACGATTTGAAGATCGTAGACACAGTCGAGGGGGCCAAGCCATGTTGGCGAGCGATACTATTAGTCTTTTCACCACGCTCATGTCTTCTTATCACATCCAACTTCATTTCGAGGGTAAGGCTCTTCCTGGAGGCCTTGGCTACTTATTTTCCAGGGCTAGTTGCAGGTCGTTTAGGCATGATCTATCTATCTATCTATTGCCTGATGCCGTGATCCCCGAAGGGGTGGCCACGAACGAACCGCCCCCATGCACCTCTGTCCCCAGTCAGTCGACGCCCCTCCCCCCAACCAGTACCGCCTTCGTTCATGTACTTCCTCACTCCATCCTTCCACCTCTCATTCGGTCTACCTCTCCCTCTCTGTCCCTCCACCTCGCTCTCGTACACCCTCTTAGTCATTCTCTCGTTTTCCATACGTTCCATATGGCCGAACCATCTCAAGTTGTTCCTTTTCACACTTTCCAGCACATCTACCTCCACACCACACCTCCTTCTTACTTCCTCATTAGTCTGTCTATCCCTCCATGTAACTCCGCACGCACTCCTTAAGTAATTCATTTCCACTGCTCTCACTCTTGGTCTGAGTCTCTCAATCAACGTCCATGCTTCGCTTCCGTAAGTCAGTGTCGGGATTACCACACTCATGCAAGGACTTCTTCACTTCCATACTGACCACCCTATTTCTTGTTACTGCTTTTAGCGTTCCTACAACCCTCTTCCCTGTACCCTCTCCCGAACTTCTTCATCCATAGTCCCATCTTTACTCAACACACTGCCCAGATACTTAAAAGAGTTGACGATCTCCATAGCCTGACCGTTCAGCTTCACCTCACACTCTGTGACTTCACCCCTTTCGAAGACCATAACCTTGCTCTTCCCCGTATTTACCTTCAAATTCCGTTTTTCGCACACTGTTCCAATCTCATTTACCAGACCCTGCAACTCCCATTCATTATCACTCATCAGAACTGTATCATCCGCAAACAGCAGTATAGGTAGCTTCCACTCAATTCCCTCCCTTTTCAGCGATACACCAACATCCACTGCTCTTGATAGTATTTCTTTCATGAATCCATTCATATATACAGTAAACAACCACGGGGACATCACACACCCCTGTTTCAAACCAACATTCAGGTCAAAGAACTCGCTCTGCTCACTCTCCACACGTACTGCCACCTTTGCACCCTCATACATGCTCTTCACTGCTTTCAGCAACTTGCCCTCTACTCCGTATATTCTAAGTACTTTCCACAAACCTTCTCTATCCACTCTGTCATAGGCCTTCTCCAAGTCCATAAAGGCAACATACACCTTTTGTTTCTTCTCCAGATATTTCTCCACAACACAATTCAGGATAAAAATCTGATCTACACATCCTCTTCCCTTCCTAAAACCTCCCTGCTCGTCCCCTATACATTTCTCCGTTCTCAATCTCACTCTCTCAATCACTACCCTACTGTATACCTTCCCTACTACACTTAGACTTTCTCTTCATAATTGCTGAGGGGCACAGGGCCCTGGGTGGGGCTTTGGCTTCCCGGGCGTTTCCGCACCCTCCTCAGCTCCCCGCCATGGAGTGGCTTCGGTCACCCAGGCTTTATTGTGGTCGGCGGGTAGGGTTCTGTGGGGGCTCTCGGTTATAGCCTTGGCCTTGCTCGGGGCCTTGGGGCTGTTCGGCCAGGCAGCATGGGGAACAACAACAACAACAACAACAACAACTACGCTTAGAAGACATATTCCTCGGTGGTTACCACACACTCCTCTTTCCTCTTTGCCCTTATAAAGGGGGACTATTATGCCAGTCTTCCAGTCATCGGGTGCACTCCCCTTCTCCCATGCTAGTTTGCACATTTTCCATACCCATTCTATCACTATCTCACCACCACACCTCAACATTTCCCCACACACTCCATCTGTTCCTGGTGCTTTCCCCAACTTCACTCTTTTCATGGCTTCCCACACTTCTGACCTCCTGATCCCCACCTCCTCCTCCACTACTTCTCTTCTTCTCCCTCCCATACCATATCCAGCTATGTTTGCTGGCTCTTCATTCCTTACATTTAGCAACTCACTGAAGTACTCCCTCCATCTTTCGACTCTCTCTTGCTTCTTGGCTAGCATTCTCCCATTCTTATCTTTCACACCCTTACTGCTTCCCCTGCTACCTTCCCTAACTTTCTTGACTTCTTTCCAGAACAGTTTCTTACTCTCCCTCCATTTTACACTCAGATTCCTTCCAAATTCCTCATCTACTCTTCTCTTACTTTCCTTCACTACTCTCTTCACCACCCTCTTACTCTCCACGCATGATGACTGATGTAAAACAATGCACGTGTAGGTAGGTAGGTAGGTAGGACTAGGTAGCGTTGTTTCAAAGATAAGGCGGGAATGAGTGTTTTGAGTGTCCGCCGCTAGTGGCTAAGTGGCGCTGTTGTTGACAAATGCTAGTCACTATGCGCTCAGTTACCTGTTGCGTTTTGTGGCGTCTCGGTACGCATCGGTAAATCTTGGTAAAAAATGTGTTAAGTCGAACCAAAGTGTTTGTTGTGCGGGCAAGGGGTAGTACTATGCAACCTTCGTTAAAGTGAAAATTCGTTGCAAGGGTGTTCGTTGTGCAAGGGTTTACTGTATTAATATTACCCCCCAGGGGGTATATTTATTGGTGGCTCCTTACGTCAATGACGTAAGAGCCTATGGTAATATGGCCTCGTTCCGGGCTCCTCTGAGCCCTGGTTAATCCTGATCACTACGGTCGAGAACCAATATCTTCTTAGGGGGTACCCCTTAATCATTCCTAAGGTACGTCATTGAGACGGAGCCACTGAAAAGTGAAAAATAAAAGGAAAAGGAATAGTACAGTTCGAACACCGCGCCACTTGCGCATTCGGGTCTTCCTCTGTTCCCATGAGCATGCCCTGATATCCCAGTTGACCTTGAACTGGCCTCTCTCGTCCGTAGGCCATAGGAGGCAGACGAAGTTTTCTTATCTCCACCACAGTGTTTATATAGCCCCTCTTCGACACAAAATCTTTGTCCATAGTGAGTTTTTGTGCAGTTGTAATAGTATATGCGTCTAAGAAAGTATGTATATGGACTAATTTTCACTTGTAAGCCTGTGAAGTAAGATCTTTCGTCTGGCTGGCCTACGAACGTGCCATTCAAGAAGCCACTTTCCACAGAGCCGCTAACTATTATGTTTTATCTCGTTTGTTCGTATCACACGAACTTCGGCTCTATAGCTGCAGTGTCTTAGTGTCCTGTAAATTTGTTTTTGAAGTATAATTCGTCATTTTCCCTTAAGTATCAGTGTTATATAAAGTGCCCTATCCCTTTTAACTATATCGGCTGACAGTAACCTCTGGTTGTGCCCTGGCCAGGGTTTACTCATCACGCCACCGAAATTGTTTATTGGGGACAAAAGTGCTTTCATTATTTACATTCAAGCCTCTTTCAATTTAATTCGTTTAGACAGTAACCGCTGGTTGTGCCTGGCCAGGGTTTACTCGTCACGCCACCGAATTTGTTTATTGGGGACAAAAGTGCTTTCATTATTTACATTCAAGTCTCTTTTAATTTAATTCGCTTAGTTTCCACTCTAGTCGGTCACGATTCACTCTTCATATTTATTACCTTCAAGTTTGTGTCACATGACAATGTTTCCTATAAACCAGCATTACATCAACTAGGGATCGGAATTGTATTAACCCGCGGGTTCTGCTCATCTAAACATTCGTATATACTGTATACCTCTACTTTCCCAATGAGCACCCATAATAATATCATAGTTGACCTTGTCCCACTACAAAAAAAAAAAAAAAAAGATGTAAGACATGCTGATAAGATTCCAATTACCCAGGTAACCTAAACCCATCACAAAGGTTCCGATTCCAAGACCCGGCTACCGGGACCGCCAGCAGGGTGGCAGTCCCGAGTGCCCGATCAAGCGGGAGACACCAGAATACCATTCAAGACCAAATCCCCGGTTTGATATTATTCCAATTACCCAGGTAACCTAGACCCATCACAAAAGGGTCGGGTACCAAGGCCCGGACACCGGGACCGCCAGCAGGGTGGCAGTCCCGAGTGCCCGATCAGGCGGGAGACCCCAGAATACCATTCAATACCAAATTCCCGGTTCCCGAGTCATTATCTCAACAAACCCAGGTCCCCAAGACCCGGGTTTTCAAGACTGCCGGGCAGGAAGATCCACCCAAACAGGCGGACAACACGATGTTACCATACACTCATAATTTCCCCGGTTATCCTAGTCCTCATTTCGATGAAACTCCAACACCAAGACCCGGCAACCGGGACTACCGAGTATGGCTAAAGTCCCGGGTACCCGGATGGTCAGGAAAGACATTACTACCATATAAATATAACCCAAGACTCCCGGGTTTTTCCCTAGGACTTATATTTATAAAGCCAGAGCACCAAGACCCGGTACCAGAACTACCGAGTATGACAACAGTCCCTGGTACCCAGATATCCCCAGACTAGAATAGGTCTTTATAACCCACAACACCCGGCCGGATACCATCAAGCTATGAACCGGGTACTCTAACACTAGGCTAGGCCTAAGCCTATCCCATCAACACCAGGTACCCTAAGAGAAGGGCCCCAAATACAGGATTCAAACAGAAATTATTGCTGAGCACTCTTGGTTAAACCATACTATAGTAGGCTAATTAACCTTAAACATCATCATCATCATCATCATCTCCGACGCCTTGCTTCCCCCTGGGAAACCCCCACTAGAGGATGGCCATGACAGAAACGTCTCCAAGCTACTTTGTCAAGACATGCCTCCTTTGCCCGTGCCACAATGCCCCTTCCACTACGTGGGAGTTTTTCTTCAATATATTTTTCCACTTTCTTTTCCCATACCATAGGTGGTCTTCCACTACTAGCGGTTCCACTCACCTGACTCCCATATATCTTTCTTGGCATTCTGTCTTCATCCATTCTCTGAACATGACCATACCACCTCAAAGTACTTCTCTTTATCCACTCAACCACACCACAATCAATGCCCAAAGCCTGCTCTTCCATTCCAAAGGACTCGTACACTTCCCTATTACTTGGCCCATCTAGCCTATTCATGCCAGCTGCCATTCTGAAAAAACTCATCTCCACAGCTCTTAGTTTGAAGAGGTCCTCGTCACTTGCCGTCCATGTCTCGCTTCCATACGAGAGTGTTGGGAGCAGCACACTGTTTCTCAGTGACTTTTTGACTTCCTGGCTAACCATTCTTCCTTTGAGAATACTATCAAGTTCTCCAATCACTTTTCTCCCTTGCATTTTTCTCTTTTATCTCACTCTCCATTTTACCATATTTGCATAGTACAGCTCCCAAATACTTGAAACTTTCAACCTCTTCTAGTACTTCATTTTTCAATTTTATTTTACAACTTTTCTTGTGTTCTTTCTTGATTCTATATTTTTCCTTAAAATCTATAGTTTCATGCATTCTTCTCTCAAACACCATCACCTTACATTTCCCTACATTGACCTTTAACTTTCTCTTTTCACATACCCTGTCAAAGTCAGTGACCACTCTCTGAAGTTCTTCAGCATTTTCCGCCAACAGGACTGCATCGTCCGCATATAGGCATGTTAAAATCTTCCATGTTCTTCCCTCTGATTCCAGTCTAGCTCCCACACCCATTGATACAGCCCTACATTCCCTAATCACTCCATCCATGTATAGCTGACATGACACATCCCTGTCTTACACCTACATTGACCTCAAAACTTTCACTTAACTTATCCCCTACCTTCACATTTGCCATTGCATTCCTATAAAAAGATTTTACTGCCATTAGCAACTTTCCTCCCACACCATATACTGTTAACACATCCCACAGGCCCTCCCAGTCTACTTTGTCGTAGGCTTTTTCCAAATCCATGAATGCTGCATAGAGTTTTCTGTTTTTGGCCAGATACTTCTCTACCAACAATCGCATTGAGGCTATCTGGTCAACGCAGCCCCTGCCCTTTCTGAAACCTCCCTGTTCCTCGCCTATTTTGTCATCCGTTATCTTCTGTAGCCTCTGTGTTACTACTCTTGCGTGTACCTTTCCAGGTATGCTAAGCAAGCTAATTCCCCTATAATTCTTACACTCTTCTTTACTACCCTTCCCTTTGTACAAGGGTACTATCACTGCTTTCCTCCAGTCCTCTGGTACACTTTCCTTTTCCCATGCTAATTTACATAACCTATGCATTATGTCAACAGCTTCTTCTCCTCCATATCTCAGCATTTCACCTGGGATGTTATCTACTCCAGCAGCTTTGCCCATTTTAAGTCTATTGATTGCTTCTTTTACTTCTTCTCTGCTTATCTGGCTTTCAACTACCCTGTTTATTCTACCTCTCTCCATTCCTATGGATGAGATCTTTGCCTTCCCCCTACTCTTTACAGCTAAGCTACTAAAATGATCTTTCCATACTTTCACCACACCATCACCCTCTACCACTTCCCCATTCATGTCCCTCATCCTACCACCTGAGACACTCTCAGTCTTCTTCCCTCTGGCTTCTTTCACAGCTCTGTAGTATGCTTTCCTGTTATTCAGAAACTGTTCACTAATCTTTCTCCCATATGCCTCATCTGTCTTCCTTTTAGCGTCTTGTATCGCCCTCTTCACTCTTTGTTTCAAATTTTTATATTCTTCTTTCCTCGCATCTCTAGTTTCTCTAGGTATATTCTTTTGCAGCATACTCTTTCTGAACTCTTTCTTCTTTTTCACTATTTCTTCTATCTCTTTACTAAACCATGCGTTACCTTTCTTCTTCCACATTTTAAAGGTTTTCTTCCCACATACTTTAAACATGTTAAACAATATTTAACAAAATGTCCAGAATTAAGTCAAAATACGAGAACTTATGATAAACACATCTGGATAACCAATTAAATTAAAACAAATCATGCAAGGCTAGACCCTAAACCTAGCCCAAACAAAGTAAACATATTAAGAACGATGCTGTTCTCATTATGCAACATTGACTCCTTGATATTTCAACAGGCTCAGGCAAGACACGACATTACAGAGGAGGAGCTCTGTTCATCAATTAGACCTACCCCCTCCATACCAAGAGATACCACATCAGGTCCTGTACATTATCCCGGACTCCAAGCCCTCGACAACCCGAGCCAAGCCACCTGTGGCCCCCGGCCCACACCTAACAACCTGCAATATCAGGTGAGTCTACGAGTCAAATCTTTAGACGTTTGTTCTGGTCCACCGGCTAAGATTATTCCCACTAATTACATAATTTAATTAATTTACAGGGATAGGCCTACGTACAAAGTTTTAGGTTTTCAGGAAAACAAACACAAATTGTCTTCCCTCTCTAAAAGAATCCTTTGGTTTTCTTTTCTCCCCTCTCGTCAGGGCCTACATGCAACCATAGAAGAAAGCTAAGGTGCAACAAACAGAAGTCCTCATTCTGGAAGACGATTTCTCCTTCAGAGGGTTCTCCTCCCCGGAACCCTCACCAGCCCACATGGACAGTATCACAGTACATGAAATGGACCCTCCCGAGGACTCAACCCTATGCTCAAGCAGGGATTGCACCACATTATCCCTTACAGCTCATAATCTCTGCCCCTATCACGCTATGTGTATTGATAGGACAAAAGCTAGGTGGAACCCTAAAGTTTGTGACAGGTGTAATTATTACATAGCTAAGTTCCATAACCCACTTTCTACACTAGCCCCAGACACATGTAAGAATATTCTGAAAGCTGTGTGGCATGCGGTAAAATCATATATTTCAGGTACATTGAAGAGAAACACCCAGAAATTGCAAACCCAGAGTATGTAAAATTCTTAGAGATATCCGTAGCTAGATCCCGTAGCTCTTCCTCATCACACGACAGGAAAAAGTCACATTCTAGCAAGAAGAGAGAAAGGTCAACCAGCCCCCAGTCGCCCAGTAAAAGACACAAACATACAAGGAAACCCCATGCCAAACAACCACCATGCATCCAGACTGAACCAGGCTCTGAGGAGGTCAACCCCTCCCCACTATCCCTAGACAAGTGGGCGGACTCTATGGATCAACAATTTGAACTAACCCCCTTACCTACCCCTACCGAACCAGCTCCCCCTCATACAATCAAGATATGTACAAGAGCGGAAATACATACCCCAGGAAACTTATCTTACCATTCCACTCTGGCAGTCCCAGACCAAGTAGGGTACAGTACATTTGAAGAAGATCAACGTACAATACCCCCTGAAGATACCCAAGATCTCTATGATATGGCCGACGACAGAATATAGTTCTACGACATCATTTCCAGCAGCCACACTGACGAAAGCTGGAATGACAAGGACTCCCACACTTATCAGGGAGACCAGTCAGGAGAAGACCCTCACCAGTCTGACATAGACTCAAGACTGAGCCCTCGTAATGACTTATGGAGAGAGATGAAAGATACCTTAAGATCATTGACCAACGAGTTAACAGACAACTTATATCAGAAATTGGCTTCTATGGATAAGGCTATCCAGGACCTTCAATGTAGGACCCACATAACCAAGTACTGGACGTAATCATAAAACCTTTCCCGTCCATGTCAGACGCTAGGTACTTTACGTTCACACAGACATCCGCAGTCCCCTCGGGAAAACGCTTCAAACCATGGTCGGATTTGAATAAAGCCGATGGGCATAATGCCATTAAATCTCTATCCACTCTCGCAACAGACATACAATGCTCCACAAAAATGTCTGAAAGTAAAATTCCCATGCTGGAGGTTTCATCCTTAGGCTATGGCCCTTGGTCTGAATGGGTATCTGGGGCAGAAAAATTTGCCCTTTCCAGTATGGATACTACACCCCAAAGAATCCCACAAGATGATCACCAGTTTGCCACAATGTACTGTATGTGCACAACTCCGACTCCATTCCCCAGGGGTTCTGGGATTATCTCAGAGCCCCAAAGATAGTATGCAAGCCATCCAATGACCCCATGATCTCGACACCTACTCCAACACTAATCGACAAGGACTTTAGACTACGCCAAAAAGCCCACAGACTGCTATCAAGCTTCATCACATGGCAGAAGCTCTCTAATTCCATGAGACAGGTGGCAGATTCCATCGCTGAACAAAAATACAGAACAGCTCTCCATCTCATCAGGAGAGCATCTCTTGTCAACTCTCTAATGACCACGGGTGATGTCAAGACTGCTATTTATGAAGCAGCCAGAGCAAGACAAGATATACGCATCCACTTGTCCAAGAAAATGCCAAAAGATATCGCCGCTCGAGTCCTCCTCTCACCCCTATTCACCAGCAGATTAATGCCCCAAACAACATGGAACGAAGTCCACTCCCTACTACCTGTACTACGACCTGAGATAGCAACGTCAAGACAGCCTCAAGCATATAGGCAAGGCCACCCTAGTAGGTTCCACCCTCACTCTCACCATCACCGGGGAAGGGGGAAGAGCCAGTTCTCCCCTCGCCAATATACCCCTCGTACATTTCAGACGCACAGGGGTAACTCATCAAGCAACAGAGGGCACAGAGGACACTACCAGGCCAGAGGTCGAGGCTCACCAAGGACCCAACCATCACCCTACACACGACCTCCACCAAAACTACAAAACCACAGGTCACAACAAAGACCTCAACATACAGGACGTCAAACTCATCAAGCAGGACGCCATACTCCCAACCACCAGAAACCACAAGGTCACCACCAATCCACCAACTCTCACCAAACGACCCAGGATCCAAAAAACTGACTTTCCAAGAGGCCATCAACCAAGAAATGGCCCGGCATTCAACAGGCCAATTCAGGGAACATTTCCAGCATTGGCCTCAAAGATCCTGGGCAAAGAGAGTGGTAAAGAAGGGCCTCACATGGAAATGGCTGGCAAGACCCCGCCTCAGAGCTCAGCCCAACAAGATACAGCTATCTCCAGAATTGGTAACAGTGATAAACCAAATGTTAACAGACAAAGTTCTCACTCACCCTCCAGAGGGCACACCAGTGTTTCTGTCACGCATGTTCCTCGTCCCAAAAAGAGACAGCCGTCAACTAAGACCCGTGATAGACATTTCCCTTCTCAACAAGTCAATTCACAATACAAAATTCAGAATGCTAACTATCTCCCAAGTAAGGCTAGAGTACTACAACCAAAGGCCTGGATAATTACCCTAGACCTAAAAGACGCCTACTGGCACATCCCAATAGCAAAGAGATACCAAAAGTTCCTAGCTATCCCATTCAGAAACAAAGCAGTAATGTTCACCAGAATGCCCTTCGGTCTGAACATAGCCCCCAGAATTTTCACCAAGATAGTCAAACAAGCTCTCCTCCCACTACTCGAAAATGGAGTAAAAATCCTGTTCTACCTAGACGACTGGTTGATTCTCGGGTCCACACCTCTCCAATGCCAAGAACAAACCGTGAAAGTAGTACAACATGTTACAAAGCTGGGCTTCAGAGTGAACCTGGAGAAGTCGATGCTCACCCCCTCACAATCAGCGGAATGGGTAGGCTTAATCTGGGACACACAACTCCAAACGATAAAGCAGAGCCCAGCCAATGCCAAACGTCTACAATTAAAACTGTTCAGAGTATTACATGCGAAGAATATCACCAGGAAACTTTGGGAATCTTTGATGGGCTCACTAAATTGGGTACAAATGACAGTACCCCTAGGCCGCCTCAGACTGAAGAGACTAATCTGGCTAGGCAACAAAGCCTTCCCCCTAACACCTCACAATTACCCGCTCGCCATCCCAAAGAGGATCCTACATCTCCTGGCTTTTTGGACAAGTTCTCAAGTACGGGAATCGGTGACACACTGGTCAGATCCACCTCCCACCTTATGGATAGACACAGATGCCTCGAGCCTGATAGGATGGGGCTACCAGTCAACGGAAGGCCATCAGAACCACGGGAAATGGACCACACTAAGTCAGTATCACATCAATGCCAAAGAGCTAGCAGTTCCTCTATTCTTTCTCAGGGACCATGCGACGTCATTGACCTCCAGATCAATAGCGTTCCGGATGGACAACATGGCTTCCGTAACTTGCTTAAAGAAACAAGGCTCCACCCGGTCCAGGATCCTTCAAGACCTCTCAGAAAAGATATTCTTTCTAGCCCAGAAATACTCCATAGTAATCCACGCAACATACCTACCAGGGGTCTCCAATCTATGGGCCGACGCTCTATCCAGGGGAAAGAGCACTTCAGTGGAATGGGCCCTCAAACAAGAAACGTTCAACCAATTAGTGCTACCATTTTCACCACAAATCGATCTGTTCGCATCTCTTCAATCAACGAAGCTCCAGGCTCACATTTCTCGGGACCTCAAGACACGGGAGGGAGGCCCGGATGCTTTCACAGTAGACTGGAACAGATGGACATCGATTTACCTCTTCCCACCCCCAGACACCTCACTAATGTGCAAAGTCATTCACCACCTCAGATCGTTCCAGGGACAAGTAACCCTGGTCGCTCCAATGTGGCCTACTCAAGCGTGGTACACTCAACTTACTCAATGGTGCAACAACCCCCTGCAACTCCCCCTAACAGATTTCCACTTGGAAGAAATTGGGAACCTGCAGACCTCGCTCAATTTTGCTATGTGGACATTCTCAAATCCAAGTGGCTCCCGTCCTACGACGAGGAAGTCACGGACAAGCTCACAAATCAGTATACTGTACAGCTTCCACTCTGAGACAATACAGCTCTCACTGGAAACAATTTACAACGTGGATTGTAGATACTAACCAGAAGAACCCATCAGCTTCCTTGTTATTGAAATACCTAAATTACTTGTTTGAAACTAAGAATCTAGCAGTTAACACACTTAGAAACCACCTGTCGGCAGTGAAGGAACCCTTCCTCACACTTACCAGTCTATCCTTACCCCAGAAAGACGAACAAGGGTTTATGAGAGCTTGCTTCAAACTCAGAGCCCCAAATCGTCAACTACTTCCTCAATGGTCAATCTCGAGGGTCCTAACATTATTACAGTTACTCGGTGAAACCAAACATAGAGAAGAAACTCAAGAAGTGTGTATTTCTGATGGCCCTAGCGACTGGCCATAGGGTCTCAGAATTGGCGGCCATGGCAAGGTCCCCAAACTGTCTACGGTTTGCCCCTAATAACGACTCTGTACATATTGCACCTGCACCAGATTTTATTGCAAAAAACGAGCACCAGGAACATATCTTTACACCTTTCTCCATTCCTGCCTTGAAAAAAGGAAGGATACACCATGCACTATGTCCTGTGAAAGCATTATATACCTACTTTAAGTCTGTTATCCCTAGAAATAAGGAACATTTATGGGTTTCTCCAGATGGCTCAACAAGGTTGGGGAAAAAAGTTTTAGCATCCACGATAGTACTGTAGATGTAATTAAGGAGGCAGACCCCCAGGTGATTGCCAAAGCTCACGACGTCCGCAAGTGGGCCACTACCATCAGGTTCCTCAACAACTTTTCAGTAGAAGATATCTCTCAAACGGGTCTCTGGTCCTCGAGCAATACTTTCCTATCCAGATATCTGTCAGTACACCTGGAGAGACCCAATTTACCATGCATAGCTTTAAGGCAAGAACATACCCCTTAAGGGCATTAAGTAGTCTGTTGTATCTGATTCAGCACTTTTATTACCAGTCCAACAGCATAAGAGAGAGTGTGCCCTGCCAGTCACTTTAAATGGAAAGAAAAGAGGGGGGCGTGTTGAAGTCCCATGACGAAAAGGCAGGTCACACAACCTGAAACATATAACAAGAATGTTATGACCACATGATATCTATTACATAGCAATATCTATGTCTATTGCAACTACAAATGTTGAAAATTATTTTAGATTTTATGCTAAATTGATGAGATAGATTACCAGTATGTATTCACATCTCAATGGTTCTGTTTCTATGAAATAAGGCTTCTTTTAATGGTACCCGCCTTATACTGTATATTTTTTCTTACTGTTATACCTTTTATAAGTAAATACATGTCACAGTTCATATATTAGTTCTCAGTCTTCCTTTTATTTTGTTTATAGCTAAAGAGCATCTGAAGGTCCCTCCACCGGTCGTGATATGCTAGGCTCTTACGTCATTGACGTAAGGAGCCACCAATAAATTACGGTTTTGACAACCCGTAAGGGAAGGAAGGAAAAACTACTATTTATTGGTGGCTCCTGAAGTCAATGACGAAATTGCCCTCCCTCCATCCCCTTCCCATTCACATGCTCAATTTGGTATATGCTTTAGAGGCCAGTTCAAGGTCAACTGGGATATCAGGGCATGCTCATGGGAACAGAGGAAGACCCGAATGCGCAAGTGGCGTGGTGTTTGAACTGTACTATTCCTTTTTCTTTTATTTTTCACTTTCAGTGGCTCCATCTCAATGACGTACCTTAGGAATGATTAAGGGGTACCCCCTAAGAAGATATTGGTTCTCGACCGTAGTGATCAGGATTAACCCGGGCTCAGAGGAGCCCGGAACGAGGCCATATTACCATAGGCTCTTACGTCATTGACTTCAGGAGCCACCAATAAATAGTAGTTTTTCCTTCCTTCCCTTACGGGTTGTCAAAACCGTAATATATATATATATATATATATATATATATATATATATATATATATATATATAATGGTGGAGGAATAAAAGAATATGCCTCACGCATCCTACTGCGTGTTGTACAAGGCGACTAATAGGGAGGATGGCGATAGACTTGTGGACCAACAGCCATTACTATGCAATAAATTCTTTATCTTAGCACTGTCTTGGTATGGCACTGCCGAGGCTGGTGGGGTGCGGGTAGGTGCCACAGGGGACTGAGTCTTACCTGGATGCTGTTTGGCACCACACCTGTGTCGGCAACAGTGTTTGCATGTTGGGGCAGGACTTTATTGTTCTATACTGTAGTCCAATTGCCTAATATACAGTAGGGTAAGACGGGGTAATTTCGTCGCGGGGTAGTTTGGCCGCGACGCTAATAATTTGCATTCAAACGCCGATATCTCCGAAACTATTGCATGGATTCGGCTGCAGTTTGGCTTAGGTTGTAGAGTAGTTTTGGCTTAGGTTGTATAGCTAGTTTGGCTTAGGTTGTAGAGCTAGTTTGGCTTAGGTTGTGTTGCAGTTTTGCGGGGGCCTGGCGCTGGGGCTAGCGGCGTGTCTGGCAGTATGCTCATGTGTGTGTGGTGTTTGTGGGTGTGTTTGTATGGGGGTGCGTCCACTGTGGTGGTGCGTGTGACACAGTGTTGGCAGTAGCCGTCAGCTGCTGCCTGGTACTTTGCACTAGCACCCTACACGCCGCATCCACACGAGACACGTTCACACCCGCACTAAATACAGTACGTCCACACCCGTAGGCCTAATAAATACGTCCACAACTGCACTAGACACGTCCACACCCGCACTACATGTCCACAACTCCACACCCTCACTAGACACAGTGGCGCCTAGGCCTACACGTGTGACACACCTGCATCTCTGCCCGCCCCGTTCAGTTGTGTGTGTGTGTGTGCATGCGACGTTTTTCTATTGACATATTTAGTGGCAGTTTGGGTTTGTGCATGTTTTCATTGGGGTCTTTGTTGGGTTTGGGGAATGTAATGATGACACCATGCTTCCAGATGTCTGGTATTGTGTTGTGTGAATTATTGTAGTTTGATATGTTGGTGAGTGCTTGTATGACTTGTGGTCCTAGGTGTCTGAGGTGTATGTTGTCTAGTCCACAGGCGGGTGAGTGCTTGAGATTGTTGATGATGTGCTTTGTCTGGTTGTTGGTGAAGGGTGCATAGTCAGGGTCTGTGGGGAATTGTTTTTTACGCCCTATCTCACTCCTTTGCACCCCCTCCAAAGTCATAGTTTGCCTTGTACTACAACCGACCACACACGCTCTACCCCTAGCTCCAACACAACATGGCCTCAGGCCACTGCACTCCACAAACACTTACAGACCTACTTACAGACCTTACACAAAGAGCTTTTGACGGCATCAACTCAGCCAGTCCACCACACAGATCACTAATTGCCACCCTCGACATTAGTAAAGCCTTCGATGCCATCCCCCGCCACAACCTAACAAACAAAATCTATGACACAAACATGCACAACCCCCGCCGATAGGGAGTCACCGTGTCGCGGTGGCGGGGCTTGAAGCTTGGCCGGTGGACTCTGTTCATAGAGGGGACAGACCTTATGTTTGAGGCTCCGCCGCCCTAGTGGACCAAGACCTCCCTCCTCGTAGGTTTCCAGAGGCCTGCAAGGTACCACTTTTCTGTCTTTTTCCCTCTCTAACTTTGTCCTTTTCTTTGCTTCCCCTTCTTCTATCGTTGACGACTGGACTACTCTATATAATTGATGGAGGGTGGATGTGGACGGCGTTCCCTTCCACCCATAGAACTGGAGTACCTGACGTGCACGCACGAGGGGAACCTTTTATCGTCAAATCTCGCTCTCTGTGCTGGACCCGAAGCTGATGAGTTGACCGTCTATAAGCACAGGGGGTAGGGATGTATATCAGGGTTTGACTCCTAGGGCAAATACCAAGTCCTCTAATTATAGGCTCCGTGGTGGGTATGGAGCTTATCCCGGACGAATCATAATACCTTCGTCATATGGAGACTTCCTCTGAACCCTTGATCACCGGCACTGGCATGGATATGGATATTGAGACTGATTCACCTTCCTTGACCGTCATCCTCTCGGATGGTGGTGGCACTATGCCGGATTCTTTACCGGCCCCTGCACCGTCCTTGGACTCACCCCTCTCTATGGACCCCCCCTATATCCCTGACCTTGGCAAGCCTTCTACGGCTAATGTGACGAATTCTCCATCGTCGGATAGAGAGAGAGATCAGTTGGTCCCCCCGGCATCAATTCCAATGCAAAGTACAGTACTGCCGCTGTGACCAAGATTAGCGATGACAACCCCACGGTCTCAACCTTAACTTCTAAATTACCAGATCATGATCCTAGCCTTAGACTACCTATTCATTCAGTCGAGGACCTTAATGATGAAGCTCGGATGCCCTCCGCTGACACCCTTATGGATACTTCGTGTATCCCTGACCAGTCTGCGACTACTGTACATCTGTTACCATCTTACCTCAGGATGCTGGATCTGCTACCTCCAACAAACCTGCTTATGTACCTCCAAGATCTCAAAGGCCTACTGTCACATCAACTAACCCTCGGCCGTTGCATACCTTGAGTACCGGTACTGAAGGGAATTCAACTGCCCATACTGTGCATCCTGCCCCAACGACCACTGATTCAACTCTGACCTCACAATCTACCGACACATCTACTCCTCATTCCTCTCATAAAGGATCTACATCTACTGTGCAAACCCTCAAGCCGCATGTTCCTCAGCGCACACGGAACAAAGGTCGTCGTACCACATATACCCCAGTCCCAAAACCAACCCTAGACGCCATGTTTCGTCCCCCTGATTGGCCTCGATTCTTCGAGGTCACTGGTGACCCCATGGACGATCTTGATCTTCATGATTCTCTTGCTTCGATCTTCGGTGACTTCACCGTACACACTGTCGGGAAAGGAAAACGCATGATTGAGGCTGCCACACAAGAACAATCAGAAGCCTTACAAGACCATTTTCTCACCCACGTTGGCAGGTATACAGGTAAGGAAGACGAATACCTTAATCAGCGCATAGGTACAGTGGCCCTCCCCTCGGACTTCGAAATTGCTGATCAAGGCTTTCAAGACTCGGCCCCACGCATCTTGAAATTATTGAAAAATACAGACCCCTCCATCGTCAAAGTCGACACTTATGTTGTGCCCCAACGCTATAATCGACCCAGTTTGCGTATTGTCAAGGTATTCTTTAACCCGTACAGCCCCAGCGACGCGTCTGACGCGTCGGCGATGTATGTAACGCACAGGCCCAGAGATGCGCCTGGTGCGTCACCCTAATTGCGCCGACCGTAACCTCAGGTGTAGCCACTCAAGAGGGCTCAGATTTGTATGGGAACTGTGTACGTATCCCACGCAACCGTGCCGATGGTTGAAAACTCTCAAAGTCCACGTGCGTGCGCGTGAGCGCGCAATAACCTGGTTTTTTGGGGTAATTGTCTTCAATTTTTTACTCATGTAAAATACGTTTTCGGGGGCTCTGTAGGACCATTCTTTAAGCTTTTTGAGCGGTTTTTCGTGGTTTTTCCTTCATTCCTAACCCATTCGCTATTGTTTCTGGAATAAAACCATTTTTTGAAAACCGGCCGGGTTCTGGTGAACAAACATTACAAAACTAGCCGGGGCTCCACGGGTTAAGAGGCACGTCCTCCCCATGCATGTCAAACTAGCTGGACGACAACTGCCAGTACGTCGCTACGTTTATAGACCTAGACAATGTACAGAATGCTGGCGTTTTGGTCACACTACTGCACGGTGCAGAGCACGCTGTCCTCGTTGCCAATATTATAGGTTTGACTCCTGTAAGGAGATAAAGAAAACCTAATATTTAGTAGTGGCCCCGTAATCATTGACGATTATGCCTATTACATAAGGCACCCTCTTCAAACACTCATTTACCGTAGTTTGAATCTACCGCGCAGAGCATAAAAAATTTAGGAGCCTTCATCATGAGCGCACGCAACCTCACTCATGGTTCGTCATTATGAAATTGGGTACTCACTACGAAAAAACTTCGTAAAAAATAACAAATAAAAAGAAAATAAGAATAACTATTCATAAGCTTTCCATAACTTCGTGGATGTACTTGTGTGGATCTTTGACCAGACGCTGACTTCAGGCATCATTCTTCCTTCACTGACATATCAAGTAAACCAAAATCCTTCATACATCAACGAATGGGAAGGGGATGGTCGGGAGGGCCCCAGTCGTCAATGATTACAGGGCCACTACTAAATATTAGGTTTTCTTTATCTCCTTACAGGAGTCAAACCTATAATTTATTAGTGGCCCCTCCATCATTGACGATTATGCCTGATATCTAAGACTGGAGGGGGACATTCGTAATCATATCATAACTCTAGCAAAAGCAGATATCAAACAACCACATAGTATTCATACTTTGTAAAAAATATATATTTGTGTGCATAATACATTATACAGCATAAAAATATACAAAAAGGTGACCAGCAGGAGCGTGCTTCGAAGAAGCCTGCTTGGACAAAAAGGAGTTAACTCCGAGACACTGTACACAGAGCTGGTAGTTAAGAAGGCACCCCACTTAAAGTAAGTGGTGAAAAACAAAAAACATCAAAGTTTACATGTGCACATATAAACCCCATTGGGCGGGTGCCCAACTCCGAAAGGAGTTGAAGTAGGGGAGCTATCCCCCCGCCAAAGGCGGCTTTCTAGGGCCTTTCCTAGCTGATGCTGAGAGGATTGGGTTCTAGTCATGTGGTGATGGGCTGGTCTATCAGAGTGAGAGCTGAGCGATCTCTGCCATACCCATAGCTTACTCTGACTGTTCCTTTACTTATATATCTTCTAGATCTCAAGTGACGGCGTCTTTTCCGTGGATCGACCTCCCTACTGCCAACCTAAAAGTTGGCAGATTGGGAGCCAAAGCGTCACATTTTTTCCCTTGCCCCTCAACTTTCCCTTCATAATTGCTGAGGGGCACAGGGCCTTGGGTGGGGCTTTGGTTTCTCGGGCGTTTCCGCGCCCTCCTCAGCTCCCTGCCTTAGAGTGGCTTCGGTCACCTGGGTTTTGTTAGTGGTAAGCAGGGAGGGTTTTGTGGGGGCGCTTTATGGCCTTGGCCTTGCTCGGGACCTTGGGGCTGTTCGGCCAGGCAGCCTGGGGAACAACAACAACAACAACAACAACTCTTGGATATAATTTGAAAAATATACCGTAAAGAGGTACAGTACTTACATTACACATACCAGCTGCGGCCGCAACTACAGTACTAAGATTTACTTAAAATTATATTGCTTCACAGCCAAAACTATTTACAACAAGCATTGTCTTTGAACTATGATTGGACGTTAGCACAATTTCCTGTAATGAATACTACAGCAAATTCTTTAAAATTACAGCACCTACACCCTGTATCACAGCTCGTAAGCTTCGCACACGTCCTCCGGCGGGGTCTAGGGTGTCCTATGTTACACTGACTGCACACCCCCCCTCTCTTTTCCTCATCTAAATAATAAGTGACCCAGATGCCACCTAGACCCTCTGCCGTAAAGCTATACATGGCATGGAAGGCCTGTCCAAAGCTACTGAAAGGTATCGAGTCAAAAAAGTATGATTAGAGGACCAGAGGTGCGTGGCTGCTATGTCCTCATCAGAAAAATTCTTAAGGAAACGTAAAGAGGTCGCCCATTTGCATAAATCGTGAGCTCTACCCACAACGCCGGGATTACTTTCCTGAATGGCGTTAACTAAGAGAGAAGCTAGTTTACGCTTCATAACGCGTTTACCCGTACTAGATACCCATAAAGCACCTTGTTGATTTCTAGGTGCGACCTTTAAATATTTGGTAAGCGCTTGCACTGGACATAAATTATGGTGCACCTTTCCCCTTTTCAATGCCGGCACTGTGAACTCTGAAAACACGTGATCACTGTGCTCATTCTTGGCGATGAACCCTGGGGAAGGGAGCAATATGAATACAATCATTGAGCCTACCAAACCTGATGCAATTAGGTGTGTTGCTCATCGCCGCCAGCTCAGACACCCTGTTCCCGGTAGCTAAAGCCATAAGGAATACTGCCCTTTTTAAAAGTAAGTCAAAATCTGCAGTATTTTGGTACCGCCGGGAATGAAGTACAGTAATGACAACGCTTTGTCCAGAGACCAGGTAGGCATGAGCTGACGGGGAGGTGGGCGGACCTTAAAACATGCCCTCATGAAGCCTGTTTCCTCCGCTAGTGGTATGGTTAGACCCGTAAGGTCCAGGAATGGCACCCTAATTGCTGTTAAGTGATTCTTTAACGTTACTACTGATAGCTGTTTCTGCTCAAACAGATAGTTTAAATAATTAAAAATCAAAGCTACCGACGGCACGGATTGTTCTGTTCTGAGTATCCAAGAAGTAAAAGACTGCCAATGCGAATGATACTGTCTCTTAGTAGATTGTGTGTATTGATTCATGAATTTATCGGTCACGGTTCTACCATACGGAGCTAGCCATTTGGCCTCCTGAATGTCCATAATGCAAAAGTCAGCGAGGTCTCTAGGTTGCCAATCGTGTCTAAGTGGAAATACCCGACCGGGAGCGACACCGGGTTCGGGCACCACGTCTTTAATTGCTGGTCCCGGCCACAGGGGCGCGATTAATGAGACGACGCCCCGAATAATCTTGTAGTTTGTTTACTACTTGGCACATTAGCGAAGCGTCTGGCGGCGGAAACAGATAAATGGAACTCCACATGTTCCAGTCTGTCACCAGTGCGTCGGGTCCTCCCGCCGGCGTGGTTGTCCGGCGGGTTAGGTACAGCGGGAGTTTGTGAGTCTCCTCGGACGCAAATAGATCCACTTGTGGCACTGGCTTCGCAATCATTAGGTCGAAATGTGTTGCTTGAGCGCCCATTCTACTGTTGTGCTCTGTCTCCGAGACAGAGCGTCTGCCCAGACGTTCGCTACGCCGGGGAGATAAGAAGCGTGAGCTGAATGTCCAGCTTGTCGGCTAGTATAAAAATCTTTTCTGACACGTTTAGCAACCTCCGAGATCGCGTTGACCCCTGTTTCTGAACGCAGTGATCCGCATTCAGATTGTCCATCCTGAAGGCCACCGATTTGCCCCGCAAAGCAAAGCCGTGAGCCTGAAGGAAATACAAGGGGACTAGTAACTCTTTGACATTTATGTGGGAGGATTCTGAATGGGACCAGAGCCCTTGACCTCTGGTGGTTTGACTGAAAGCCCCAACCTATCGTGCCTGACGCATCCGTGTCCACCCATACTGTCGGCGGAGGAGAGGTCCAAGACATGACTGAGTGCAATGTTTCCCTCTTCACCCAGACCGCTAGTAAGGTGTGTATTAATTTTGGGATGGGCCATAATGTTTCCGCCGGCAGTAGTGGAAAAAAATGTGTTGCCCTCCAAAATTAAACGTTTGACTTTCAACCGGCCCAACTTTACAGTTAGTTGGATCCAGTTGAGAGAGCCGACCAGAGATTCCCAGACTCTCCGTGTCGTAGTCAGACTGTGAAGAAACAGAAACAGTTTCTTGCGAAACCTGTTCCGATTGTCCACACTCTGACTCAGAGTGAGAGCAGCTGTGTCCCAGACCAGCCCTATCCACTGAACCACTCGTGAGGGAACAAGGTTTGACTTTACCAGGTTTACCTTGAATCCTAGAGTTTTTACATGAGTTAATGTTATGTTGACATGACTTATGCATAATTGTTCCGTCTCTTCCACCACCAGCCAGTCGTCTAGGTACCACAAAATCCTGATCCCTTGTTGTAACAAGGGCATTAGGGCTTGCCGGACTAATTTCGTGAATATGCGAGGTGCTAGGTTTAAACCGAACGGCATCCTCTGAAAGACATAAGTCTGATGCATGATTCTTAACGCTAGAAAAAAACCTTTGTTTACCGGGACGTGCCAATACGCGTCCGTCAGGTCTAAAGAACACATCCACCCTTCCGGCGGAAGTGTTAGCCTGATCTGATTCACTGTCAGCATCCGGAAGGACACGTTGTGAATATAGAGGTTCAGATAAGACAGGTCTACGACCGGCCTCATCTGAACACTATCCCTTTTGGGTACCAGAAAAAGTTTGGATGTAAAAACTGGGTAATTTTGGGGGACCGGGATGATAACATTCTTGGCCACCATCTCCTGCAGTGACTCCACCTCTAATGAAACAAAATTTGCCTTTGTCGGCTGACGTAAGCGAGGTCGCCGGAGCCACTGCCAGGTGATGCCTTTGCGTGCCACCATCCTCGCCCATGTGTTTAAAGGCCATGCGCGATGATTCGCCCGAACGACCCAGTTAGCAGACAAGGGTTCGCCGGCTGGACTACCCCCTGATCCACTCGCCGGGAGATCGGCCCTGGGAGTGAGGGAGACCTTAGTTTTTTGGTGGTGGTGGTGGTGGTGGTGGAAGTTTAGACGACTGGCCGGGTTTGGCCGGAGACGGGCCCTGGCCCGGCCTTTTGATACCTCTGTCCTTTATGGGTACCTGAAGACTTTCCTTGCTTGTATCTGTACTGACCTTGGGCGGAAGAGGATTTAGGCAAATGAAAGGATTTCGCCCCACCAGACTGAGCTTTAGCGACTGGTTTGGGCTTGGTAAAAGTGAAAGCAGGTTTCTGAGACGGGGCGGGACTGTGCTTCAAGGCCTGAGCCATGTTAAACACCGTCCTCCACACCTCCGGGGACATTAAAGAGGCAGTTAGAACTGGGGACATTATGACTTGATTAGCAATCCTATCCGGGAGCTTTCGGGACTAGAGACATCCGTAGATCTTGGTCTTGCCCGCACCGCCTCTAACAAGGCGATATCTCCTAGTGACTGAATAGAAATTTGAAGAGAAGTAAGCGTATAGTTCGATTGCCTTTCGAACTTTTTCTGCTATCTGCTATATCTGAGCAGATCTTAGTGGGCTGTAAATTTGTTTTTGGCGAACACGTCTGTACCCTTAAGTATAGTACTGGATAAACTCCCTTCTAGGTGACAGTGGAGCCTCTGGTGGAGCAGTGATCTTTAGTGATCGCATAGATTAATAGATTATTGGGGCAGCTAAAAGGCAAGGAGAGCAGAGGGAACTCCGCCGGCAGAGTATACTGGGAGAGAGAACCAAGAATGGCTCTCTTGTGGAATTTGGTGTGAAGCTTTAGAAGTGAATGTGGATGCAAAGTTTTGCGCCTCGACTTCTTTATTGGGGACAAAAGTGCTCTCATTATTTACATTCAAGTCTCTTTTAATTTAATTCGCTTAGTTTCCACTCTAGTCGGTCACGATTCACTCTTCATATTTATTACCTTCAAGTTTTTGTCACATGACAATGTTTCCTATAAACCAGCATTACATCAACTAGGGATCGGAATTGTATTAACCCGCGGGTTCTGCTCATCTATCAAAACTGGTTCGTATATACTGTATACCTCTACTTTCCCAATGAGCACCCATAATAATATCATAGTTGACCTTGTCCCACTACAAAAAAAAAAAAAAAAAAATGTAAGACATGCTGATAAGATTCCAATTACCCAGGTAACCTAAACCCATCACAAAGGTTCCGATTCCAAGACCCGGCTACCGGGGCCGCCAGCAGGGTGGCAGTCCCCAGGGCCCGGTCAAGCGGGAGACACCAGAATACCATTCACAGCGCTTTGATATCATTGAACCCATCATGTTTTGTCCAGTCCGAAAACAGTTTTGAAGCTGACGCAGGGGTAGGGCAGGTGTAGAAGAATATACAAAATAATCATGAGTATAATAGTTGGGGATGGCCTTAATACTAACATCAAGTACATTTCCCAGCATATCAAGAGCCCTTAACTTCCTAGATTTATTTCCTTGGATTACCCACTCTCGTGGTACCGGAAGCTCCCCTGACACCAAATCCCCGGTTTGATATTATTCCAATTACCCAGGTAACCTAGACCCATCACAAAAGGGTCGGGTACCAAGGCCCGGACACCGGGACCGCCAGCAGGGTGGCAGTCCCGAGTGCCCGATCAGGCGGGAGACCCCAGAATACCATTCAATACCAAATTCCCGGTTCCCGAGTCATTATCTCAACAAACCCAGGTCCCCAAGACCCGGGTTTTCAAGACTGCCGGGCAGGAAGATCCACCCAAACAGGCGGACAACACGATGTTACCATACACTCATAATTTCCCCGGTTATCCTAGTCCTCATTTCGATGAAACTCCAACACCAAGACCCGGCAACCGGGACTACCGAGTATGGCTAAAGTCCCGGGTACCCGGATGGTCAGGAAAGACATTACTACCATATAAATATAACCCAAGACTCCCGGGTTTTTCCCTAGGACTTATAAGAGAGGCATATATAAAGCCAGAGCACCAAGACCCGGTACCAGAACTACCGAGTATGACAACAGTCCCTGGTACCCAGATATCCCCAGACTAGAATAGGTCTTTATAACCCACAACACCCGGCCGGATACCATCAAGCTATGAACCGGGTACTCTAACACTAGGCTAGGCCTAAGCCTATCCCATCAACACCAGGTACCCTAAGAGAAGGGCCCCAAATACAGGATTCAAACAGAAATTATTGCTGAGCACTCTTGGTTAAACCATACTATAGTAGGCTAATTAACCTTAAACATCATCATCATCATCATCATCTCCGACGCCTTGCTTCCCCCTGGGAAACCCCCACTAGAGGATGGACTCGCACATTGGAAGTAGTTAGTGCCGCCGAAGTTGGCCTAGTAACAATAGTAGGTGAGCCCCTTCCACTACGTGGAAGTTTTTCTTCAATATATTTTTCCACTTTCTTTTCCCATACCATACCAGAGGTCGGACAGTCGATGTTGGCGTGGGAGCTCCCAGACCAACCATAGGAGGCTCCGGTTGCTGGCCAAAAAACTTAGTTAAAGCACTCGCTAATAACCCATCAATCTCATCCGCTGTGACAAATGAGCAGATGAAGAACTATTAGGTGAAATATCCCTACTGACTCCCATATATCTTTCTTGGCATCCCTCCTGAGAGGATTTTCTCTCAAACACCATCACCTTACATTTCCCTACATTGAAAGTCAGGGATGGAAGACGGTGTCTCCGCGTCCCGGTGGACTTCAGCCACTACCTGAGTCCATGTATAGCTGACATGACACATCCCTGGGGAGTACCTCCAAACTCCCCATGCTAATTTACATAACCTATGCAGCCAGGCCCCACCCCAATGACTGAGCCCTCACCTGAGACACTCTCAGTCTTCTTCCCTCTGGCTTCTTTCACAGCTCCTCTAAATCTAAAGTGAGAATATATTAGTATGCTTTCCTGTCATTCAGAACTCTGACTCCACTTCCGACCTGTCAGATTGGACTGAGACATGTCGGGAGTAGAGGCAGAAAGCGAGGTTCGAGTCTCCGGCGAACGCCGGGAGGACTTTCGTACATGAGACTCTTTTTAGAAGACTTGTGACTCCGCCTCGACTTTGATGTATCACTAGAACTATCCTTGGTCTTGTCTGTCTTGCTCTTCTTCCGCGAAGGTGAAGTCGAGTGACTATGTGTCTGCTTTCTGAGAGGAGACCGTGACCTGGACCTAGCTCTTGATTCCGAAGTTGTCGCCGGGGGAGACGGCTCTCGCGGTCTCTTAGATGTGCCGGGGGAGGAAGAAGCTCTTTACCAGCCCAGCCTCTGCCGGCTTAGTGACTTTACTTCGGGAAGGAGGACGTTTAATTGGGGGGTACTGAACCATCAAACGGTCCCACAGAATTACGTTATCACACTGCAATGCTTTATGAGCCACTGCAGTCGCATAATTAGTAAGAAGTTGTCTGACCTCGCGTAATGCAACCGCCGCGGATCTTTCTCCCATATGCCTCATCTGTCCAAATTTAGCGTCTTGTATCGCCCTCTTCACTCTTTGTTTCAAATTTTTATATTCTTCTTTCTAAGCATTTGACACAACGAATGCACAGAGTGTGCGCAAAAATAGGGATCCGGAACATGAGGGTGTTGAGCAAAGAGCAAAAACAGGGGCTAGAGCAGCCATGGCAGAGACTGGTTAAAAGCTAACTCCCCCCGGGCCCATACTCTTTCTGAACTCTTTCTTCTTTTTTTCACTATTTCTCCGCCCTGGAAAAAAGAAAATTTCCAGGAATTAATGCTCATAAGGTTACCCCACAATGTTCTAACACAAGTGTTAATGAACCGCCGGGCAACGAGACGTAATACCCCACCATTACCTCTCGTTACCCTGTAGGTTCGTATGTAAAGATTTGTAAATAACTTTACGTGTCCAAAAGATTTAAGAATATCCTCAGACATGATATAAAGATGAGCAGTTCTTTATAAGTGACGCAGTCTTCCCTGTGATATAACGTTCACCGGGAACCCATACTAAGACGCCGGCCTCCTTATTATAACGCAGTTAGCCAGGTTAAGCCCATCTTAATCATTAGATCGCCGTGAGTTGAATGTCTTGATACCTAATTGTATCCCTCAATTGTTAGGCTAATCCTACCGAATTGCAAATCCGTGATTCCCACCCTCCCGAGGTTCAACCGCCGGGTGAAAAATAATAGAAAAGTTAACCCCAATTGTTCCTATCCCCACTTCTTTGCAAAAGATCGCCGGGGTGGAAAGACTTTCTTCCCATACTTTAAACATGTTAAACAATATTTAACAAAATGTCCAGAATTAAGTCAAATACGAGAACTTATGATAAACACATCTGGATAACCAATTAAATTAAAACAAATCATGCAAACAGGTGTCCGCATGAACCCTAGACCCTAAACCTAGCCCAAACAAAGTAAACATATTAAGAACGATGCTGTTCTCATTATGCAACATTGACTCCTTGATCACTACAGAGACGAGGAGCTCTGTTCATCAATTAGACCTACCCCCTCCATTAGCCTATTTTAACCACGCGTGATTAAAACTCGGCAACCAGCCGGATTAGAGATACCACATCAGGTCCTGTACATTATCCCGGACTCCAAGCCCTCGACAACCCGAGCCAAGCCACCTGTGGCCCCGGCCCACACCTAACAAACCTGCAATATCAGGTGAGTCTACGAGTCAAACGCAATCTGAGAACCAGCCGGGTTTTCACGGAGCAATCGAGAAAACCCGCCGGAAACGGTAACCCACACCAACCAGAAGCAATCGGAGGTACACAAATAGTGCCTGGAATAAGCCAATACACAACTTATCCAGAACACACATGACACAGTAGTACATATTTATACAATAAATCAATAACACTTGTACATGTAAAAAGCTACGAGAGGCTGGCTAGGCCTAAGCAGACGGAGTATCGCTTAAACATGTGGTAATAAAACAAAAAGCACTGAATATTATCACAACAGGAACAGCAGCCAACACACCTCGAAGAAATATACCCGGGAGAGGGAAGCACTGACACGGGACCTAGAAAAAACTTCACTAAGTGAAGAAAAATACGCTAGGAACGTCAGAAAACAAACAAATAAGGCAACTTCATCAGAAAGATAAAAAGAAGCCTAATCACGCGTAGTTAAAGCCAACTAAATAACTAGCTACGTACAAAGTTTTAGGTTTTCAGGAAACAAACACAAATTGTCTTCGGTACGCCCGAAATAGGCGTCCCAAACACACGACCCAAAATACACTGAACTGCGGGCAGCCCGCCCATGACACCCCTGCTACGCATATCCTAACCTTACTCGATACATCCCAGAGTAAACAAATGAGAAAAAACTCACTAGGGACGCAGCAAATGCGGAACGAGCGGAGCGTGGGGAGACACGTCAGGGCAGGTTGAGCGCAGAGCAGAGAAGGAAGAATGACGCCTGAAGTCAGCGTCTGGTCAAAGATCCACACAAGTACATCCACGAAGTTATGGAAAGCTTATGAATAGTTATTCTTATTTTCTTTTTATTTGTTATTTTTTACGAAGTTTTTTCGTAGTGAGTACCCAATTTCATAATGACGAACCATGAGTGAGGTTGCGTGCGCTCATGATGAAGGCTCCTCAATTTTTTATGCTCTGCGCGGTAGATTCAAACTACGGTAAATGAGTGTTTGAAGAGGGTGCCTTATGTAATAGGCATAATCGTCAATGATGGAGGGGCCACTAATAAAAGACGATTTCTCCTTCAGAGGGTTCTCCTCCCAAGGAGGCCAGATGCGCAAATTGTGACGGATGCCATGAAGCTAACAATAGGCACTGCCCACATTACAAATTCCAACGAGAGATACTACACCTACAGGCCTCGTCGGGTCTCCCACTCAGGGCGCCGAAACGCAACTCAGGGACGAAGGCAAAGCTCCTCCCTACCGGAGATATGGACCTCCCGCAACAGCTGCTACTCTCCGTCCGAAGGGACCATCTACATCACAAAACAGTCCTCGACGTTCTCCCTCCAGTGAAACATTTCGCCTCGCTAATCTCTCTTCTCCTGGGTTGTCCACTTCCAATAGATTCGAGGGCTTTACCAGCATCTCGGAAGATATGGAATTTTGGTCAATGCCTACGGAGGAGGAGGTCGTGCGACGTACCCCTGACCACGTAAATGCTCCTTCGCCACAACCTCAACTACTAAGGACACAGGCTTCTAAAAAACGCAGGATTGCCATACCAGTTAGGCCCCTTTCTCGTGATTCGGACAACGACTCACCCACCCAACTGTGGACCATGCCTAATCACGATCCAGACTGTGGATGTCACGACTGCGGCAAATACTTTCTCCTCCGGCACAAAACCTCCAATCCTAGAGCCTTCGAAGACCATTTAAGGAACTTTGTATCCTCTCGTAGTCCAATAAACAATAAGCAACATCACAAACCCCCTTGCTATTGTGTCTCTCATATCCAACACCCTGACCTTCCACCCACAGACGTAATGACGCAATTCCTGAAGGACAATAATCTCATTGACTCCGATCTGACCGAAATGGTACTCACACGGTCTGCATTTGATGTCCATCAATCGACGACACCCGTTACCCCAACTCATCTCTGCCCCTATCACGCTATGTGTATTGATACCCCCCCCAATTCCAAATACAGTAAAAGTCTGTTAATCCGACGACCGCTGATTCGAATCTCCCAATAGTCCGAATTT
>CM064485.1:29937696-29947295 GCA_032716605.1 Paralithodes platypus | reverse complement strand
ATGGTAGCTAAAAGGAATCAATTGAAGATGGTCTGTAATTGTTTAACGGGTAGATCTCCTTCCTCAGCTGAATAAAAACAGCTAATAGTCGGCAGAATAAAAGACAGAAAGACATCACCGGTACAATAGGGGTTAATGTACAGCAAATTAGGTTCTCTGATGATTTCGGTGGGTTTCCCGATACTGTTAGCCAGATGGTCTGGTGTCTTGATGCCTCTACTGGCTCCCTCGTAAGGGGAGATGTTCACTTAAGGGTGGTGTTTTGTTCTGGAACCCTTTCTCCCTCATGCTTAACCCCATTAATTTTGAGTTTTAAGAAATTCGCCCCGTTAGTTTAGCGATGTTAAGACATTTCGCCCCATTTCTTTGTCAATGTTAAGACCTTTCGTGCCATTTAGGTGTCGATTGTTTGCCTGGCGAACGATAGCGAACCGGTAGTTTTGGAGGAACCGGCCTTCGATTGAGAAATTTGTTTACCGGAAAAATGTAAAAATTTATATTGAAAGGAAGTGTTGGGGGTGCGTTATTGTATAGCTCGATGGAGGACTAGGAAGAAAAACTAAAAATCTCCCCTTAAACCAGTTCATCACCACCGTGACCACCCGTCAACAGACACACATAAACACACTCATCTCACTCATCCCAGCACACAACACACACACACACGCACGCATACACCCACGCACACAAAAACACACAGTCTCATTTATCCCCTCCTGCTCTTATCACACTTTCAGCACCCGGTATAATGTGATAGTATCGTATCTTCCCCCCCCCCCCCCCTCTTTCACTGGCTGCACGCTTGCTTATATTTTCAACGTGTCTGCCCTAATTCTGTCGATCCTTGGTTATCTCCCCCCCCCCCCCTCTCTCTCCTCTCTCTCTCGCTCTCTCTCTCTCTCTCTCCTTTATATCATATCAAATTTAGCGGATAAAAGGGATTTATGCGCACAAAACACCATGAGACCACACATCAATAGTTTCTGAGGCCACACCTTGCCAGTCGGATAGGCTTTGTTAGGTCTGGCGTAAATGCAATATTGTGGTTGGTTGGTTAGGTTATAATCATCTATACATTCAGGTCTTATTTTTGTTTATATAAGGACAGTTTTGTTATGGTATATTTAGTTTGATTTTAACAAAGGTTGTTGTGTCCCAATTTGAATGTGGGCGAAATGACTGTGTGTGAACTGACCTACTGGTGACCTTATTTTCTTTTAACCCCTTCTGTACCGGCGACGTCTTTTTAATTTCATTCTAGAAAATATTTAGACGATTTTGTGCCCAGTTGAAGAAGGATAAGTGGTAGTAGTAAAAAAGGGTTTAAGTGGGATAGTTGCTTGAGGCCCTTTTAAAACTGAATATAAAATCGTCTAATAGTAGCCAGAATAACAGTTAATAAAGACGTCGCCGGTACAGACGTCGCCAGGTACAGAAGGGTTAATAGAAGCATCCTTCTAATAATATAAGGCTATAGCGATCTTATCAATGGGAGCTACACACCAATTGCCAAAACTGATCAAAAGGGTTAAAATAAATGAAGCAAATGACAATTATTGTATTAGTTGACGACATGAAAGTGAGGCCCACTGCGTGAACAATACAAATGTATGGGAAGGAAAGTAGCATGATTGAAGTAGGAGTTTAGTTGTTTTTCTAATAAATAATGATTATAATTAACTGTTTTTATAGTAAACCGTATTTCTATAGTAAACCATGCCAATTTTGTACTTTCATGCATAATGTCAGAGAGGTGCGGTTGTTCGAATTTAGGTGGGCAACTATCTGCATGTATGTTATGATCAAATTAATATTGCAGGATTCAAAACTGCATAAATAAATCTAATCGTAGGTCTTGTGCATAATTCTTTACACTGTCTTGATAGCGTTAATGCATAAATGCGCGTAATTTCAGGATGTGAGTACTCCTAGGTTTGAGTCCTTGGAGTGCCACATTTATTTGTTGATTTCATTAACTTGAGTTTAGAAGCAAAGTTGGTTGGTGAAAAAATATGAATATATACTCTATACATCTAAAGAACACTAGAGTCACCAGTGCTTAAATATTGTTGCCAACTGACCTGGGACTGGTCAACATTACCAGTCAAATCACCTTATACCGTTTTCCCATTTATCGAAATAACCTATCACCATAATGTTTACCACAATCACTAAAATACCATCACCATAATGTCTACCCCCATCACTAAATGGTAGAGAAACAGGATGATAACGATAGTACACCTTTTTCCAAATGCGTAGGCCAAAAATCGTGTGATCCCTAACCTCTTTAACTCAAAAAGAAGCTAGAGCAAATGGAGCCGTGCATTTTCCACGACCTACACCCATGGCTGACCCTCCCCAAATGGTAGTCATATGTAGCTCGATTACTTAGTCCTTTGGAAGTTTATAAAGGTAAATGTTCAAAGTTTGGACTTAACTTATTTGAAGCAGAGTATAGCAAGGACATAATGAATAAGAATAGTCTATTCTTTGTAAGTAGGCCGAGAGATCGTAAGGTGATCCTCCCATTAACTCACAAATAATAGAGCACTCAAGGAAGATATTTCTATCATTTGGGAAGACGTTCAACCGGGGAATAGGTTTTTGTGGACATTTACGGCCTATTTGTTTTACCTCTTTTTGAGTTTCAGAGGATAACAGTTATGATTTCTCGCCTACTTACAGCGAAATTAGACTTATAGTTAGTGTAGTACATTTATTTCCCACCCAGTTTTCCAACTATTAGGATGGCAAACAAACTGTATTTAAGTCCCTTACAGAAAAAAAACACTTGGAAGACGCACCCACAGGCATAGAGACAATTCTAACCAAACGAACTAATGATAACAACACCTTGTCAAGTTTATTTCGGATAGTGGGGAGAGTCTTGTATTAATTTGTGAATATATTGAAATAATGATTCATTTGTTTGGAGTTTTCTCCCAACAACTAAAAGCTAATCAAGCTAAAAACAAAAAAAAAAAAAAAAAAAAAAAAAAAAAAAAAAAAAAAAAAAAAACAACAAAACAAAACATGCAAGATAATGTTTTACATTTTTCGGTAGAAAAAATTCCCAGCCAAAGGACGATTCTTCCTAAATTTCAAGCTCGCTGTCGCTCACCGGAAAAGAAGTAGACATACTAAATATTTATAAAGAAATGGGCTAAAAGGTCTTAAAATCAACAAACTAATAAAGTGAACTTCCTAAAATCTCAAAACTAATTGAGCTAATCATTACGGAGAAAGGGGTCCAGCAAAAAGTCTACACTTAAGATAAATTAATTAGTATCCATAACAATATAGCCAGTGAAGCGAATTACTGACTATTTTTATATCAATTAGCCCCTTTAGTACCGGCGATGTCTTTGTTATTTGATTTCAGCTACATTTAGACAACTCGATGAAGCTTAGGAAGGATATATGGTAGCTACAAGGATTAAGTGGGATATTGTTTGTAGTCCTGTAATGGGTAGACGTCCTTCCTAAGCTGAATATAACCGTTAAATAGTCGCCAGAATATAATTAACAGGGCGTCACCGGTACTGAACGGTTTAATGTCTTCTTCTCTATATATTCGCATTTTCTATTCAGTCAAAATCAGCTGAGTGTCATAGCAGTTTTCACTTCCCCACAGTTGCCTTCACCTACACGGAAACCAATACCAGGACAGAAAGAACATTGGTTTGGTTGAGTAATTTTGGATAGTAACGAGTATATATATATATATATATATTTTTTTTTTTTTTTTTTTTTTTTTTTTTTTATTATTTTCCATCACGTAATGGTGAGCCGCGGTAACATTGAATCAAGTCATGCTTTTTTAATACTACTCTGTTACTAAGTAAGTTTACGAAACAATAGACAGGCTAATTATTTCTCCTTCCGTGTATTTCAGTCATCAAATATAGGTTGCATTAAGGGGAGATAGTCCGTTTTTCTGGACACCTTTTTCCCTCATGCTTAGCCCCTTTAGTTTTGGGATTTTAAGACGTTCGGCCCATTAGTTTGGGGATTTTAAGACGTTTCGCCCCATTTCTTTGTCAATTTTAAGCCCTTTCGTGCCCTTTAGGAGTCTATTTTTTCCTGGCGAGCGCTAGCAAGCTTGTAAGTGTGGGGGAACCAGCCTTTGGCCGTGATATTTTTGTACCAAAACAAATTACAAATTAATTTCGAAGGGGGATCTAATGTTTTTTATTTTTTTAAAGTTTGATGGAGGTCTACGGAGGATACTAAACACATAAATAAATATATACATAAATAGACTCCTCAAAATACCAACTATCCCCTTAACATTAAAGATGCAATTTTTTTTTTTTTTTTAACAAGTTTTTCCAGAAATTCTGGTCTGGCAACTTCTAAATTAAAACTTGAAATACAATAAACATTTAACCTATGATTATCTACCTTCAGCATAAATATTAACCCTTTCAGTACCGGTGTCGTCCTTTTGACTGTATTCTGGCTATTATTGGAAGATTTGATTCAGATTCAGATTCAGCAATCAAAAGGCTTCAGATTCAGATTCAGCAATTAAAAGGCTTCAAACTATGCCACTTAACCCTTTTTGCAACCCCAGATCCCTCTTAAACTGCACAAAATGTTCTAAATATAGCTAGAATGAAATTAAAAAGACGTCGCCAGTACAGAAGGGGTGAGTATCAATGACAAATGGTGCCGATGTAATACCAGAATATATTTGCACTTCAAACGCTGCTATACATAATTATCATTTCAATTGTAACGCACAGTAATATATTTGTGTCTACTTCGGCACATGACTTTCCAGCAGTAAGCAACCCGAAGTTATTTGAAAGATGATAGATAATGATGAAAGCACTGCATGCTTTTCATACTTATTTATTTATTGAATTTTGTATTGACTCACTTCACCTTCATGCTTAACCCCATTAGTTTTGAGATTTTAAGGCGGTCGCGTCATTAGTTTGGTGATTTTAAGAACTTTCGCCCCATCTCTGTAAATTTGAAGACCTTTCGTGATATTTAGGTGTCAATTTTTCCTGGCGAGCGATAGTGAGCCTGTAATTTAGGAGGAAAGTTTTTTCTCGAACAGGGTTCTGACGGCACCATCGTCAATTCTTCCTCTGACAAAGCTGAACATTTTCGTTTAAAAACTCCACTTTGGATTGATTCCGGTGCTATTCCTCCCTCTCCACCCCCCTCTCTCCTACTTATGCCTAATATTATAATCTCTTCCAAGGATGTACTTTCCACCTCTCTGGGCTTAATACTAAGAAGGCGTAAGGACCGGACGGTGTTCCTCCTGTTGTACTCATAAACTGTGCTTCCGTGCTGACTCCCTGCCTAGGCAAACTCTTCCGTTTATGTCTCTCCTCGAAAGTCCTCCCTTCTTGCTGGAAGTTCGCACTAATTCAACCTGTCCCAAAGAAAGGTGACCATTCTCAGCCCCCCATCTATCGTCCAATTGCTCTCATTTCTTGTATCTCTAAAGTTTTTGAAACTATTCCTACCTCAAAACTTCTTAAACATTTCTCTTCTCGTAATCTACTCTCAGATCGCCAACATGGCTGCCTTAACCCAGGAACTGCGGGAAGACTCTTAAGAGTTCCCCGGCGGACTGCGGGAAGAATCTGAAGAGTCAAGGGAAAAAAAAATCAATTTAAAACACCGAAAAAACATTATTTTTTTTGTTTTATTTATTTTTTTTTATTTTTTTTTTTTGCCCCTGGGCCATGCCAAATATCACTCCTCCACCTCCCCTCCTTCAGTTATCACCTATTTTCCCTGTTATTCCCTTTTCCTGTGGTCTATTTTCGTGCTAACATTAGCGAGTTGGTAGCAGGGCGTTGTCATCACTGTTAGCAAGCGAGTGCAAGGGAGAGAGAGAGAGTATCGATCGACAGTCTCTCTCCAGAGGTGGAGGAAAGTGGTGGGCTGGGAGGTTGCCTCAGCCATACATTGTGTAACTCCCGGCCTGTATAGCCGATTTTGACCATCCAAACGCTGTTTCCACTTGTTTTATTGTTGTAACAGGTTAATACCTTCATAATCAACCTATAATAGGTGCATATGGATAAGTATTAATGCTATTTATGGTAAAATAAATATTTTAGTGATGGGAACAGCTCAAATTCGTCAGCACAGGAGTGTGGGGTCTCATACCCCCCATGCGCACTTCAGAGGTTAAGGGTCGCTTTACTGGTGATCTTCTTTCATATCTTACTAACTCTTGGTCATCCTCCTTTCGGAACTTCAGTGAGACCTTTTCTATTGCACTAGACATATCGAAGGCCTTCGATAGAGTCTGGCAAATCTTTTAATTTCTAAACTACCCTCCTTCGGTTTCTATCCCTCCATCTGTGCCTTTGTCTCTAATTTCCTTTCCGGCCATTCCATAGCTGCAGTTGTGGAAGTCCATCGCTCACTTCCTCATCCTATCAACTCTGGTGTTCCTCAGGGCTCTGTCCTATCTCCAATCCTCTTTCTAATTTCATAAATGATCTTCTCAACTGTACCTCCAGTCCCATCCATTCATATGCAGACTACTCTACCTTACACTACTCAATTAGTTTTCTTGAATGCCCCAGCCAGCAATCCCTCAAAAACAAATTTAATGAAGCCATGCAACACTTATCTTCTGATCTAACTACTATTCCCAATTAGGGCAGAGAAAACCTTGTCACCTTTAATGTTTCCAAAACCCAATTTCTCATCCTACTACCCACTCGGAATTTCCAGAGGACTATTCCTTACACTTCAACAATACAAAAATCAATCCTTTATCTTCTCTCAATATTCTCGGTGTCTCTTTTCCTTCTGCTCTTACTTGGAAGGACCATATTACCAGTCTTGCTAAGGGAGCCTCCCAGAAGCTGGGTGTGCTCAACCGCCTCAAAGGGTTCTTTACCCCTGCGCAGCTTCTGGCTCTGTACAGGGGCACAGTGCGTCCTTGTATTGAGTATTAATCACATGTGTGAGGATCCTATCACACCACACTCTTAGACAAAAGTAAAAAAGAAAGCCTTTCGTATCATTAACTCCCGTCTACTCACCAACACTCTGCAAACTCTCTCTCTTCGCCGCAATGTTGCATCTCTCTCGCTATTCTATCGCTACTACAATAATCAGTGTTTCTCAGCTTTCGCAGTGTATACCACCTTCTCTACGTAGGGTACGTGGTACCCGTCTTGCAACACAATCCCACCCCTACTCTATGCAACTCTCCAACCCAAGAGTGAAAAGCTATTCTCAGTCTTTCTTCTATTCAACTGCCGAGTTCTGGAACTCTCTCCCAGAATCAGTCTTTCCATTTTACTAGGATCTTAATTTGTTTCAAACTCCATGTGTCCTGGAATTTTGGCTCGAACGTCCGTTGATTTTGGCCCTGTCACTCTTTCAACTCTGGGGGAGGCACTCGCTACAGGCAGTTCTGAAAATGTTCTCCCTCATGCACATAAAAAAAAAAAAAAAAAAAAATATATATATATATACAGTATATATACCGGTATATATATATACTGTATATATATTATTATTTATTATTATTATTTTTAGAGTTTAATGGAGGTATTGGGAGCAAACGGAAAAACCTCCCCTTAACAGACCGGCAACTGGATTTAAGAGGCACCTAAATCCCACTGGAAATTTGAGGATCTCAGAACGTACCAGCATATTGGCATGAACACAAAATCCCCGTGTTGATGTTCAATAATAAAACAAAAAAAGTTCACATAAATGGCTAGAAAAAGGCTTGTGTATCCAAACTAGTGAATATATACTACTAAAACAATTCTTACGTACCAGTTACTTAGCACAAGTTAAACACACATATGATAAAAAGGCTGGCTTGATCAACTTTCATCACATAATATTATGTCTGCTATTACTTCTTAAAACAGATTTATGGCATTATTTGTAAATATATCGGGAGGATGCAGCCTATATACCATATCGCATGAAGTCTAAGGTAATAGATGTTGATTCATGAAAGAATAATGATCATCATCCTGTTCTCCATGGTAACAGAAATCTACATTTGTAATTCACCAAAACCAAATACTATACTGTACATACGGCGGAACGATTTAAGAAATATAACTGTAAATTCAGGTTAGTTGAGATCAGATTATTTAACCCACACAGTTTGGCACCCAGGGGGTGCTAGGATCATAACCTAACCACAGCTCAAATGGCAAATGAAAGAAAACCATTGCGACCCATCGACCTATCGAGGTCACAAAAAGTTATCTCCTTATCTGAATCTAACTTCTAAGACGGAACTTTCACTTTTTGTGTTATCTACTTTCTTGTTTTTTTTTTCATAACGATTTGTTTCTGTCGGTTCAACTCACGCACGATTGACCATGATGGAGGGACAAGGTTTTTAGCAGAGTGTGACAGACTAAAGAGAGGCAGAGCTACAAGAAGTTACACGGAATAGTTAGTATCTCGGAGACATTGTGGTCCATTCCGGGGAGAAACTCAAAGTGAAAGGAAAAAGATTGTTTAGTACACTACACTCATTAACAAAATTGCAAAATACTATCTACTTCTTGAACGGCTTTACTGAAGAACTGCTTACAACTTCTGAGGGAAGTTTGTTCCAGGTTAGAAACAGATCTAATGTGAACAATTTCATAAATACTAGTACTGAAACCTTTCAATTCTAACTTTGAGGAACAAACAGCAAACAAAATATAAATAAATAAAATAATGACAAGGAAAGTGAGATAGAAGAGGATATGATTATTGTGAAAATTATGATAACACAGATGATGATGGTGATGATGATTCTAAAACTTTGCCAGAGAAGGAGCATACCTTTTGACTCGAGTAATTCTGGATAATTATCAAGGAAAACAGTGATGTTCCTTTACCGTGGTGTTCTTTCTCTATCCCTTACAGTACCGGAGTCGTAGTTTTTAACTTTACTCTGGCTAATATTCGACAATTTCATTCAGTTTCAAAAGGAACTCCGGCAGTTAACAGGCTTTGAAATACCTCACTTAATTAACCCTTTTTACTACCATAGATCCTTCTTAAACTGCACAAAATCCTCTAAATATAGTGTGAATAAAATGAAAAAAAAAAAAACGTCGCCGATACAATAATATTCACTACCCTATTCTATTTCATCTGACGGTGAATTGTCATGTCTCCGTCTTAACCCCTTCTGTACCGGCGACGTCTTTTTCATTACTTTCTGGCAACGATTAGACGATTTTATTCATGTTTATGGAAGGATATCTATCAATTATAAGGCTTCGAACTGTCGCAATCAAGCCTTTTAACTACCACAGCTCCTTTCTAAGCTGCATAAAATCATCTAAGTAGAGCTAAACTATAATATAACAGACGTCGCTGGTAACATAATATATTACGATTATATTTTGCTGATACATGGTGTTTGATTATGAAAATTTGTCTTAATTATGACTCATGGTAGTTGCATATTTGTCCATTATATATTCCAAGGGGTACAATTGACAAAGCGGGAATAAACCCGACTATAGTAATTCTCTGATGCCTTAACCCTTTCTGTACCGCTGCCGTCCTTTTAACTTTATTCTGGCTACTATTAGACGATTGTATTTAATGTAATATGTGTCTCCAGCAAC